>JAEBUO010000037.1:0-474599 GCA_023014395.1 Amanita rimosa | reverse complement strand
CCAGATCCATCAGTGGTTCTCCTGTTCCCTGTCCTGTCATGTCCAAGCATTATGGTGATCCTCAGCCTTATCATAGGCTTCTTGCATCGTCCTGATCTTTCTTTGGTCTTGTAAGATTGTTCTAGCAAGTTCTAAGGGTAATCCTTTGACGAATGCCTGCAACTGAGTGGGTATTCCAGTGAGTCCAGAGGTTCCTATATCCATGCAAAATTTTCTGATGTATTCTGGACTGAAACGCCGTTTCCAACTCTTAATTTGGATAGATTGTTCAAGGCTCGAAGGGTGCTGTTGACTTCTCCCCAGTCATTGATGAAATGTGTTTCAAATGCTTCATAGTTGCTCCATTTGAACGTGGCTGTGGTACTGCCTCTGTTGTCATTCAATTCGCTTCGGATAATAGTTTTCCAGTTGTCTAGTTCTGGTCCCATGCATGCGAGCGCATATCTGACTTTCTTCTCATCTTTTCCTTCATAGTTCTGTTTGTTGAGGGTAAAGTAATCCTCAAGCTGTCCTAGAAATGACCTTGCTTCGATTTGTTTGCCTGTAAAAGGTCGTATAGGCTGCGGTTTGATATCTCCTTTAGAGCTAGCACTGGTTTCAGACGCCATTCTTGGTTCAGGAGTAATTGGTGGTTCGGGTTAATTGGTGGTTCAGGGGTTGGTGTTCTGGTGATCGGTTTCGGTTCTGGAGTAGGGGTTCTACTCGGAGTTCTGGGTTTTGGAGATGGGTGTGGTCCTTGTTTCAAGTAATCTGTATCAAATGGGTTTTCCTCAAGCTTGGCTTATTCAATTCGTAGTAATTCCTCCCACTCTGCTAAAAGGCTAGCTGTGATTCCGTGTCGGTCGCTTCCACTGAAGAATTTCCTGTAGAGGGTCCTTCCTGGTTCGTTTTCTGGTTCCTTAACAAGGTAGAGCGGTTCTCCTTGTATTTCACTACCCCAGTCTAGGTAGATTTGATCGGGTAAATCGAATTCAAAGGCTCCTGAGTAGAAGTCTCCTGAAAAATATTTGTCTGGGACTGGTTCGTTTCGTTTCTGTCCTTCTGTAACAAAGTACCAGGTTTGTTGGTAGAGAAACACTTCTCGTTGTCCAAGGTAGTATTTCCCCTTATAGGTGACGGATCCGTTTGGGGGTCGTTCCTGAGAGCTGCGGGTCTCAATGGTGTCGGCTAGGGGTGATACCCTGAGCTGGTCCTGAGTTCCAACTTATGTTACGGTCAATGTCCACAACGTCGTTCTGCATCCAAGTCTACAGCAACAAACAGAGTCTTGGTCTGTTCCCAGTCACTGGACAAGGGTTCTAGGCACTAAGTCCGACGATGACAAAGGCTAGAGAGAGAGCGAGGAGAGCGGTTGAGGTGATGAGCAAAAGAGCGTTCAATGTTATGGATAAGATTCAACTAAGTTGGAACTAAGGAACTACGGTACATGAGAGGGGTTTATATACGTTGAGAGAACAATAAGAACTAAAGGGGAAAGAGCATAGCTATCTAAGAAAGGAAAGGTGAAGGTAGCTATAAAAAGGAGATAACGTCCAAGCGTAACTATGGGTTTGTAACAAGTAAATGTAGTCTGTTTAACAAAGGAAAAAGAAAACTATAACAACTGGTGGATCTTCGTTATAGTTAGGTAAGTTGGTTCCTGCGAATTGTAGATCATGGTATTTGGAAAGATAGCTCCGGATAATGTTGCAAGGGAGCTCCGTGGTTCCTGAAGGGTTCTTCCAATGGTGATGGTGAAGTCGGGGGGTGCGGTAATATTGTGTGATCAGTGCCATCGTTCGGGTAAGTTTTCCTGATAGGTTTGGTGCCTTAGGAATGTGTCGGAGGGGAAGGTATTGTATGCGGGTATAGATGGTTTTTTCTTTGAGAGCTATAGTGTATCAAGAGAGTATCGAACAGTTTTGTTTTGTATAATGATAATTTTGTTTCAAGACATGGCGGTTTCTGTATCGAGTCATGGTTCAGAGGTGTCGGCATTGTTGGTATTCTGATAGAATATCAGTGGCGTTTGCAAGATTGCAAGCGGGTTCCCAAGAATTATCATTTGATCCATAGCCTTTCCATTTAACTAGGTAATGGTAGCCTGCGCCTCGCTTCCTGTGGGCTAGAATTGCCTCTACCTCGAATTCCTCTTGTCCATTTACAAGATCAGGGGGTGGTTTCATGTAGTTCGGGCCATGCGCAGTCGTTTCCCTATACAGGGTAAGAAGTGACATATGAAACACAGGGTGAATGCGCCATTGT
Organism: Amanita rimosa; assembly: GCA_023014395.1. Lineage (NCBI taxonomy): Eukaryota > Fungi > Basidiomycota > Agaricomycetes > Agaricales > Amanitaceae > Amanita > Amanita rimosa. The sequence continues at coordinate 472,355 of JAEBUO010000037.1, read as the reverse complement.
TTTGGGAGTTTCAATTTGTATGTTACTGGTCCCATCACTTGTTCAATTTCAAAGGGTCCTTCTCGTTTTGGTGCTAGCTTTCTGGACTGATATGGTATGTGAAGATTTCTGTTCTCTAGCCATACTTTGGTGCCTTTTTCGAATTGTATTGCTTTGTCCTTGCGTCATCTTGCCACTAGTTGTCTTGCTAGTTCATGTGCTGCTAGCACTTCTTCTCTGGCCTTTCTTAGGAACTGAAGGCGTTCCTCAGCTGCTGGTGTAGTCATTCATGTTGTAGCTGTGGGAAGCGCAACAGGGTCCGTCCCATACATTAGTCTGAATGGGGAAGTTTTGATTGTGTCATGATGTCAGTTATTGTGAGCAAACTCGGCTATTGGGAGGAGTGGTTTCCATAGATGTGGTTCATTGGAGCAGAACATTCGAAGGTAGACTTCTAATTCCTGGTTGACTTGTTCTGTTTCTCCATCAGTCTGAGGATGATAGGCTGTGCTCATTCTATGATCAATTCCTAATGCTTTTCGTATTTCCTGAAATACTTTTGCGGAGAACTGTGGTCCTCAATCTGAGATCAAAACATTGGGTAGGCCAAACTGTTTGAAAATTTCAGAGACATAAAGTTCCACAGTGCCTAGAGCATCAATTGTCTTCTTGCAAGGTGTGAAAATTACCATTTTGTAAGACCATGGTCCACCGTGACCAGGATTGAGTCAAAGCCCTCAGAAAGGGCTAGATCCATAATGAAATCAAGGGTTACTTGTTGAAAAAGATGGGTTGCTTTTGACGGAATTGGGTGAAGGGCAGGTACATTTGGGTGCATATTGATCTTCATCTGTTGACAGAGGGTGCATCCTTCTATCCATTCCCTGACATGTTTGAACATTCCAGGCCACCAGTAGTCACGCTTAAGGAGTTCAAGGGTCTTTAATCATCCAGGGTGCCCTGATGATCGTGCTTCATGCGTTTCTTTAATCAATTTGGTTCGTAATCCGTCTTGGTCAGGGATGTAGGTTTTGCCGAGATAGTGAACAATGCTGTTTGTATAAGACCAATCCTGTATGTTCGATTTGATCGGTGGGGCGCGATGTGTGGTGATAACCTCGATTAGAATACATCCAAAATCGTCTTTTGACATTGCTTTCTGAATTTCTGTGACTAGATCTTCTGCAATAAGCCGAATAAAACGATCCTCTGGTAAGACTACGACATCTTCTTGTAATTCACTATTTCCCATATGATCAGGGCGTCGAGATAGGGCGTCTGCTTCAAAGATTTTTGTACCAGGGACGTGCTCAATGCGTAGGTCAAATTCTGATAATAGGGATGACCATCTAGCTTGTCTAGGCGTTAAGTGTTGGGCAGTTTGATAGTAGGACAAATTCTTGTGGTCACAGTGAACTATAGTGGTGTGGGGTGATCCATGTAGTAGATGTCGCCAGGTCATCAATCCTTTGATGATTGCCAAGAGTTCTTGATTGTAGATCTGGTAATTCTGTTCCGTTTGTGTTAATGCATGTGAAATAAATCCACAGGGATGTAGAGATCCTGTTTCATCTGCTTGTTTCAAGACTGCTCCTATCGCCTTATTTGATGCATCGGTCTGAAGGATAAAGGGTCAAGTTGGATCTGGCATTAACAATACTGGCATAGATGCAAATCGTTTCTTTAGAATTTCGAAAGCATTGTTCCGTTCAGTGGTCCAGTCAAATGGCTCAGTTTTCTTAGTGAGGTTGGTGAGCGGTTTAGCGATGGCAGCAAAGTTTCCAATGAAGCATCGGTAAAAGTTCCCAAATCCGAGGAATGATCGGACTTGTTTGACCATGGTAGGGACTGGCCAATCGGCGATCCCAGCTAACTTTATTGGGTCCATCTGAATACGTCCAGGGGTGATGATCATTCCTAAGAATTCAACTTCCTGCGTGGCGAACTTGCACTTTTCTAATTTCAGGAATAGATCATTATCTTGTAGCTGTTGTAAAATTTGTTTTGTCCGCTCTTCCAGTAGTTCCAGTGTTTCCGCGCAGATTAACATGTCGTCCATGTAAATGATTAGCCATCCTTCATTGATCATGTCCCTAAAGTATTCGTTCATCATAGTTTGAAAGGTTGACGGCGAGTTGCATAATCCAAAGAACATAACAGTTGGCTCATAGAGCCCTTGATTGGTAATAAAGGCTGCTTTCCACTCGTCTCCCTTTTTGATGCGAACATTGTTATATCCCCATCAGAGGTCTAGTTTGGTGAAGTACTTGGCACCTTGTAATTTGGTCATGAGATCGGAAACTAAGGGAAGGGGATATGCGTTTTTGATGGTCCATTCATTGAGGTATCAATAATTTTGACAGGGTCGGAGTGCTCCACTTTCTTTTTTTGCTACAAAGAAGAATGGTGATGCCTGCGGTGATGTAGAGGGTTTAATGTATCCTTTCTTGAGTTGTTCATCAATCCATTCGTCTAACAACCCCTGTTCCTTGACAGATAGAGGGTAGAGTTTACTAGCCTTTGGGACAAAGCCTTCTTTTGTGTTGATTGCATGATCCCATGGTTGACTGGATGGGAAACGTTCTGATGCCTTTTTGTCAAAGATGGTGCGCCATTGCTCATACCAGCCCTATTCTGATAAGAAGATCTGGATGAAGACGCATCATTGCATTTCGGGCAGTTCCTGGAGATGTGTCCCTGTGTTCTGCATTTGAAACACTTGCCAGTCTTTCGGTATTCCTCCTTTTGATCATCTGTCAATCGGCTAGGAGTTGTGGTATTTATAGCTCTGATTGTTCCAGATCGATTGTTGTTTCGATTGAAACGTGTTCCAGATCCATCTGTGGTTCTCCTGTTCCCTTGTCCTGTCATATCCCAGGCGTTATGGTGATCCTCAGCCTTATCATAGGCTTCTTGCATCGTCTTAATCTTTCTTTGGTCTTGTAAGATCATCCTAGCAAGTTCCAAGGGTAATCCTTTGACAAATGCCTGTAACTGAGCGGGTATTCCTGTGAGCCCAGAGGTTCCTATGTCCATGCAAAATTTTCGAATGTATTCTGGGACTGAAACACCATTTCCAACTCTTAATTTGGATAGATTGTTCAGGGCTCAAAGGGCGCTGTTGACTTCTCCCCAGTCATTGATGAAACATGTTTCAAATGCTTCATAGTTGCTCCATTTGAACGTGGCTGTGGTACTGCCTCTGTTGTCATTCAATTCGCTTCGGATAATAGTTTTCCAGTTGTCTAGTTCTGGTCCCATGCATGCAAGCGCATACCTGACTTTCTTTTTGTCTTTTCCTTCATAGTTCTGTTCATTGAGGGTAAAGTAATCCTCAAGCTGTCCTAGAAATGACCTTGCTTCGATTTGTTTGCCTGTAAAAGGTCGTATAGGCTGCGGTTTGATATCTCCTTTAGAGCTAGTACTGGTTTCAGATGCCATTCTTGGTTCAGGAGTGATTGGTGGTTCAGGGTTAATTGGTGGTTCAGGGGTTGGTGTTCTGGTGATCAGTTTTGGTTCTGGAGAAGGGGTTCTACTCGGAGTTCTGGGTTTTGGAGATGGGTGTGGTCCTTGTTTCGAGTAATCTGTATCAAATGGGTTTTCCTCAAGCTTGGCTTGTTCAATTCGTAGTAATTCCTCCCACTCTGCTAAAAGGCTAGCTGTGATTCCGTGTCGGTTGCTGTCTCTAAAGAATTTTCTATAGAGGGTCCTTCCTGGGTCGTTTTCTGGTTCTTTAACAAGGTAGAGCGGCTCTCCTTGTACTTCACTACCCCAGTCTAGGTAGATTTGATCGGGTAAATTGAATTCAAAGGCTCCTGAGTAGAAGTCTCCTGAAAAATATTTGTCTGGGACTGGTTCGTTTTGTTTCTGTCCTTCTGTAACAAAGTACCAGGTTTGTTGGTAGAGAAAAACTTCTCGTCGTCCAAGGTAGTATTTCCCCTTATAGGTGACGGATCCGTTTGGGGGTTGTTCTTGAGACTGTTGGTGGTACAAAGGGAAAATGTGGACTTGGAATGGATCAGGGCTTATGAGTCTACGGCAACCAAAATTGCTGCAGAAAATAAGATTACCCGGACCTTAGAGGAAGTTGTACCTGAGCACTACTTAGGCTACCAAAAGGTCTTCAAGAAACAGATTTTTGATGAGTTACTGCTACGTTGACCCTGGGATCATGCAATTGAATTGGTACCTGGTGCCAAGATGTTAGATTGCAAGATCTACCCCTTAAGCCGTGTGGAGCAGGAGGAACTTGTTACAATTCTCTTTTCCCTTTGTTAATGGACTACATTTACTTGTTACAAACCCATAGCTATGCTTGGACGTTATCTCCTTTTATAGCTACCTTCACCTTTCCTTTCTTAGATAGCTATGCTCTTTCCCCTTTAGTTCTTATTGTTCTCTCAACGTATATAAACCCCTCTCATGTACCGTAGTTCTTTAGTTCCAACTTAGTTGAATCTTATCCATAACTCGAACACTCTTTTGCTCGTCGTCTCAACCACTCTCCTCGCTCTCTCTCTAGCCTTTGTCATCGTCAGACTTAGTGCCTAGAACCCTTGTCCAGTGATTGGGAACAGACCGAGACTCTGTTTGTCGCTGAAGACTTGGACGCTGAACGATGTTGTGGACATTGACCGTAACATAAGTTGGAACTCAGGACCAGCTCAGGGTATCACCCCTAGCCGACACCATTGAGACCCGCAGCTCTCAGGAACAACCCCCAAATGGATCCGTCACCTATAAGGGGAAATACTACCTTGGACGATGAGAAGTTTTTCTCTACCAACGAACCTGGTACTTTGTTACAGAAGGACAGAAACGAAACGAACCAGTCCCAGACAAATATTTTTCAGGAGACTTCTACTCAGGAGCCTTTGAATTAGATTTACCCGATCAAATCTACCTAGACTGGGGTAGTGAAGTACAAGGAGAACCGCTCTACCTTGTTAAAGAACCAGAAAATGAACCAGGAAGGACCCTCTATAGAAATTTCTTTAGTGGAAGCAACTGACACGGAATCACAGCTAGCCTTTTAGCAGAGTGGGAGGAATTACTACGAATTGAACAAGCCAAGCTTGAGGAAAACCCATTTGATACAGATTACTTGAAACAAGGACCACCCCCATCTCCAAAACCCAGAACTCCGAGTAGAACCCCTACTCCAGAACCAAAACTGATCACCAGAACACCAACCTCTGAACCACCAATTAACCCTGAACCACCGATCACTCCTGAACCAAGAATGGCATCTGAAACCAGTGCTAGCTCTAAAGGAGATATCAAACCGCAGCCTATACGACCTTTTACAGGCAAACGAATCGAAGCAAGGTCATTTCTAGGACAGCTTGAGGATTACTTTACCCTCAACGAACAGAACTACGAAGGAAAAGATGAGAAGAATGTTAGATATGCGCTTGCATGCATGGGACCAGAACTAGACAACTGGAAAACTATTATCCGAAGCGAATTGAATGACAACAGAGGCAGTACCACAGCCACGTTCAAATGGAGCAACTATGAAGCATTTGAAACACGTTTCATCAATGACTGGGGAGAAGTCAACAGCGCCCTTTGAGCCCTGAACAATCTATCCAAATTAAGAGTTGGAAATGGTGTTTCAGTCCCAGAATACATCAGAAAATTTTGCATGGACATAGGAACCTCTGGACTCACTGGAATACCCGCTCAGTTGCAGGCATTTGTCAAAGGATTACCATTAGAACTTGCTAGGACAATCTTACAGGACCAAAGGAAGATTAAAACAATGCAAGAAGCCTATGATAAGGCTGAGGATCACCATAACGCTTGGGACATGACAGGACAGGGGAATAGGAGAACCAATGATGGATCTGGAACATGTTTCAATCGAAACAACAACCGATCCGGAACAATCAGAGCTATAAATACCACGACTCCTAGCCGATTGACAGATGATCAAAAGGAGGAATACCGAAAGACTGGCAAATGTTTCAGATGTGGAACACAGGGACACATCTCCAAAAACTGCCCAAAACGCAATGATGCGTCTTCATCCAGGTCTTCTTATCAGAATAAGGCTGTCCGTTCTGTCACTGAGGAACAACAGAAGGAAGAAGACGAACCAGCAAAGAAAATTAGAGCAATCTTTTCAGCAATGTCTACTGAAGAGAAGAATGCCCTCTTAAACGAATTCGAAAACGAGGGTTTTTAGTTAGGAAGCGTCACTCAGCGGTTGGCCCTTCCTTATTATCGAGATCTGAACAGTTAGCGCTTGATTCTGTAATAGTATTATCCAACAATGACAAGCACATTTTGTTAACTATCAAATCGACCAATTTACCCGCTGGAACATCTGCCCTAATCAATTGTGGAGCAGAAGGAAACTTTGTAGATGAGGGAGCAGTGAAAGAGCTCAGGAAAGAACGACTTAAGAAACCAATCAAAGTCAGAAATGCAGACAGAACAGTAAATGTGAAAGGAATGATCACACATCGGACCAAAATATGCTACATGATTGAGGGACAGCAGTTTATCAATTGGTTCTGGATCACTAAACTAGGCGATCAACAAATGATTCTAGGAATACCTTGGTTAGAAGAAAATAACCCAATCATCAACTGGCGAGAGAAATCTCTGAAAATTGGAGACCTGGACATGTCACCAAAAGCAATCTGGCAGCTAGCCCTTGACTCCCAGCAATGGGGCGAGGATGACTATTGGATTAGAGTTAAAACATCGGCATCACAGGAACTAGAGCATAGGTTAAAGAAAGACGAACCATCCACCACTCTACCTACAGAATACGAGCAATGGCGCACCATCTTTGACAAGAAGGCATCAGAACGCTTCCCATCCAGTCGACCGTGGGATCACGCAATCAACACAAAAGAGGGTTTTGTCCCAAAAGCTAGTAAACTTTACCCTCTATCAGTCAAGGAACAAGGACTGTTAGACGACTGGATTGATGAACAACTCAAGAAAGGATACATTAAACCATCTACATCACTGCAGGCATCACCATTCTTCTTTGTAGCAAAGAAAGAAAGTGGAGCACTCCGACCCTGTCAGGATTACCGATACCTGAATGAATGGACCGTCAAAAACGCATATCCCCTTCCCCTTGTTTCTGATCTCATGACTAAATTACGAGGTGCCAAGTATTTTACCAAACTAGACCTCCGATGGGGATACAACAATGTTCGAATCAAGAAGGGAGACGAATGGAAAGCAGCCTTTATTACCAATCGAGGGCTCTACGAACCAACAGTAATGTTCTTCGGATTATGCAACTCGCCGTCAACCTTTCAAACTATGATGAACGAGTACTTTAGAGACATGATCAATGAAGGATGGCTGATCATTTACATGGACGACATGTTAATCTGTGCGGAAACACTAGAACAGCTGGAGGAATGGACAAAACAAATTTTACAGTGGTTACAAGATAACAATCTATTCCTGAAACTCGAAAAATGCAAGTTTGCCACACAGGAAGTCGAATTCCTAGGAATGATCATCACCCCTGGACGCATTCAGATGGACCCAATAAAGTTGGCAGGGATTGCTGATTGGCCAGTTCCTACCACAGTCAAACAAGTCCGATCATTCCTTGGATTTGGGAACTTTTACCAACAATTCATTGGGAATTTTGCTGCCATCGCTAAACCACTTACCGACCTCACTAAGAAAACAGAACCATTTGACTGGACCACTGAATGGAACAATGCTTTTGAAATCCTGAAGAAACCATTTGCATCTATGCCAGTATTATTAATGCCAGATCCTACTCGACCCTTTATCCTTCAAACTGATGCATCGAATAAGGCAATAGGAGCAGTCTTGAAACAAGCAGATGAAACAGGATCTCTACATCCCTGCGGATTTATCTCACATGCATTAACACAAACAGAACAGAATTACCAGATCTACAATCGAGAACTCTTGGCAATTATCAAAGGATTGATGACCTGGCGACACTTACTACACGGATCACCCCACACCACTATAGTTCACTGCGACCACAAGAATCTGTCCTACTATTGAACTGCCCAACGCTTAACGCCCAGACAAGCTAGATGGTCATCCCTATTATCAGAATTTGACCTATGCATTGAGCACGTCCCTGGCACAAAAATGTTTGAAGCGGATGCCCTATCCCGATGCCCTGATCATATGGGAAACAGTGAATTACAGGAAGACATTGTAGTCCTACCAGAGGATCGTTTTATTCGCCTTATTGCAGAAGATCTAGTCACAGAAGTTCAGAAAGCAATGTCAAAAGACGATTTTGGACGTATTCTAATTGAGGTCATCACCACGCACCGTGCCCCACTGATCAAATCGAACATACAAGATTGGTCTTATACTAATGGCATTGTTCATTATCTCGGAAAGACCTACATCCCTGACCAAGACGGATTACGAACCAGATTGATTAAAGAAACCCACAAAGCACGATCATCAGGTCACCCTGGACGATTAAAGACTCTTGAACTCCTTAAATGTGATTACTGGTGGCCCAGAATGTTCAAACATGTCAGAGAGTGGATAGAAGGATGCGCCCTCTGTCAACAAATGAAGATTAATATGCACCCAAATGTACCTGCCCTTCACCCAATTCCGTCAAAGGCAACCCATCCTTTTCAACAAGTAACCCTTGATTTCATCACTGATCTACCCCTTTCCGATGGCTTTGACTCGATCCTGGTCACGGTGGACCATGGTCTTACAAAGGGGGTAATTTTCGCACCTTGCAAGAAGACAATTGATGCACTAGGCACTGCGGAACTTTACGTCTCCGAAATTTTCAAACGGTTTGGCCTACCCGACGTTTTGATCTCGGATCAAGGACCACAGTTCTCCACAAAAGTATTTCAGGAAATACGAAAAGCATTAGGAATCGACCATAGAATGAGCACAGCCTATCATCCACAGACTGATGGAGAAACAGAACAAGTCAACCAGGAATTAGAAGTCTACCTTTGAATGTTCTGCTCCAATGAACCACATCTATGGAAACCACTTCTCCCAATAGCCGAGTTTGCTCACAACAACCAACATCATGACACGATCAAAACTTCCCCATTCAGATTAATGTATGGGACGGACCCTGTTGCGCTTCCCACAGCTACAACACGAATGACCACGCCAGCAGCAGAGGAACGCCTTCAGTTCCTAAGGAAAGCCAGAGAAGAAGCACTAGCAGCACACAAACTAGCAAGACAATTGATAGCAAGACGACGCAAGGACAAAGCAATACAATTTGAAAAGGGCACCAAAGTATGGCTTGAGAACCGAAACCTTCACATACCATATCAGTCCAGAAAACTAGCACCAAAACGAGAAGGACCCTTCGAAATCGAACAAGTGATGGGACCAGTAACATACGAATTGAAACTCCTGAAACAATGGTGCATTCACCCTGTGTTTCATACGTCACTCCTTACCCTGTATAGAGAAACGACTGCGCACGGCCCAAATTATGTGAAACCACCCCCTGATCTCGTAAATGGACAAGAGGAATTCGAGGTAGAGGCAATTCTAGCCCACAGGAAGCGAGGCGCAGGCTACCATTATCTAGTTAAATGGAAAGGATATGGATCGAACAACAATTCTTGGGAACCCACTTGCAATCTTACAAACGCCACCAATATCCTATCGGAATATCAACAACGCCAACACCTCTGAACCATGACTCGATACAGAAACCGTCATGTTTTGAAACAAAATTACCACTATACAAAACGGAACTGCTCAACACTCTCTCAATACACTATAGCTCTTAAAGAAAAAACCGTCTACACCCACATACAATACCTCCCCTTCCGACACGCTCCTAGAGCACCAAACCCACTGGGAAAACTCACCTGAATTATGGCGGTGATTACACACTACTACCACACCCCTCGACTTGATCACCGTCACCAAAAGAACCCTTCAGGAACAACAGAGTTCCCCTACAACGCCATCAAGAACTATCTTCCCAAGTACCATGACCTACAATTCTCAGCCAATGACCTACCTACCTATAATAACGATCCACCTGCCTACCAATGCCTAGTTGTCAAAAGCAGCAATGTTTATGAAAGCGCTCATGGAAGACTGCTATGCCCAGAGGAATATAAGCAGATGGATGAGATCACTAAACAGATACGGGAATGTAGCGCACAAATTTGGTTAATTAACCGAAGAATCAGAATACCAGGGAGACCTCGCATTCTCTTAGAAGACATCCTCGATGAGCTGGAATATTTGTCAATTGCACTAGGAGAAGTAGTAGCGGATATTATCAGGAGAATCAGAAGATTCTTAGTCACCCCAACAACGACACCAGGAATTGAACACTTAAATTCATTAACCAGGTTCATCACGGCAGAACGGGAACTCCTCACTGACCCTGCAATCGAAGACCCACTGGACACAGAAAGTTGGGACTCTGACATGGAAATCAGCGATCTGGAACACGTATAAATTCTCCAGGTATCGTCACCTAACGCCAATAATCATATTATACCAATATGTTCACCTTCTTTGTTCTCGCCGCCTACTTCTTCACCTTGACTCTCCTCTCCTGTGCTCATTGGCGCATCGATGAAACCGTCGCCGCCCTCTCGCCCTTCATTGCCATCCCAGACCTACCACTAGAGGTCTTCGTTGAAAATACCACTATCGTCCACTTCGAGGACGATGATTTACACATCCACCCCGCTGACCTACTCCCTCAAGTATACCCTGACAATCACCACCTTCCTCATTTCGCCCAATTCGTCAAGAGAAACACTACGCTCACTGTTGTTGCTGACGCCCTTGCTGCTGCCACTTGCTCCATCACCAATCTTTCCTCCGCCACTGATAATCTTGCCGCCCTCACCCTCACTATAGACCCACACGAGATGACCTATGAGGAACGCGATTCTTTCCTCCAGAATGCGCAAAACTTGCACAGAGCTGCTGAAGCTCTCAAATGGAAGGTGGAAACGTCAACGAAAGAGCTAGACAATGCTGTCAAATGGGCTGAGTCTAGAACGGACCATGGCTGGACAACCTCCGGCTGGTAGAAGTCAGTGACTTCTCGCATACAAAGGGGGTAATGTTACAATTCTCTTTTCCCTTTGTTAATGGACTACATTTACTCGTTACAAACCCATAGCTATGCTTGGACGTTATCTCCTTTTATAGCTACCTTCACCTTTCCTTTCTTAGATAGCTATGCTCTTTCCCCTTTAGTTCCTATTGTTCTCTCAACATATATAAACCCCTCTCATGTACCGTAGTTCTTTAGTTCCAACTTAGTTGAATCTTATCCATAACTCAAACACTCTTTTGCTTGTCATCTCAACCACTCTCCTCGCTCTCTCTCTAGTCTTCGTCATTGTCAGACTTAGTGCCTAGAACCCTTGTCCAGTGATAGGGAACAGACCGAGACTCTGTTTGTTGCTGAAGACTTGGACGCTGAACGACATTGTGGACATTGACTGTAACAGAAGGCTTTGCCGCAGATTGGAAGGACAATCTGTTGGAGCAGATGGCCAACAATGAAGAAGGAATTCCGCAAACAGCGGAACAATTGTTCAGGCAGATCAGGAGGGATTTTGGTGACACTGATGAGCAGTCATCAAAAATCTCGGAAATGCGGACCATGACGCAAGGGTCCAGTACGTGTGAAGAGCATGTGCAAAAATTTAAAAAGGTATCACGAGGCACCGGATACCTGGGAAGAGCTCTTATCGAGGAGTTTAAACGTAGTTTGAATACCAGACTCCGAAAGAGGATAATGGAGGCCGACGAAGTACCTGAAACCATAGAAGGTTGGTATCAGAAAGCAGTAAGATTGGATTGCCAATGGAGACAGGCAAAAGCCAAGGAGAAGTATTACTCCTTGCAGACCAGTAGCTCCACCAACAGGAGTGAAGGAGCATCCAAAGGCCTGGATACAGCAAAGCCGGTAGCCCCTGCCCAGCCAAAACCCTGATGGAGATTTGGATTGGGATCAGCGAGTCAGGGACAATTGGGAGCTGGAGCCTCCGTGAGTTCAAGTAGTACAGCAAATCGGCTGGACCCTAACGCAATGGACATTGATCAAATCAAAGACTGCCCCTCAGATGTTACAAATGCAGCAAGATCGGACACATTTCCAGAAACTGCAGATCAGGACTCGATATTCACACCATGACGTTTGACGAAATGAAGGAGTACTTCAAGAAAGGAGAAGAGAATTTAAAAGAGGAAGAGAGTCAGTAGGTCCCATACTGGACTCTCGTAATAGATACAGTGTACTAGATAAATTGGTAGATAGTGCACAACCCCGTGATATAGTGCCTAGCGCTGACCGGGTTGATGCAAGGATGATCTCGGGAGTCTCAAGGACTTCTGAGACGTTCCCACAAGAGGCAAACTCCCAGGTGAAACACCGTGATATAGCGCACGGTGCTGAAAGTGTCACTCACAAGGAGCACGGCAGGGTGGCTAAACCTGTGCTTAATTCCTCGTTACCAAATACAGTAGTACAAGTATCTAAAAAGGGACGAAAGTACTTAAAAGGGAAGCAGCATGATATAGCGCTTAGCACTGAAACTGCTTGTCTGAAAAGGATGCTGAGAAAAGGGGAAAAAGAATTCTTAGTTAGGTCAATAGGACGGAAGGACGAGATCTTGATGGAAATTGGGTTGGAAAGGTTGGATACGCATGAGCAAACCCAACAAACTGCATTGCTCGATTCAGGGGCAACAGGGCTATTCATGCATGCTGCATATGCAAAAAGGATGGGCTTCAAATTAATACCCTTGGAACGTCCCATTCAAGTTCGGAATGTGGATGGAACAAACAACAAAGGAGGAATGATCACACATGAAGTAGATCTCCTCTTATCTTATCAAGGGCACAAAGAACGAGCCACCTTTGAAATATGCAAGCTAGAGAAAACCAATGTAATCATCGGATCAACATGGTTACACAAACATAACCCAGAAATCAATTGGGAAACTGGTCAAGTCAAATTGACACGTTGTCCACAGAGCTGTGGACATAGACAAAGAGAGTGGACCAAGAAGCAGGAGCAAAAGGTCCGATCAGCAGAACACTGGCGTGTTCTGGAGTACCTATGGGAACAGGAGAAAGAATTAGACTTTGCGCACTGGCTCGAAGAAAAAGAGGAAAGTGAGAAGCACCTCATGTACATGGAACAAATGAAACACCCAGGTCAATACAAGTATGGGGATAAATACCCATTCTTACCAGTGTTTCCATCATCTGCCAGATCAAAAGTTGGATCAATGAGATATGTGTGAGAATTGGCAAAACTCACAGCCAAGGAGATGGTACCTGAACCATACCATCAATACCTTAAAATCTTTGAGAAAGGAGCATCAGAGCGCATGCTGGCTAGGAAGCCTTGGGATCACGCCATTGATACCAAACCTGGCTACCAGCCCCGGAAAGGGAAGGTCTATCCCCTATCCCCAGATGAGCTTCAAGAAGTACGGAACTTTGTGGATGATCAATTAGCCAAAGGGTATATCCAACCATCAAAATCACCACAAACGTCACCTGTCTTCTTTGTAAGCAAGAAGGATGGAAAGAAGTGGATGGTTCAGGACTATTGATACCTGAACAAGTGGACGGTTAAAAATAATTATCCGTTACCACTTATATTGGAGCTCGTAGATTGAGCGGGAAGCACAAAATACTTCACTAAGCTAGATCTTAGGTGGGGTTATAATAACGTACGGATCAAGGAAGGCGATGAATGGAAAGCCGCATTCACTACCCCTGAAGGTTCTTTTGAACCGGTAGTAATGTTCTTCGGGCTGACCAACTTGCCGGCCACATTCCAAGCAATGATGAATGACATATTCCGCAATATGATCAACGCAGGAAAAGTCATCGTATACATTGACAACATACTTATCTTTACTAAAACAAAAGAGGAGCATGACACAATTGTGCAACAAGTCTTGCAACGATTGGAAGAGAATGATCTGTATGTAAAACCAGAAAAATGCATGTGGTGCGTAGAAGAAGTTGAATTCTTGGGTGTTGTCCTAGGACCCAAGGGAATTCAGATGGATACAAAAAAGGTCGAAGCTATTATTAACTGGCCCACCCCTTCTTGTGTCAAGGACGTACAAAGGTTCTTAGGCCTAGTCAATTACTATAGGTGCTTTGTACAAGACTTTGCTAAAATCGCACAGCCACTACATGATCTGGTCAGAAAAGAAAAAACATGGGAATGGACAGAGGTCCAAAATAAGGCTTTCAAAAGCCTGAAAAAGATATTTACGGAGCAACCCCTACTAGTTGCTCCAGACTCAGATAGGAAATTCAGAGTGGAGTCAGACACATCAGATTACGCTACAGGTGGCGTCTTATCTATGCTCTGCAAAGATGACAAATGGAGGCCTGTGGCCTATCTCTCAAAGTCGCTCAATGATACTGAGTGCAACTATGACGTCCATGATAAAGAAATGCTAGGTATCATGCGCTGCCTAGAAACCTGGCGTCATTATTTAGAGGGAGCATGTGAACAGTTCGAAATATTGACTGATCACAAGAATCTCGAATACTTTATGAGTGAAAAAAAGTTGAATTGCAGACAGGCCAGATGGGCTTTGTATCTTAGCCGATTTAATTTTGTATTGCATCATAAAGCTGGTGTTACTATGGGAAAGGCCGATTCTCTGTCCAGGAGGCCAGACCATAAAAAGGGGGTGGATGATGACAACAAAGACGTCATGCTCCTCAAACCGGACTTTTTCAAAATCGCTGCACTGCATCACGGACACGTATTTATTCATAGCTCAGAAAAAGAATTACTAAACAAAATTCGACACTCTGAAGCACATGACGAAGCAGTGGTAAAGGCAGTAGAAGCCATGAAAAAGGCTGGTGTCAAAACACTAAACACTCGAGAATGGGAGATGGAGCAGGGACTTGTCCTCTGGCAAGGAAAGGTCTATGTACCCAAGGATGAGAAACTGTGGATGGAGATAGTCCGCCTACACCATGACACACCCATCGCTGGACATGGAGGACAGTGGAAGACGATTGAACTCGTCACAAGAAATTACTGGTGGCCTGGAATCACCAGATTTATTAAAAAATACGTTAGTGGATGTGACAAGTGCCAGCAGAATAAGAATTTCCCAGAGCCTCCCACTGGAAAGTTAATGCCAAACTCAGCACCAGCAAAGCCCTGGACACATATTTCCGCCGATTTTATCACAAAATTACCAGAATCACATGGTCACAATGCGATTTTGGTAGTTTGTGACAGAATGTCAAAAATGGTGCATTGCATCCCCACATCAGAAGAGACATTGGCGCAGGGATTAGCCACATTATTTAGGGACCAGGTTTGGAAACTTCATGGACTCCCTGAATCTATAATCTCAGATCGTGGTCCACAGTTCGCCACACAAATGATGAAGGAGCTGAATCAAATGTTGGGCATTAGCACAGATTTGTCCACAGCATTCCATCCACAGACGGATGGACAAACAGAAAGAATGAATCAGGACTTAGAACAGTACCTGAGGATTTTCATAGACCATAGACAAGAAACGTGGTCTGGATGGTTAGCCATTGCCAAATTCAGTTACAATAACAAAATTCAGGCATCCACCAAACAGACCCCCTTCTTTGTCAACTATGGCAAACACCCCAGGATGGGAATCGAGCTGAGAAGAGAAGGTAGTCACCCGGCAGCATCAGAGTTCGCTCAAAAAATGAAGGAAATTCATGAGGAAACTCAGGCTGCCTTATTAAAATCACAGGGTGATATGAAGCTGTACGCAGATAGGCACAGATCAGATGCACCAGAGTACAAAGTTGGAGATAAAGTATGGCTGTCAACCAAAGACCTAAGGTTGACAGGCCGACCAACTAGGAAATTGGTGGAAAGATGGATTGGGCCATACCCAATCAAGAAAATAGTGTCACCCAATGCAGTAGAACTGGATCTACCCTTTTCCCAGCAGATCCATCCCGTGGTAAATGTCTCACGAATACGCCCTTGGAAACGACCAATGAAAGGGCAAAAAGCGCAACCTCCACCGCCAATTGAAATAGACGGTGAAAAAGAATACGAAGTGGAAGAAATAATAGATGTAAGATTAAGAAGGAACAAGATGGAATACTTGGTCAGGTGGAAAGGATACACTGCCAAGCATAATTCTTGGGAACCACTGGACAATTTACAAAATGCAAAAAGAAAAATAAAAAACTTTTATGATAGAAACCCTGGAGCCATCAGAAGGCTTGACAAAGCAACCTTTGAAAGGTTAACTTCCAGACCCCATGAAAACTTCACGCAATCCTCGGACAAAATAGTGTCCAAAATCGATGTTAATGCAGTAGCACCAGCTGCAAAATGGGAGCAAAACTGGCAAAAATGGAAAGGGAGAAAGGGTCTAGACACCCTTACAGAACCAGGAGATGTGGAAGGGCCATGTCAATGTAACATGTGCCTACATCAATTGCATGATATAGCGCCTCGCGCTGAAATGATTGAAGATCTCACACCACCGTCCCATCCACTCTCACCCATCATCGAAGAAGTAGAGGAATCATCTGTGATATAGCACGATGCGCTGAAAGATGACAAGGACGTTTGAATTTGTCTGGAAGCCAAATCTTAAAAAGGGGGTACTGTCATGACCAACTGAAAAGCTTCGGCTTTTTCACTAAGTCATTTTCATTTTATTATTTATTTTCTTCATATTATATAAACATATGCTGACTAAGCAGGTGCCTATCGCTTGGCGCTTAGATGGAGCTGTAGATAAGATATCGGAGCATGGCGCTGATGACTCATTACCATTACTACATGTGCAGTCGTCTTACTCATACCATACTATATTTAGAGTAGGGTTTAGGGTAGTGCACAGACCACCTGTCGTAGTATATAAGGAGTGCAATCCAGCACCCAGAGTCCTCAGTCGAGTTCTCTTGGGTTTCCCCTCCCTCCCTTCCTCCTCCTGTCCTGTTCGCTAGTTGGGGCTCTTAGGTGTCATGCCGAGGGAGTCCTGATACTCAGGGTCTGCAACCACCCCTGTGGTGCTACAATTTACTTTACTGACTACTGGTTTTTATTTATGGTAAAGGGTCTATCTAATCAGGGTCTGAACGGTTGTCCTGATGCCACTACACCGTATGGGTGCAGGCCTTTCTCAAGAGTGAGTGACCAAGCGGCAGCTACTCTCAAGGGGTATGGAAAAGGTATTTTATGTAATCTATGGATATAGCCTTCAGAGGCCTAGACCAGGGCAATTTAATGCACTAGGGGGCTGGTGAGGCTGGTCCCTAGATATGTGTCACATATCATGTGACAAATCCGGCACTGGTATCCTGTGCACAGGTAACCCTATCAACTGGGTTAGGTTCTTTGGTTTGTGTAGACTGGGAACATAATGCAAAGTAAGTTAAGGGCCACAATGCAGGGCCACAGGGTGCGCAGTTTTAATGGTGTCTGGCAACTGATACTGCAATTTTAACATCAGCATACAATGGTGTGAATTCCCCTGTTCTCTGCCACTTAAGCCTGTGGTCTGGCTGTATCAAGCGTTGGGACTGCTAGAGAAGATAGTCAAGTTCTACTATCAGGAACCCCCTGGCATGACGCCTAGTGTTACAGTTCTCTTTTCCCTTTATTAAACAGACTACATTTACTTGCTACAAACCTGTAGTTACGCTTGGACGTTATCTCCTTTTATAGCTACCTTCACCTTTCCTTTCCTAGATATCTATGTCCTTTCCCCTTTAGTTTCTATTGTTCTCTTAATGTATATAAACCCCTCTTATGTACCATAGTTCTTTAGTTCCAACTTAGTCGAATCATATCCATAACTTGAAATGCTCTTTTGCTCATCACCTCAACCACTCTCCTCGCTCTCTCTCTAGCCTTCGTCATCGTCAGACTTAGTGCCTAGAACCCTTGTCCAGTGACTGGGAACAGACCGAGACTCTGTTTGTCGCCATAGGACTTGGACACTGAACGACGTTGTGGACATCGACCATAACATAAGTTGGAACTCAGGACTAGCTCAGGGTATCATCCCTAGCCGACACCATTGAGACCCGCAGCTCTCAGGAATGACCCCCAAACAGATCCATCACCTATAAGGGGAAATACTATCTTGGACAACAAGAAGTTTTTCTCTACCAATGAACCTGGTATTTTGTTACAGAAGGATGGAAACGAAACAAACCAGTCCCAGACAGATATTTTTCAGGAGACTTCTACTCAGGAGCCTTTGAATTCGATTTACCCGATCAAACCTACCTAGACTGGGGTAGTGAAGTACAAGGAGAACCGCTCTACCTTGTCCGAGAACCAGAAAACAAACCAGGAAGGACCCTCTATAAAGATTTCTTTAGAGACAGCAACTGACACGGAATTACAGCTAGCCTTTTAGCAGAGTGGGAGGAATTATTACGAATTGAACAAGCCAAGCTTGAGGAAAATCCATTTGATACAGATTACTCGAAACAAGGACCACCCCCATCTCTGAAACCAAGAACCCCGAGTAGAACCCCTACTCCAGAACCACCGATCAACTCCGAACCACTGATTACTCCTGAACCAAGAATGGCATCAGAAACTAGTGCTAGTTCTAAAGGAGATATCAAACTGCAGCCAATACAACCTTTTACAGGTAAACAAATCGAAGCAAGATTGTTCTTAGGACAGCTTGAGGATTATTTCACCCTTAACGAACAGAACTATGAAGGAAAAGAGGAAAAGAAAGTCAGGCATGTGCTTGCATGCATGGGACCAGAACTAGACGATTGGAAAACCATCATCTGAGGCGAATTGAATGACAACAGAGGCAGTACCATAGCCACATTCAAATGGAGCAACTATGAAGCATTTGAAACACGTTTCATCAATGACTGGGGAGAAGTCAACAGCGCCCTCTGAGCCCTGAATAATTTATCCAAATTAAGAGTTGGAAACAGCGTTTCAGTCCCAGAATACATTAGGAAATTTTGCATGGATATAGGAACCTCTGGGCTCACAGGAATACCCACTCAACTGCAGGCATTCGTCAAAGGATTACCCTTAGAACTTGCTAGGATGATCTTACAAGATCAGAGGAAGATCAAAACGATGCAGGAAGCCTATGACAAGGCTGAGGATCACCATAATGCCTGGGATATGACAGGACAAGGAAACAGGAGAACCAATGATGGATCTGGGATGTGTTTTAATCGAAACAATAACCAATCTGGAATGATCAGAGCTATAAATACCATGACTCCTAGCCAATTGACAGATGATCAAAAAGAGGAATACCAAAAGACCAGCAAGTGTTTCAGATGTGGAACACAGGGACACATCTCCAGGAACTGCCCAAAATGCAATGATGTGTCTTCATCCAGGTCTTCTTACCAGAATAGGGCTGTTTGCTCCATCACTGAGGAACAACAGAAGGAAGAGGATGAACCAGCAAAGAAAATCAGAGCCATCTTTTCAGCAATGTCTACTGAGGAGAAGAATGCCCTCTTAAACGAATTTGAAAACGAGGGTTTTTAGTTAGGAAGCGTCACTCAGCAGTTGGCCCTTCCTTATTATTGAGATCTGAACAGTTAGTGCTTGATTCTGTAATAGTATTATCCAACAATGACAAGTGCATTTTGTTAACTATCAAATCAATTGATTTACCCACTGGAACATCTGCCCTAATCAATTGCGGAGCAGAAGGAAACTTTGTAGATGAGGGAGCAGTGAAGGAGCTCAGGAAAGAACAACTCAAGAAACCGATCAAAGTCAGAAATGCAGATGGAACAGTAAATGCGAAAGGAATGATCATGCATCGGACCAAGATATGTTACATGATTGAAGGACAACAATTTATCAATTGGTTCTGGATCACTAAGTTAGGTAATCAACGAATGATCCTAGGAATACCTTGGCTGGAGGAGAATAATCCAATTATCAATTGGCAAGAGAAATCTCTGAAGATTGGAGATCCAGACATGTTGCCAAAAGCAATCTGGCAACTAGCCCTTGACTCCCAGCAATGGGGCGAAGATGACTATTGGATCAGAGTAAAGACATCGGCATCACAGGAACTAGAACACAGACTAAAGAAGAACAAACCATCTACCACTCTACCGACAGAATATGAGCAATGGCGCACTATCTTTGACAAAAAAGCATCAGAACGTTTCCCATCCAGTCAACCATGGGATCATGCAATCAACACAAAAGAAGGCTTCATCCCAAAAGCTAGTAAACTTTACCCTGTATCCGTCAAAGAACAGGAATTGTTAGACAAATGGATTGATGAACAGCTCAAGAAAGGATACATTAAACCATCTACGTCACTGCAAGCATCACCATTCTTCTTTGTAGCAAAGAAAGAAAGTGGAGCACTCCGACCCTGTCAGGATTACCGATACCTAAATGAATGGACTGTCAAACATGCATATCCCCTTCCCCTTGTTTCCGATCTTATGACTAAACTACGAGGTGCCAAGTATTTCACCAAACTGGACCTCTGATGGGGATACAACAATGTTCGCATCAAAAAGGGAGATGAATGGAAAGCAGCCTTTATTACCAATCAAGGACTCTATGAACCAACAGTAATGTTCTTTGGATTATGCAATTCGCCATCAACCTTTCAAACTATGATGAACAAATACTTTAGGGACATGATCAATGAAGGATGGTTAATCATCTAGATGGACGACATGTTAGTCTGTGCAGAAACATTGGAGCAACTGGAAGAACAGACAAAACGAATTTTACAATGGTTACAGGATAACAATCTATTGCTGAAACTAGAGAAGTGCAAGTTCGCCACACAAGAAGTCGAGTTCCTAGGAATGATCATCACCCCTGGACGTATTCAAATGGACCCAATAAAATTAGCAGGAATCGCCGATTGGCTGGTCCCTACCACTGTCAAACAAGTCCAATCATTCCTCAGATTTGGAAACTTCTATCAACGCTTCATTGGGAATTTTGCTGCCATCACTAAACCACTTACCGACCTCACTAAGAAAACTGAACCATTTGACTGGACCATAGAGCAGAACAATGCCTTTGAAATTCTAAAGAAACAATTTGCGTCTATGCCAGTGTTATTAATGCCAAATCCAACTTGACCCTTTATCCTTCAGACTGATGTGTCAAATAAAGCGATAGGAGCAGTCCTGAAACAAGCTGATGAAACAGGATCTTTACATCCATGTGGATTTATTTCACATGCATTAATGCAAACGGAGCAGAATTACCAGATCTATGATCAAGAACTCTTGGCGATCATCAAAGGATTGATGACTTGGCAACATCTACTACACGGATCACCCCACACTACTATAGTTCACTGTGACCATAAGAATTTGTCCTACTATCAAACTGCCCAATGCTTAACACCTAGACAGGCCAGATGGTCATCCCTATTATCAGAATTTGACCTACGCATTGAGCACATCCCTGGAACAAAGATGTTTGAGGCAGATGCCTTGTCCCGACGCCCTGATCATATGGGAAATAGTGAACTACAGGAGAACATCATTGTCTTGCCAGAAGACCGCTTTATTCGTCTTATTGCAGAAAATCTAGTTACAGATATTCAGAAAGCAATGTCAAAAGACGATTTTGGACATATTCTAATTGAGGTCATCACCACACATCACGCCCCACCAATCAAATTGAATATACAGGATTGGTCTTATACAAACAATATCATTCACTATCTTGGCAAAACCTACATCCCTGATCAGGACAGATTACGAACCAAATTAATTAAAGAAATGCATGAAGCACAATCATCAGGCCACCCTGGACAATTAAAGACCCTTGAACTCCTTAAATGTAATTACTGGTGGCCCAGAATGTTCAAACACATCAGGGAGTGGATTGAAGGATGCGCCCTCTGTCAACAGATGAAGATTAACACACACCCAAATGTACCAGCCCTTCACCCGATTCCGTCAAAAGCAACTCGTCCTTTCCAACAAGTAACCCTTGATTTCATCACTGATCTACCCCTTTCTGATGGCTTTGACTCAATCCTGGTCATGGTGGACCATGGTCTTACAAAGGGGGTAATTTTCACGCCTTGCAAGAAGACAATCAATGCTCTAGGCACAGCAGAACTTTACATCTCTGAAATTTTCAAACGGTTTGGCCTACCTGATGTTTTAATCTCGGATCGAGGACCACAGTTCTCTGCAAAAGTATTTCAGGAAATACAAAAAGCGTTAGGAATTGACCATAGAATGAGCACAGCCTATCATCCCCAGACTGACAGAGAAATGGAATGAGTCAACCAGGAATTAGAAGTCTATCTCCGAATGTTCTGCTCCAATGAACTGCATCTATGGAAACCACTTCTCCCAATAGCCAAGTTTGCTCATAATAACCGACATCATGACACAATCAAAACTTCTCCATTCAGACTAATGTATGGGACAGACCCTGTTGCGCTTCCCACAGCTACAACACGAATGACTACACCAGCAGCTGAAGAATGCCTTCAGTTCCTAAGGAAGGCCAGAGAAGAAGCGCTAGCAGCACATGAATTAGCTAGACAGTTAGTGGCAAGACGACGCAAGGACAAGGCAATACGATTCGGAAAAGGCACCAAAGTATGGCTTGAGAACAGGAATCTTCACATACCATATCAATCCAGAAAGCTAGCACCGAAACGAGAAGGACCCTTCGAAATTGAACAAGTAATGGGACCAGTGACATACAAATTGAAACTTCCGAAACAGTGGCGCATCCACCCTGTGTTTCATACATCACTCCTTACACCATATAAGGAAACGACTGCGCATGGCCCAAACTATGTGAAACCACCCCCTGATCTTGTAAATGGACAAGAGGAATTTGAGGTAGAGGCAATTCTAGCCCACAGGAAGCGAGGCGCAGGCTACCATTACCTAGTTAAATGGAAAGGCTATGGATCAAATGATAACTCTTGGGAACCTGCTCGCAATCTCTTAAACGCCACTGATATCCTATCGGAATACCAGCAACACCGACACCTTTGAGCCATGACTCGATACAGAAACCACCATATCCTAAAGCAAAATTATTACTACACAAAACGAAATTGCTCAACACTCTCTTGATACACTATAGCTCTTAAGGAAAAGACTCCCACATACAGTACCTTCCCATCCAACATGCCCCTAAAGCACCGAACCTATCAGAAAAACCTACTCGAACCATGGCATTGGTCACACAATACTACCGCACTCCTCGACTTAACTGGGATCATCAGAAGAACCCATCAGAAAAATGGAGATCCCCTGCCAAGCAGTACAACAATACCTCCCTGGATTTTATCAACTACAGTTCTCAGTCAACGACCTACCAATCTACAGTATAGGCCCACTGGAATACCAGATCCTTGCAATAAAGAAAAATGATGTTTATGATATGAACCACGGCAGACTCTTATGCCCAGAAGAGTATGAGAAACTCAACAAAATCTCCAAAAAGGCACAGGACATTGGGGCAGCAGTCTGGTTATTATACCAAGGAGTTATGATCAGAGGACGACCAATCCTGAGCAAAGATGATCATGTTGATGACCTTTGCTATTTACTCGATGAACGAAAGAATACAGTACTCAACATTGTCAGGAAGATTAGGAGATTCCTTTCCACACCTGTTACCAATCTCAGTACATATCAGTTCATGGCCCTGGAAATGTTCATCAGAGAAGACCATGAACTTCTCACAAACCCTGACATCCTGAATCAAATAGAAATGGACGATTCAGATCTAGATCCAGATTTCGACGAGGACGACCTATAAAGGACAGTCTACCCAGCTCTGGCAAAATCATCCTACCTGCACCAGAAAAACATGTTCACTTTCTTCACTCTCGCCACCTACTTCTTTGTCCTCGCCCTTCTCTTCTGCACTCACTGGTGCATCAACGAAACTGCCGCCACCCTCTCACCCTTCATTGCTGTCCCAGACCTCCTGCTTGAGGTTTTTATTGAAAATACCACCATCATCCACTTTGAAGATGATGACCTCCACATCCACCCTGCCGACCTCCTTCCCCAAGTACACCCTGACAACCATCACCTCCCTCATTTTTCCCAGTTCGTCAAAAGAAACACGGTGCTCTCCGTCATTGCTGACACCCTCACCACCACCACATGTGTCATGACCGACTGAAAAGCTTCGGCTTTTTACTAAGTCATTTCACTTTTATTATTTATTTTCTTCATATTATATAAACATATGCTGACTAAGCAGGCGCCTATCGCTTGGCGCCTAGATAAAAGCCGTAGATAAGATACCGGAGCTCGGCGCTGATGACTCATTACCATTACTACATGCGCAGTCGTCTTACTCATACCATACTATATTTAGAGTAGGGCTTAGGGTAGTGCACAGACCACCTGTCGTAGTATATAAAGAGTGCAATTCAGCACCCAGAGTCCTCAGTTGAGTTCTCTCGGGTTTCTTCCCTCCTCTCCTCTCCTCTCCTCAGTTCTCTGTTGGGGCTCCTAGGCGTCACGCCGGGGGGGTTCCTGATAGTAGAACTCAACTACTTCTCTAGCAGCCCCAACACTTGATACAGCCGGACCACAGGCTTAAGTGGACAGAGACCAGGGGGATCACACAGTCGTATGCCGACTATAAAATTGCGGTACCGGTTGCCAGACACCGTTCAAAACTGCGCACCTGTGGCTCTGCATCGCAGCCCTTAACTAGCTTTGCACTACGTTCCCGGTCTACGCAAACCGAAGAACCTAACCCGGTTGATAGGGTTACCTGTGCACAGGAGACCAGTGCCGGAGTGATTACACGATACGTAATCCGTATCTAGGGACCAGCCTCGCCAGCCCCCTAGCGTGTTAAATTGCCCTGGCCTAGGCCTCTGAAGGCTATATTATTAGTTTACATATTTACTGTCTTTCCGTACCCCTTGGAGGTAGCCGCCGCTTGGTCACGCGCCTCTGAGAAAGACCCGCACCCATACGGTGTAGTGGTATCAAAACAACCGTTTGGACCCTGATTAGATAGACCTTTCAAATTAAAATAAAAACCAGTAGTCAGTATCATAAATTGTAGCACTGCAGGGGTGGTTGCAGACCCTGAGTGCACGTTTCGTACATACGTTCCCAAGCAAGTGACAGGCCAAGACCTCCCTCACTTACGTACAAGTACAAAATAGGAGACACAAACAACGATACTTTTTGGGACGCTGTCACAGGCGATCTTGATCCAAACGACGCAGGTTTTAGTTCCTCTGAAGAAGAATCTACATCATCATCATCATCACACTCTACCAACTCTATCACAGAGGAACCACATCAGTGGGAAGCAGCACCGTTTCCCATACTAGTACCTAACCCAGCAACACTCAATCCTAACCTATTATTCAACTCCGACACCGATTTCATCGGAGAACCCGCACCACCATTTTCATCACCACCACCCCCGCTTACACCATCCCCTACATCGCCACCACCAAACTACCACGGTATGGCGGCGCCCCAAGAAATGACATCAGCAGAATTGCTGAACCTCCTCAATGCGCAAGCTGCAACAATCCAAGCCCTCCAAAACCAGCTGACACAGCTACAAACAAACGCTGCACAAGCCGCCGCAGCAGCAGCAGCACACACTCCTCCCCCCAACATTGTTAATATACCGCTAGGGACGGTATTCAATATTCCCGGAACCGGAAACGGCGGAACATCTAGAATAGATGTAGCCAAACCCCCGGTTTTTTCAGGAAAGATGTCCGAAGTGACAAATTTCATAAACGCATGCAGGTTGTACATTCAATTGAAGATGCCGGAATCTGATGAGGAAGAACGGATCTTATTGATCATATCGTACATGACAGAAGGCTTTGCCGCAGATTGGAAGGACAATCTGTTGGAGCAGATGGCCAACGATGAAGAAGGAATTCCGCAAACAGCGGAACAACTGTTCAGGCAGATCAGAAGGGACTTCGGTGACACTGATGAGCAGTCATCAAAGATCTCGGAGATGCGGACCATGACGCAAGGGTCCAGTACGTGCGAGGAACACGTGCAAAAATTTAAAAAGGTATCACAAGGCACTGGATACCTGGGAAGAGCTCTTATCGAAGAGTTCAAACAAAGTTTGAATACCGGACTCTGAAAAAGGATAATGGGGGCCGATGAAGTACCTGAGACCATTGAAGGATGGTATCAAAAAGCAGTAAGATTGGATCGCCAGTGGAGACAGGCGAAAGCCGAGGAGAAGTACTACTCCTCGCGGACCAGTAACTCCGCCAATAGGAGTGAAGGAGCATCCAAAGGCCCGGATACGGCGAAGCCGGTAGCCCCTGCCCAGCCTAAACCCCGATGGAAATTCGGACCGGGATCAGCGAGTCAGGGACGATTGGGAGCTGGAACCTCCGCGAGTTCAAGTAGTACGGCAAATCGGCCGGACCCTAACGCAATGGACGTCGATCAAAACCAAAGACCACCACTCCGCTGTTACAAATGCGGCAAGATCGGACACATTTCTAGAAACTGCAGATCAGGACTTGACATCCGAACAATGACGTTTGACGAAATGAAAGAGTACTTCAAGAAAGGAGAAGAGAATTTAAAAGAGGAAGAGAGTCAGTAGGTCCTGTACTGGACTCTCGTAATAGATACAGTGTACTAGATAAATTGGTAGATAGTGCACAACCCCTTGATATAGCGCTTAGCGCTGACCGGGTTGATGCAAGGACCATCTCGGAAGTCTCAAGGACTTCTGGGACGTCCCCGCAAGAGGCGAACTCCCAGGTGAAACACCTTGATATAGCGCACGGCGCTGAAAGTGTCACTCCCAAGGAGCGCGGCAGGGCGGATAAACCTGTGCTTAATTCCTCAGTACCGAATACAGTAGTACGAGTATCTACAAAGGGACAAAAGGACTTAAAAGGAAAGCGGCATGATATAGCGCCTAGTGCTGAAACTGCTTGTCCGAAAAGGATGTTGAAAAAGGGAGAAAAGGAATTTTTAGTTAGGTCAATAGGACGGAAGGACGAGATCTTAATGGAGATCGGGTTGGAAAGGTTGGACACCCATGAACAAACTCAACAAACCGCGTTGCTCGATTCAGGAGCAACAGGATTGTTCATGCATGCCGCATATGCAAAAAGGATGGGCTTTAAACTCATACCCTTGGAACGTCCCATTCAAGTCCGAAATGTGGATGGAACCAACAATGAAGGAGGAATGATCACCCACGAAGTTGATCTTCTTTTATCTTATCAAGGGCATAAGGAACGAGCCACCTTTGAGATATGCGAGCTGGGAAAGACCAACGTAATCATTGGATCCACATGGTTACGAAAGCACAATCCAGAAATCAATTGGGAAACTGGCCAAGTCAAATTGACACGTTGTCCACAGAGCTGTGGACATAGGCAAAGGGAGTGGACCAAGAAGCGAGAGCAGAAGGTCCGATCAGCGGAACACTGGCGTGTTCTGGAATATCTGTGGGAACAGGAGAAGGAGTTAGACTTCGCGCACTGGCTCGAAGAAAAGGAGGAAAGTGAGAAACATCTCACGTACATGGAACAAATGAAACACCCGAGTCAATACAAGTATGGGGATAAATACCCATTCTTACCAGTGTTTCCATCACCCACCGGATCAAAAACCGGATCAATGAGACATGTGCGAGAGTTGGCAAAACTTACAGCTAAAGAGATGGTACCTGAACAATACCATCAATACCTCAAAATCTTCGAGAAAGGAGCATCAGAGCGCATGCCAGCTAGAAAGCCTTGGGACCACGCAATTGACACCAAACCAGGCTATCAACCCCGGAAGGGGAAAGTCTACCCCCTATCCCCGGATGAGCTTCAAGAAGTACGGAACTTTGTGGATGATCAGTTGGCAAAAGGGTATATCCGACCCTCCAAATCACCACAGACGTCACCCGTCTTCTTTGTAAGCAAGAAAGATGGAAAGAAGCGGATGGTTCAGGACTACAGATACCTGAACGAATGGACAGTTAAAAATAACTATCCATTACCCTTAATATCTGAACTCGTAGATCGAGCAGGCAGTGCCAAATACTTCACTAAGCTAGACCTTAGGTGGGGTTCCAATAATGTACGGATCAAAGAAGGCGACGAATGGAAAGCAGCATTCACTACTCCCAAGGGTTCTTTTGAACCAGTAGTAATGTTTTTTGGGCTAACCAATTTGCCGGCCACCTTCCAAGCAATGATGAATGACATTTTCCGCGATATGATCAACGCAGGAAAAGTCATTGTGTACATTGATGACATACTCATCTTTACTAAAACAAAAGAGGAGCATGACGCAATCGTACAACAAGTCTTGCAACGATTAGAAGAAAACGATCTGTATGTAAAACCAGAAAAATGTGTGTGGTGTGTGGAAGAAGTTGAATTCCTGGGCGTCGTTTTAGGACCCAAAGGAATCCAAATGGATACAAAGAAGGTCGAAGCTATTATTAGCTGGCCCACCCCTTCTTGTGTCAAAGACGTACAAAGGTTCCTAGGCCTAGCCAATTACTATAGGCACTTTGTTCAGGACTTCGCTAAAAACGCACGGCCACTACATGACCTGGTCAGAAAAGAAAAAACATGGGAATGGATGGAGGTCCAAGAAAAGGCTTTCAAAAGCCTAAAAAAGATATTCACGGAGCAACCTTTATTAGTTGCCCCGGATTCCGATAGGAAGTTCAGAGTGGAGTCAGATGCATCGGATTATGCTACGGGTGGCATCTTATCTATGCTCTGCAAAGATGACAAGTGGAGACCTGTGGCCTACCTATCAAAGTCGCTCAATGATACCGAGCGCAATTACGACATCCATGATAAGGAAATGCTAGGCATCATGCGTTGCCTAGAAACTTGGCGTCATTATCTAGAAGGAGCACATGAACAGTTCGAGATATGGACTGATCACAAAAATCTTGAGTACTTTATGAGTGCAAAGAAGTTGAATCGCAGGCAAGCCAGATGGGCTTTGTACCTCAGCAGGTTTAATTTCGTGTTGCATCATAAAGCTGGTGTGACTATGGGAAAGGCCGATTCTCTGTCCAGGAGGCCAGACCATAAAAAGGGGGTGGATGATGATAACAAAGACGTCATGCTCCTCAAACCGGACTTTTTTAAAATCGCTGCACTACGTCATGGACACGTCATTATTCATAGCTCAGAAAGAGAACTGCTAGGCAAAATTCGACACTCTGAAGCATGTGATGAAGCAGTGGTAAAAGCGGTAGAAGCCATGAAAAAGGCTGGTGTTAAAACACTAAACGCTCGAGAATGGGAGATGGAGCAGGGACTTATCCTCTGGCAAGGAAAAGTCTATGTACCTAAGGACGAGAAACTGCGGATGGAGATAGTCCGCCTACACCATGACACACCTATTGCAGGACATGGAGGACAGTGGAAGATGATTGAACTTGTCACAAGAAATTACTGGTGGCCTGGAATCACCAGGTTTATTAAAAAATATGTTAGTGGATGTGACAAGTGCCAGCGAAATAAGAATTTCCCAGAGCCGCCTGCTGGAAAGTTGATGCCAAATTCTGCACCAGCAAAGCCCTGGACACATATTTCCGCTGACTTTATCACAAAATTGCCAGAATCACATGGTCACAATGCGATTTTGGTAGTCTGTGACAGAATGTCAAAAATGGCGCACTTCATTCCCACATCAGAAGAAACATCGGCGCAGGGATTAGCCACATTATTTAGGGACCACGTCTGGAAACTCCATGGACTCCCTGAATCTATAATCTCAGATCGCAGTCCACAGTTCGCCGCACAAATGATGAAGGAGCTGAACCAAATGTTGGGCATTAGCACAGATCTGTCCACTGCATTCCATCCACAAACAGATGGACAAACAGAACGAATGAATCAGGACTTAGAACAGTACCTGAGGATTTTTGTAGATCATAGACAGGAAACGTGGTCTGGATGGTTAGCCATCGCCGAATTTAGCTACAACAACAAAATTCAGGCATCCACCAAACAGACCCCATTCTTTGTCAACTATGGCAAACACCCCAGGATGGGAATCGAGCCCAGAAGGGAAGGAAGTCACCCGGCTGCATCAGATTTCGCGCAGAAAATGAAAGAAATCCACGAGGAAACTCAGGCAGCTTTGTTAAAATCACAAGGTGATATGAAGCTATACGCAGATAGACACAGATCAGACGCACCAGAATACAAAGTTGGAGATAAAGTATGGCTGTCAACCAAAGACTTAAAGTTGACGGGACGACCAACTAAGAAATTGGTGGAAAGATGGATTGGCCCATACCCAATAAAAAAGATAGTGTTGCCAAATGCAGTAGAGCTGGACCTACCCTTCTCGCAACAGATACACCCAGTGGTAAATGTCTCATGAATCCGCCCTTGGAAACGACCAATGAGAGGGCAAAAGGCACAACCCCCACCGCCAATAGAAATAGACGGTGAAAAGGAGTACGAGGTAGAGGAAATAATCGATGTACGACTAAAAGGAAACAAAATGGAGTACTTAGTCAGGTGGAAAGGATACACTGCTGAGCATAACTCCTGGGAACCATTGGACAATTTACAAAATGCAAAAAGAAAAATAAAAAACTTTTATGATAGAAACCCCGGAGCCATCAGAAGGCTTGACAAAGCAACCTTTAATAGGTTAACTTTCAGACCTTATGAAAACTTCACACAAACCTCGGACAAAATAGTGTCAAAAATCGATGTTAATGCAGTAGCACCAGCTGCAAAGTGGGAACAAAACTGGCAAAAATGGAAAGGAAAGAAGGGTCTAGACACCCTTATAGAGCCAGGAGACGTGGAAGGGCCATGTCAATGCAACATGTGCCTATGTCAATTGCATGATATAGCGCCTCGCACTGAAACGATTGAAGATCTCACCCCACCATCCCGCCCACTCTCACCCATCATCGAGAAATTAGAGGAACCATCTGTGATAGAGCGCAATGCGCTGAACGATGACGATGGAGTTTAAATTTGTCTGGAAGTCAAATCTTAAAAAGGGGGTACTGTCATGACCGACTGAAAAGCTTCGGCTTTTTACTAAGTCATTTCACTTTTATTATTTATTTTCTTCATATTATATAAACATATGCTGACTAAGCAGGCGCCTATCGCTTGGCGCCTAGATAAAAGCCGTAGATAAGATACCGGAGCTCGGCGCTGATGACTCATTACCATTACTACATGCGCAGTCGTCTTACTCATACCATACTATATTTAGAGTAGGGCTTAGGGTAGTGCACAGACCACCTGTCGTAGTATATAAAGAGTGCAATTCAGCACCCAGAGTCCTCAGTTGAGTTCTCTCGGGTTTCTTCCCTCCTCTCCTCTCCTCTCCTCAGTTCTCTGTTGGGGCTCCTAGGCGTCACGCCGGGGGGGTTCCTGATAACATGCTCCATCACCAACCTTTCCTCCACCACAGATAATCTCGCCACCCTCACCCTCACTATAGACCCGCACAAGATGACCTACAAGGAACACGATTCCTTCCTCCGAAATGCACAAAACTTGCACAGAGCTGCTGAAGCTCTCAAATGGAAGGTGGAAATGTCAACAAAAGAACTAGACAATGCTGTCAAATGGGCTGAGTCTAGGATGGACCATGGTTGGACAACCTCTGGCTGGTAGAAGTCAGTGACTTCTCGCATACAAAGGGGGTAATGTTACAGTTCTCTTTTCCCTTTATTAAATGGACTACATTTACTTGCTACAAACCCGTAGTTACGCTTGGATGTTATCTCCTTTTATAGCTACCTTCACCTTTCCTTTCCTAGATAGCTATGCCCTTTCCCCTTTAGTTTCTATTGTTCTCTTAAGGTATATAAACCCCTCTCATGTACCGTAGTTCTTTAGTTCCAACTTAGTTGAATCATATCCATAACTTGAAATGCTCTTTTGCTTGTCGCCTCAACCGCTCTCCTCGCTCTCTCTCTAGCCTTCGTCATCGTCAGACTTAGTGCCTAGAACCCTTGTCCAGTGACTGGGAACAGACCAAGACTCTGTTTGTCGCCGTAGGACTTGGACGCTGAACGACATTGTGGACATCGACCATAACAGTGATTCCTTGATTGGATAGCCAGATCTGAGCTCCAATCTCTTGTGCCTTTTTGGAGATTTTGTCGAGTTTTTTATATTCTTCTGGGCATAAGAGTCTGCCATGGCTAGTGTCATAAACATCAGTTTTCTTTATTGCAAGATTCTGATAAATCAGTGGGCCTGTACTGTAGAATGGTAAGTTGTTGACTGAGAATCGTAGTTGATAGAATCCAGGGAGGTACTGTTGAACTGCCTGGCAGGGGATCTCCATTGTTCCTGATGGATTCTTCTGATGATCATGATTAAGTCAGGGAATGCAGTAATATCTCATGACCAATGCCACTGTTCAAGTGAGTTTTTCTGATAGATTTGGTGCTTTGGGAGCGTGTCAGAAGGGAAGGTATTGTATGCAGGTGTGGACAGTTTTTTCTTTAAGGGCTATAGTGTATTGAGAGAGTGTTGAACAGTTTTGTTTTGTGTAATAATAATTTTGCTTTAGGATATGGCAGTTTCTGTATCTAGTCATGATTCAGAGGTGTCATCATTGTTGATATTCCGATAGGATGTCAGTGGCGTTTGAAAGATTGCAAGCAGGTTCCCAAGAATTGTCATTTGA
This sequence comes from Amanita rimosa, assembly GCA_023014395.1. Classification (NCBI taxonomy): domain Eukaryota; kingdom Fungi; phylum Basidiomycota; class Agaricomycetes; order Agaricales; family Amanitaceae; genus Amanita; species Amanita rimosa. Next base: position 439,754 of record JAEBUO010000037.1, on the reverse strand, counting down.
TCAATAGCCTTTCCATTTAACTAGGTAATGGTAGCCTGCACCTTGCTTCCTGTGGGCTAAAATTGCTTCTACCTCGAATTCCTCTTGTCCGTTTACAAGATCAGGAGTTGGTTTCACATAGTTTGGGCCATGCGCAGCTGTTTCCTGATATGGGGTAAGGAGTGACGTATGAAACACAGGGTGAATGTGCCATTGCTTCAGGAGTTTCAATTTGTATGTCACAGGTCCCATCACTTGTTTGATTTCAAAGGGTCCTTCTTGTCTTGGTGCTAGCTTTCTGGACTGATATGGTATGTGAAGGTTCCTGTTCTCAAGCCATACTTTAGTGCCTTTCTCAAATCATATTGCCTTGTCTTTACGTCATCTTGCCACTAGTTGTCTTGCTAGTTTGTGTGCTGCTAGCACTTCCTCCCTGGCCTTTCTTAGGAACTGAAGGTGTTCCTCGGCTGCTGGTGTAGTCATTTGTGTTGTAGCTGTGGGAAGTGCAACAGGGTCTGTTCCATACATTAGCCTGAATGGGGAAGTCTTGATTGTGTCATGATGTCAGTTATTGTGGGCAAACTCAGCTATTGGGAGAAGTGGTTTCCATAGATGTGGTTCATTAGTGCAGAATATCCAGAGATAGACCTCTAGTTCTTGGTTGACTCGTTCTGTTTCTCCATCTGTCTGAGGGTGGTAGGCTGTGCTCATTCTATGGTCAATTCCTAACGCTTTTCATATTTCCTGGAATACTTTTGCAGAGAATTGCGGGCCTCAATCCAAGATCAGAACATCAGGTAGGCCAAACCATTTAAAGATTTCGGAGACATAGAGTTCCACAGTGCCTAAGGTGTCAATTGTCTTCTTTCAGGGTGTGAAAATTACCCCCTTTGTAAGACCATGGTCCACCATGACCAGGACCAAGTCAAAGCCATCAGAAAGGGGTAGATCAGTGATGAAATCAAGTGTGACTTGTTGGAAAGGGCAAGTTGCTTTTGACTGAATAGGGTGAAGGGCTGGTACATTTGGGTGTGTGTTAATCTTCATCTGTTGACAAAGGGCACATCCTTCAATCCACTCCCTGATGTGTTTGAACATCCCAGGCCACCAGTAATCTTGTTTAAGGAGTTCAAGAGTCTTTAATTGTCCAGGGTGACCTGATGATCATGCTTCATGTGTTTCTTTGATCAATTTGGTTCGTAATCCATCCTGATCAGGGATGTAGGTTTTGCCAAGATAGTGAACAATGCTGTTTGTGTAGGACCAATCCTGTATATTTGATTTGATTGGTGGGGTGTGATGCATGGTGATGACCTTGATTAGAATACATCCAAAATTGTCTTTTGACATTGCTTTCTGAATATCCATGACTAGATCTTCTGTGATAAGATGGATGAACCAGTCTGCAGGCAAGACTATGACATCTTCTTGCAACTCACTGTTCCCCATGTGATCAGGGCATTGAGATAGGGCATCTGCTTCAAACATCTTTGTGCCAGGGACGTGCTCAATTCGCAGGTCAAATCCTGATAACAGGGATGACCATCTAGCTTGTCTGGGCATTAAGCGTTGAGTGGTTCAATAGTAGGACAAATTCTTGTGATCACAATGAACTATGGTGGTATGGGGCAATCCATGTAATAGATGTCACCAAGTCATTAATCCCTTGATAATTGCCAAGAGTTCTCGATTGTAGATCTGGTAATTCTGCTCTGTTTGCATTAATGCATGTGAAATGAATCCACAGGGGTGCAGGAATCCTGTCTCATCTGCCTGTCTCAGGACTGCTCCTATCGCTTTATTTGAAGTGTCAGTTTAAAGGATAAAGGGTCAAGTTGGATCTGGCATCAATAGTACTGGCATGGATGCAAATCGTCTCTTTAGAATTTGAAAGGTGTTATTCTGTTCAGTGGTCCAATCGAATGGTTTGATTTTCTTAGTGAGGTCAGTGAGTGGTTTGGCAATGGCAGCAAAATTCCCAATGAAGCATTGATAGAAGTTTCCAAATCCAAGAAATGATCGGACTTGTTTAACTGTGGTGGGGACTGGCCAGTCAGCAATACCTGCTAGTTTAATTGGGTCCATCTGGATGCGTCCAGGGGTGATGATCATTCCTAGGAACTCCACTTCCTGTGTAGCAAACTTGCACTTTTCTAGTTTCAGAAATAGATTGTTATCTTGCAACCATTGTAAGACCCATCTCATCCACTCTTCTAGTTGTTCCAATGTTTCTGCGCAGATTAACATATCATCCATGTAGATGATTAGCCATCCTTCATTGATCATATCTCTGAAGTATTCATTCATCATAGTCTGAAAGGTTGATGGTGAATTGCATAATCCGAAGAACATGACCATTGGTTCATAGAGCCCTCGATTGGTAATAAAGGCTGCTTTTCATTTGTCTCCCTTTTTGATGTGAACATTGTTGTATCCCCATCGGAGGTCTAGTTTGGTAAAATACTTGGCACCTCATAGTTTAGTCATAAGATTGGAAACAAGGGGAAGGGGATATGCATTTTTGACCATCCATTCATTCAGATATCAGTAATCTTGACAGGGTTGGAGTGTCCCACTTTCTTTCTTTGCTACAAAGAAGAACAGCGATGCCTGTGGTGATGTAGATGGTCTAATGTATCCTTTATGGAGTTGTTCATCAATCCATTTGTCTAACAGTCCTTGTTCTTTGACAGATAAGGGATAAAGTTTACTAGCTTTTGGGACAAAACCTTCCTTAGTGTTGATTGCATGCTCCCATGGTCGACTAGATGGGAATTGTTCTGATCCCTTTTTGTCAAAGATGGTGTGCCACCACTCATATTCTGACAGTAATGTGGTAGATGGTTCGTCCTTCTTTAACCTGTGCTCCAGTTCCTGTGATGCTGATGTTTTTACTCTGATCCAATAGTCATCTTTGCCCCATTGCTGGGAGTCTAGGGCCAGCTGCCAAATTGCTTTTGACAATGCATCTGGATCTTCAATCTGCAGAGATTTTTTTTTTTGCCAATTGATGATTGGGTTATTTTCTTCTAACCAAGGTATCCCTAGGATCATCCACTGATCACCTAGCTTAGTGATCCAGAACCAATTTATAAATTGTCATCCTTCAATTATGTAGCATATCTTGGTGCAATGCATGATCATTCCTTTTGCATTTACTGTTCCATCTGCATTTCTTACTTTAATAGGCTTCTTGAGTCATTCCTTTCTGAGCTCCTTCACTGCTCCTTCATCTACAAAGTTTCCTTCTGCTCCACAATTGATTAGGGCAGATGTTCCAGCAGGTAAATTGGTTGATTTGATAGTTAATGAAATGCACTTGTCATTGTTGGATAATACTATTACAGAATCAAGTGCTAACTGTTCAGATCTTGATAATAAGGAAGGGCCAACCACTGAGTGACGCTTCCTAACTAAAAACCCTTGTTTTCAAATTTGTTTAAGAGGGCATTCCTCTCTTCAGTAGACATTGCTGAAAAGATGGCTCTAATTTTCTTTTCTGGTTCGTCTTCTTCCTTCTGTTGTTCTTCAGGGATGGAACGGACAGCCTTATTCTGATAAGAAGACCTGGATGAAGATGTGTCATTGCATTTTGGGCAGTTCCTGGAGATGTGTCCCTGTGTTCCACATCTGAAACATTTTCCAGTCTTTTGGTATTCCTCCTTTTGATCATTGGTTAATTGGCCAGGAGTTGTGGTATTAATGGCTCTGATTGTTCTGGATCGATTATTGTTACAACTGAAACATGTTCCCAATCCATCATTGGTTCTCCTGTTTCCCTGCCCTGTCATGTCCCAAGCATTATGGTGATCCTCAGCCTTGTCATAGGCTTCTTGCATCGTCTTGATCTTCCTCTGATCTTGTAAGACCATTCTGGCAAGTTCCAAGGGTAGTCCTTTGACAAATACCTGCAACTGAGTGGGTATTCCAGTGAGACCAGATGTTCCTATGTCCATGTGAAATTTCCTAATGTATTCTGGGACTGAAACGCTGTTTCCAACTCTTAATTTGGATAGATTGTTCAGGGCTCGAAGGGCGCTATTAACTTCTCCCCAGTCATTGATGAAACACATCTCAAATGCTTCATAATTGCTCCATTTGGACATGGCTGTGGTACTGCCCCTGTTGTCATTCAACTTGCTTTGAATAATGGTTTTCCAATTGTCTAATTCTGGTTCCATGCATGCAAGTGCATACCTAACTTTCTTCTCATCTTTTCCTTTGTAGTTTTGTTTGTTGAGGGTAAAGTAATCCTCAAGCTGTCCTAGAAATGATCTTGCTTCAATTCATTTGCCTGTAAAAGGTTGTATAGGCTGCGGTTTGATATCTCCTTTAGAGCTAGCACTGGTTTCAGATGCCATTCTTGGTTCAGGAGTAATCAGTGGTTCAGGGTTGATCGGTGATTCAGGGGTTGGTGTTCTGGTGATCAGTTTCGGTTCTGAGGTAGAAGTTCTACTTGGGGTTTTCTGTTTCAGAGATGGGGGCAGTCCTTGTTTCAAGTAATCTGTATCAAATGGGTTTTCCTCAAGCTTAGCTTGTTCAATTCATTGTAATTCCTCCCACTCTGCTAAAAGACTAGCTGTTACTCTGTATCAGTTGCTAGTACCAAAGATTCTTCTGTAAAGAGTCCTTCCTAATTCGTCTTCTGGTTCTGTGACAAGGTAGAGCAATTCTCCTTGTACTTCACTACCCCAGTCTAGGTAGAGTTGATTGGGTAAATTGTGTTCAAAGGCTCCTGAGTAAAAATCTCCTGAAAAATATCTGTCTGGGACTGGTTCATTTCGTTTCTGTCCTTCTGTTACAAAATACCAGGTTCATTGGTAGAGAAAAACTTCTCATTGTCCAAGATAGTATTTCCCCTTGTAGGTGACATATCCATTCGGGGGTTGTTCCTGAGAGCTGCGGGTCTCAATGGTGTCAGCTAGGGGTGATACCCTGAGCTAGTCCTGAGTTCCAACTTATGTTACAGTCAATGTCCACAATGTCATTCAGTGTCCAAGTCTACAGTGACAAACAGAGTCTTGGTCTGTTCCCAGCCACTGGACAAGGGTTCTAGGCACTAAGTCTGACAATGACAAAGGCTAGAGAGAGAGAGCGAGGAGAGCAGTTGAGGCAATGAGCAAAAGAGTGTTCAAGTTGTAGATATGATTTGACTAAGTTGGAACTAAAGAACTACAGTACATGAGAGGGGTTTATATACGTTTAGAGAACAATGGAAACAAAAGGGGAAAAGGTATAGCTATCTGAGAAAGGAAAGGTGATGGTAGCTATGAAAGGAGATAATGTCCAAAGCATAACTATGGATTTGTAGCAAGTAAATGTAGTCCATCAACAAAGGGAAAAGAGAATTGTAACACCTATTGTATTGGGGTTTTGGGTATGGGTATGGAGTAGAGATATCTTTTTTAATCTCTCATCTCCAATTGTCAATTTCTTGTTTCCATGCTTCTGTATGGGACAAGCTAGGTGCATCAAGATCTTCTTTCATCCAGTCTAATGGATTTGCAACTGATCCGCCATTCCAGGTTCAGTCTGCTCCCTGCATTCTATTTAATGCCTTGCTTGGTCCAAATGCACTTATTGTTACGGTCAATGTCCACAACGTCGTTCAGCATCCAAGTCTACAGCGACAAACAGAGCCTCGGTCTGTTTCCAATCACTGGACAAGGGTTCTAGGCACTAAGTCGGACGATGACGAAGGCTAGAGAGAGAGTGAGGAGAGTGGTTGAGGCGACGAGCAAAAGAGCGTTCAAGTTATGGATAGGATTCGACTAAGTTGGAACTAAAGAGCTACGGTACATGAGAGGGGTTTATATACGTTAAGAGAACAATAAGAATATAAGGGGAAAGAGCATAGCTATCTAAGAAAGGAAAGATGAAGGTAGCTACCAAAGGAGATAACGTCCAAGTGTAACTATGGGTTTATGACAAGTAAATGTAGTCCATTAACAAAGGGAAAAGAGAATTGTAACATTACCCCCTTTGTATGCGAGAAGTCACCGACTTCTACCAGCCAGAGGTCATCCAGCCATGATCTGTTCTCGACTCTGCCCATTTGACGGCGTTATCGAGTTCTTTTGTAGATGTTTCTACCTTCCATTTGAGCGCTTCAGCAGCGCGGTGCAGATTTTGAGCGTTCCGCAGGAAGGAGTCGCGTTCCTCGTAGGTCATTTCATGTGGGTCGATGGTGAGGGTGAGGGCAGCGAGGTTGTCAGTGGCAGAGGTGAGGTTGGTGATTGAGCAGGTGGCAGCGGCAAGGGTGTCAGCAACAACGGTGAGCGTGGTGTTCCTTTTGATAAACTGGGCAAAGTGGGGAAGGTGGTGATCGTCAGGGTGTACCTGGGGGAGTAAATCGGCCGGGTGAACATGAAGATTGTCATCGTCGAAGTGGATGACAGTGTCGTTTTCAACAAATACCCCGAGTGGGAGGTCTGGAATGGCGAGGAAGGGTGAGAGGGCGGCAACGGTCTCGTCAATACGCCAGTGGGCGCAGGAGAGAAGAGCTAGGATGGTGAAGTAGGTGGTGAGGGTGAAGAAAGTGAACATGGCGGTATAATGTGATTAATGGCGCTAGGTGGTGATATCTGGAGATTTTTATTCATGTTCCAGGTCGCTGATTTCCGTGTCGGAGCCCCAATTTTCTGTGTCCAATGGGTCTTCGATTGCAGGGTCAGTGAGGAGTTCTCGTTCTTCTCTGATGAACCTGGTTAATGAATTTAAATGTTCGATCCCTGGTGTCGTTGTCGGTGTAACTAGGAATCTTCTGACTTGCCTAATAATATCCGCTATTACCAGTGCCATTGCAATAGACAAATAATCAAGTTCGTCAAGGATGTCTTCCATGAGAATGTGAGGCCTTCCCGGTATTCTGATTCCTTGGCTAATTAACCAGATCTGTGCGCTACACTCCCGTGTCTGTTTAGTGATTTCATCCATTTGTTTATATTCTTCTGGGCAAAGCAATCTTCCATGAGCGCTTTTATAAACATCACTGCTTTTGATGGTTAAAAGTTGGTAGGCAGGTGGATCCTTATTGTAGGGAGGTAGATCGTCGGTTGAAAACCGTAGGTCGTGGTACTTGGGAAGATAATTCTGGACATCATTGCAGGGGAATTCCGTTATTCCTGAAGGGTTCTTTTGGTGACGGTGATCAAGTCGAGGGGTGCGATAGTATCGTGTGACTAACGCCATAGTTCGGGTAAGTTTTCCTGGTGGGGTCGGTGCTCTAAGAGCGTGTTGGAAGGGGAGGTATTGTATGTGGGTATAGACGGTTTTTTCTTTGAGAGCTATAGTGTATTGAGAGAGTGTTGAGCAGTTCCGTTTTGTATAGTGGTAATTTTGTTTCAAGACATGGCGGTTTCTATATCGCGTCATGGTTCAGAGGTGTCGGCGTTGTTGATATTCTGATAGGATATCAGTGGCATTTGCAAGATTGCGAGCAGGTTCCCAAGAGTTATTGTTCGATCCATAGCCTTTCCATTTAACTAGGTAGTGGTAGCCTGCGCCTCGTTTCCTGTGGGCTAGAATTGCCTCTACCTCGAATTCCTCTTGTCCATTTACGAGATCAGGGGGTGGTTTCATATAATTCGGGCCGTGCACAGTCGTTTCCCTGTACAGGGTAAGGAGTGACGCATGAAACACAGGGTGAATGCGCCATTGTTTCGGGAGTTTCAATTTGTATGTTACTGGTCCCATCACTTGTTTGATTTCGAAGGGTCCTTCTCGTTTTGGTGCTAGCTTTCTGGACTGATATGGTATGTGAAGATTTCGGTTCTCAAGCCATACTTTGGTACCCTTTTCAAATCGTATTGCTTTGTCTTTGCGTCGTCTTGCCACTAGTTGTCTTGCTAGTTCATGTGCTGCTAGCGCTTCTTCTCTGGCTTTCCTTAAGACCTGAAGGCGCTCCTCTGCTGCTGGTGTGGTCATTCGCATAGTGGCTGTGGGAAGTGCAACAGGGTCCGTTCCATACATTAGTCTGAATGGAGAAGTTTTGATCATGTCGTGATGTCGGTTATTGTGAGCAAATTCAGCTATTGGGAGAAGCGGTTTCCATAGATGCGGTTCATTGGAACAGAACATTCGGAGATAGACTTCTAGTTCCTGGTTGACTTGTTCTGTTTCCCCATCAGTCTGAGGATGATAGGCTGTGCTCATTCTATGGTTGATTCCTAATGCTTTTCGTATTTCCTGGAATACTTTTGCAGAGAACTGTGGTCCTCGGTCCGAGATCAAAACATCAGGTAGGCCAAACTGTTTGAAAATTTCAGATACGTAAAGTTCCGCAGTGCCTAGTGCGTCGATTGTCTTCTTGCAAGGTGTGAAAATTACCCCCTTTGTAAGACCGTGGCCCACTGTGACCAGGATCGAGTCAAAACCATCAGAAAGGGGTAGGTCGGTAATGAAATCAAGGGTTACTTGTTGAAATGGGCGGGTTGCTTTCGATGGAATCGGGTGAAGGGCTGGTACATTTGGGTGTGTGTTAATTTTCATCTGCTGGCAAAGGGCGCATCCTTCTATCCATTCTCTGACATGTTTGAACATTCCGGGCCACCAGTAGTCACGCTTAAGGAGTTCAAGGGTCTTTAATCGTCCAGGGTGACCAGATGATCGTGCTTCATGTGTTTCTTTAATCAATCTGGTTCGTAATCCGTCCTGGTCAGGGATATAGGTTTTCCCAAGATAGTGAACAATGCCATTTGTATAAGACCAATCCTGTATGTTCGATTTGATCGGTGGAGCGTGATGCGTGGTGATAACCTCAACTAGAATTCGTCCAAAATCATCTTTTGACATTGCCTTCTGAATTTCCGTGACCAGATCTTCTGCAATAAGACGAATAAAGCGATCTTCCGGTAGGACTATGACGTCCTCTTGTAATTCACTGTTTCCCATATGATCGGGGCGTCGGGATAGGGCATCTGCTTCAAACATTTTTGTGCCAGGGACATGCTCAATACGTAGGTCAAATTCTGATAATAAGGATGACCATCTAGCTTGTCTGGGCGTTAAGCGTTGGGCCGTTTGATAGTAGGACAAATTCTTGTGGTCGCAGTGCACTATAGTAGTGTGGGGTGATCCATGCAGTAGATGTCGCCAAGTCATCAATCCTTTGATGATTGCCAAGAGTTCTCGATCATAGATCTGGTAATTCTGTTCCGTTTGTGTTAATGCATGTGAAATAAATCCACAGGGGTGCAGAGATCCTGTTTCATCTGCTTGTTTCAGTACTGCTCCTATCGCCTTATTTGATGCATCGGTCTGAAGGATAAAGGGTCGAGTAGGATCCGGCATTAATAATACTGGCATGGATGCGAATCGTTTCTTTAGTGTTTCAAAAGCATTGTTTTGTTCTGTAGTCCAGTCAAATGGTTCAGCTTTCTTAGTGAGGTCGGTGAGCGGTTTAGCGATTGCAGCAAAGTTTCCAATGAAACATCGGTAAAAATTCCCAAATCTGAGGAAGGATCGGACCTGTTTGACTGTGGTAGGTACTGGCCAATCAGCGATCCCTGCTAACTTTATTGGGTCCATCTGAATGCGTCCAGGGGTGATGATCATTCCTAAGAATTCAACTTCCTGCGTGGCGAACTTGCATTTTTCTAATTTCAGGAATAGATCGTTATCTTGTAACCGTTGTAGAATCCATTTTGTCCGCTCTTCCAGTTGTTCCAGTGATTCTGCACAAATTAGCATGTCATCCATGTAGATGACTAACCATCCTTCATTGATCATATCCTTAAAGTATTCGTTCATCATAGTTTGAAAGGTTGATGGCGAGTTGCATAATCCAAAGAACATCACTGTGGGTTCATAGAGTCCTCGATTGGTGATAAAGGCTGCTTTCCATTCATCTCCCTTTTTGATGCGAACATTATTGTATCCCCATTGGAGGTCTAGTTTGGTGAAGTACTTGGCGCCTCGTAGTTTAGTCATGAGATCGGAAACTAAGGGAAGGGGATATGCGTTTTTGACGGTCCATTCATTGAGATATCGATAATCCTGACAGGGCCATAGTGCTCTGCTTTCTTTCTTTGCTACAAAGAAGAACGGTGATGCCTGCGGTGATGTAGATGGTTTAATGTATCCTTTCTTGAGCTGTTCATCAATCCATTCGTCTAACAGCCCTTGTTCTTTGATGGAGAGAGGGTAGAGTTTACTAGCCTTTGGGACAAAGCCTTCTTTTGTGTTGATTGCATGATCCCATGGTCGACTGGACGGGAAGCGTTCTGACTCCTTTTTGTCAAAGATGGTGCGCCATTGCTCATATTCTGTCGGTAGAGTGGTAGATGGTTCGTCTTTCTTTAGCCTATGTTCTAGTTCCTGTGATGCTGATGTTTTAACTCTGATCCAGTAGTCATCTTCACCCCATTGCTGGGAGTCGAGGGCTAGCTGCCAAATTGCTTTTGGCAATGTGTCCAGATCTCCAATTTTCAGAGTTTTTTCTCGCCAATTGATGATCGGGTTATTCTCTTTCAACCAAGGTATCCCTAAGATCATTCGTTGATCGCCTAGTTTAGTGATCCAGAACCAATTGATAAACTGTTGTCCTTCGATCATGTAGCATATTTTGGTCCGATGTGTGATCATTCCTTTCACATTTACTGTTCCATCCGCGTTTCTGACTTTAATTGGTTTCTTAAGTCGTTCTTTCCTGAGCTCCTTTACTGCTCCTTTGTCTACGAAATTTCCTTCTGCTCCACAGTCGATTAGGGCAGATGTTCCAGCGGGTAAATCGGTCGATTTGATAGTTAATGAAATGCGCTTGTCATTGTTGGATAATACTATTACAGAATCAAGCGCTAACTGTTCAGATCTCAATAATAAGGAAGGGCCAACCGCTGAGTGACGCTTCCTAACTAAAAACCCTCGTTTTCGAATTCGTTTAAGAGGGCATTCTTCTCCTCAGTAGACATTGCTGAAAAGATGGCTCTAATTTTCTTTGCTGGTTCGTCCTCTTCCTTCTGTTGTTCCTCAGTGACGGAACAGACTGCCTTATTCTGGTAAGAAGACCTGGATGAAGACGCATCGTTGCATTTCAGGCAGTTCCTGGAGATGTGTCCCTGTGTTCCACATCTGAAACACTTGCCAGTCTTTCGGTATTCCTCCTTTTGATCATCTGTCAATCGGCTAGGGATCGTGGTATTTATAGCTCTGATTGTTCCAGATCGGTTGTTATTGTTTCGATTGAAACGTGTTCCAGATCCCTCATTGGTTCTCCTGTTTCCTTGTCCTGTCATGTCCCAAGCGTTATGGTGATCCTCAGCCTTATCATAGGCTTCCTGCATCGTCTTGATCTTTCTTTGGTCCTGTAAGATCGTTCTAGCAAGTTCTAATGGTAGTCCTTTGACGAATGCCTGCAACTGAGCGGGTATCCCAGTGAGTCCAGAGGTTCCTATGTCCATGCAAAATTTTCTGATGTATTCTGGGACTGAAACGCCGTTTCCAACTCTTAACTTGGATAGATTGTTCAGGGCTCGAAGGGCGCTGTTGACTTCTCCCCAGTCATTGATGAAACGTGTTTCAAATGCTTCATAGTTGCTCCATTTGAACGTGGCTGTGGTACTGCCTCTATTGTCATTCAGTTCGCTTCGGATAATCGTTTTCCAGTCGTCTAATTCTGGTCCCATGCACGCAAGCGCATATCTAACTTTCTTCTCGTCTTTTCCTTCATAGTTCTGTTCATTGAGGGTAAAGTAATCCTCAAGCTGTCCTAAAAATGACCTTGCTTCGATTCGTTTGCCTGTAAAAGGTCGTATAGGCTGCGGTTTGATATCTCCCTTAGAGCTAGCACTGGTTTCAGATGCCATTCCTGGTTCAGGAGTAATCGGTGGTTCGGGATTGATCGGTGGTTCAGGGGTTGGTGTTCTGGTGATCGGTTTCGGTTCAGGAGTAGGGTTTCTACTCGGGGTTCTGGGTCTCGGAGATGGGGGTGGTCCTTGTTTCGAGTAATCTGTATCAAACGGGTTTTCCTCAAGCTTGGCTTGTTCAATTCGTAGTAATTCCTCCCACTCTGCTAAAAGATTAGCTGCAATTCCGTATCGGTCATTGTTTCCAAGGAATCTCCTATAGAGGGTCCTTCCTGGTTCGTTTTCTGGTTCCTTAACAAGGTAGAGCGGTTCTCCTTGTACTTCACTACCCCAGTCTAGGTAGATTTGATCAGGTAAATCGAATTCAGATACTCCTGAGTAGAAGTCTCCTGAAAAGTATTCGTTTGGGATTGGTTCGTTTCATTTCCATCCTTCTGTAACAAAGTACCAGGTTCGTTGGTAGAGAAAAACTTCTCGTCGTTCAAGGTAGTATTTCCCCTTGTAGGTGACAGATCCGTTCGGGGGTCATTCCTGAGAGCTTCGGGTCTCAATGGTGTTGGCTAGGGATGATACCCTGAGCTAGTCCTGAGTTCCAACTTATGTTACGGTTGATGTCCACAACGTCGTTCAGCGTCCAAGTCTACAGTGACAAACAGAGCCTCGGTCTGTTCCCAATCACTGGACAAGGGTTCTAGGCACTAAGTCGGACGATGACGAAGGCTAGAGAGAGAGCGAGGAGAGCGGTTGAGGTGACGAGCAAAAGAGCGTTCAAGTTATGGATAGGATTCGACTAAGTTGGAACTAAAGAGCTACGGTACATGAGAGGGGTTTATATACGTTAAGAGAACAATAAGAATATAAGGGGAAAGAGCATAGCTATCTAAGAAAGGAAAGATGAAGGTAGCTACCAAAGGAGATAACGTCCAAGCGTAACTATGGGTTTATGACAAGTAAATGTAGTCCGTTAACAAAGGGAAAAGAGAATTGTAACACTTATGACCACTTGAGAATAAGACTTTTTCACCATAACTTGTCCTAACTCTGGCAAAGATCTGACAGACAGATTTTTTGATACTCCTTGTACAAACAAGGATATTGTCATGTGTGCTTGGTTGTCAAGACCAGTCCATTGTGTTTTAGCATATAGATGTTGAAGCTGATTAACAGCAACTCAATGTTGGAGGGCATATTGAAGAGGGCCTCCCTGACAGCTGAACCAGGCTCCAACTGATTCAAGACCTCCTCGAGCATTTTCCGCTTTTTCTCAATTTGTTGTTCCAGTTCCCTGAACTGTTGTTTCTTGAGCAATTGCTCATGTCTGATTTTAAGGGCTCTTGCCAAGCATCCTCCTGTTCTCAAATGGCTGCCTCCTCAAGCCACCATGCTGCAAGTTTTTCTTGATGTTTCATTTCCTTTTGAAGACATCTCTGTTCTCGTTGCCAGCATTGCCATGCCCTGACTGTTACGGTCGATGTCCACAACGTCATTCAGCGTCCAAGTCTACAGCGACAAACAGAGTCTCGGTCTGTTCCCAATCACTGGACAAGGGTTCTAGGCACTAAGTCTGATGATGACGAAGGCTAGAGAGAGAGCGAGGAGAGCAGTTGAGGCGACGAGCAAAAGAGCGTTCAAGTTATGGATAAGATTCGACTAAGTTGGAACTAAAGAGCTACAGTACATGAGAGGGGTTTATATACGTTTAAAGAACAATAGAAACTAAAGGGGAAAGAGCATAGCTATCTAGAAAAGGAAAGGTGAAGGTAGCTATGAAAGGAGATAACGTCCAAGTGTAACTATGGTTTGTAACAAGTAAATGTAGTCCGTTAACAAAGGGAAAAGAGAACTGTAACACTGACATGTGTGTCACAAGGTTGGTTATCAGTCCAAACCTCCATAATTGGTTTGATGGGTAACTTCTTTACTGTGCACCCCTGCGCCCACTCAATCGAGAAGGTGATCCCAATCTCTTCAAGGGTCATGCTGGCCCTTGGCAAAATGTAATTGAATAGCCCTGCCATTCCAATTGTGATTTGATCTTCAAAGTATCCTGTGAGTCCAATGATGCCTCAAGTAGAGGGATGTTGACTCTTCTTCTGTAAATGTACTTCCTAATATGCTTACTGTCCAATACAGTCCGCAACGTACCTGTACTTGGATCTTCAATTGCAATTCCACCAACTGACCCAAGTGTGTGGTGCCCAGGTTTTCACTAGAATGTCCTCGTGCTCAGATCAAATAGATCTGATATGTAATTGGTATTTCTAGACTGTATCTTCCTTGATACACAGCACACAAATGGATTGTTTTCAGGAGTTCCACTCCCTTTTCCACAATACTAGTGCTGGTGCCTGCAAGACCCTGCCCAGTCAACTACAGCACACTCCAAGCTCTCGTCTAGTACTGTTTTATTTCCAGTAGCCAATTGGCCATAGTCACTTTACAACAGTAAAGTGAGGCTATCTGTTGTCGAGGTTGTTGTCACCTAGATTCCTCAAGGCTGTCTGTAGCCACGTGTTGTGACGTGTACAGATTCAGATGATGTGCCAATCAAGATGATCCTCTTGGTCACTGTCTGTGACCATGAGCAATTATGACCAATGATGAAGGGTGTGATTAGAAGACTCTAGATTATGTTAGGACTGATCCTTGACACAATCACAAGCTTCAGAGGAGAAAAGGTTTATAGAGACGAAGCTTTAGACATAGTAGTCTGTAACCTACAAGGAGGAAACAATCTAGAGTCTTAAGGACTCCTACCTACAGAACACACACCTTATATACCTGAGTTGTTGGTCTGTGCAGCTGCTAAGGCTATGCATGCGCAGCAACAAGACCTAGACCCATCTCCCAGACCTGTCCAGATCCACCCAGACTCTCAGTCCCTTCCCATGAATGCCATTTCACCCAATATCCCCTAACAGCCTTGATTGTATAGCCACCCTGGGTTATGTAATCCTCTTGCCATATCTGGATAGGGGTCCCTTGCCATATGCTTGTGTCTCATTATGCATCCATAGGCCTCTGAATAAAATAGAGAAAAATAGGGAAAAAGTCCATATCATAACACATATTGTCCATGTAGATGATTAACCATCCTTCATTGATCATATCTCTGAAGTATTTGTTCATCATGGTCTGAAAGGTTGATGGTGAATTGCATGATCCAAATAACATGACCATTGGTTCATAGAGCCCTTGATTGGTAATGAAGGCTGCTTTCCATTCATCTCCCTTTTTGATCCAAACATTGTTGTATCCCCATCAGAGGTCTAGTTTGGTGAAATATTTGGCACCTCATAGTTTAGTCATGAGATTGGAGACAAGAGGAAGGGGATATGCATTCTTGACAGTCCATTCATTCAGATACTGGTAGTCCTGACAGGGCCAGAGTGTTCCACTTTCTTTCTTTGCTACAAAGAAGAATGGTGATGCCTGGGGCAATGTAGATGGTTTAATATATCCTTTCTGGAGTTGTTTGTCAATTCATTCGTCTAATAGCCCTTGTTCTTTGATGGATAAGGGGTAGAGTTTACTGGCTTTTGGAACAAAGCCTTCCTTAGTGTTAATTGCATGATCCCATGGTCAACTGGATGGGAAACACTCCAATGCTTTCTTGTCAAAGATTGTGTGCCACTGCTCATATTCTGGTGGTAGTGTGGTGGATGGCTTGTCTTTCTTTAGCCTGTGCTCCAGTTCCTGTGATGCTGATGTTTTTACTCTAATCCAGTAATCATCTTTGCCCCACTGCTGGGAGTCTAGGGCCAATTGCCAAATTGCTTTTGGTGGTGCATCTGAATCTTCAATCTGCAAGGATTTTTCTTGCCAGTTGATGATCAGGTTATTCTCTTCTAACCAAGGTATTCCTAGAATCATTCATTGATCACCTAGCTTAGTGATCCAGAACCAATTTACAAATTGTCATCCTTCAATCATATAGCATATTTTGGTGTGATGCATGATCATTCCTTTCACATTAATGGTTCCATCTGTGTTTTTAACTTTAATTGGCTTTTTGAGTTGTTCTTTTCTGAGTTCCTTTACTGCTCCTTCATCTACAAAATTCCCTTCTGCTCCACAGTCAATCAGGGCAGAGGTTCCAGCAGGTAAATCAGTTGATTTGATAGTTAATGAAATGTGCTTGTCATTGTTCAACAGTACTATTACAGAATCAAGTGCTAACTGTTCAGATCTTGATGATAAGGAAGGGCCAACTGCTGAGTGACACTTCCTAACTAAAAACCCTCATTTTCGAATTCATTTAAGAGGGCATTCTTCTCTTCAGTAGACATTGCTGAAAAGATGGCTCTAATCTTCTTTGCTGGTTCGTCTTCTTCCTTCTGTTGTTCCTCAGTGATGGAATGGACAGCTTTATTCTGATAAGAACTGGATGAGGACACATCATTGCATTTTGGGCAGTTCCTAGAGATGTGTCCCTGTATTCCACATCTGAAACACTTTCCAGTCTTTTGGTACTCCTCTTTTTGATCATCTGTCAGTCATCCAGGGGTTGTGGTATTAATAGCTCTGATTGTTCCAGATCAATTGCTGTTGTGAATGAAACATGTTCCAGATCCATTGTTGGTTCTCCTGTTTCCCTGCCCTGTCATGTCCCAGGTGTTATGGTGATCCTCAGCCTTGTCATAGGCTTCTTGCATCATTTTGATTTTCCTTTGATCCTGTAGAATTGCCCTAGCAAGTTCCAAGGGTAGTCCTTTAACAAATGCCTGCAACTGAGCAGGTATTCCTGTGAGACCAGATGTCCCTATGTCCATGCAGAATTTCCTAATGTATTCTGGGACTGAAATGCCATTTCCAACTCTTAATTTGGATAAATTGTTCAGGGCTTGAAGGGCACTGTTCACTTCTCCCCAGTCATTGATGAAATGTGTTTCAAAGGCCTCATAGTTGTTCTATTTGAATGTGGCTGTAGTTCTGTCCCTGTTGTTGTTTAACTTGCCTCAGATGATGGTTTTCCAATCGTCTAATTCTGGTCCCATGCATGCAAGCACATACCTGATTTTCTTCTCATCCTTTCCTTCATAGTTCTGTTCATTGAGGGTAAAGTAGTCCTCAAGTTGTCCTAGAAATTGTTACGATATGGACTTTTTTCTGTATTTTTCTCTATTTTATTCAGAGGCCTACGGACGTATAACAAGACGCAAGCATACGGCGCGGGATCCCTATCCGGATATGGCAGGAGGATTATATAACCCAGGGTGGCTATACAATCAGGGCTATTAGGGGATATTGGGTCAAACGGCGTTTGCGGGAAGGGACCAGGAGTCTGGGTGAGTCCGGACAGGTCTGGGAGATGGGTCTGGGTCTTGTTGCTGTGCGTGCATAGCCTTAGCGGCTGCGCAGACTGTGCACACAGACCAATGACTCAGGTATATAAGGAGTGCGTTCTGTAGGTAGGAGTCCTTAAGACTCTAGATTGTTTCCTCCTTGTAGGTCACAGACTATTGTGTCTTAGCTTCGTCTCAATTCTATTCTCTTCTCTACGAGGCTTGTGATTGTGTAAGGATTAGTCCTAACATAATCTAGAGTCTTCTACATCACACCCTTTGTCATTGGTCATAGTGCGGAGCAAGTCTTGCTCGTCGTCGCAGACAGTGACAAGGAGAGTTTTGTTTCAGTAAACCGTCTGACTCTGTACACGTTGCAGCACGTGTCTGCAGACAGCCTCGAGGAATCTAGGTGACACCGACATCGACAACAGATAGCCTCATCTTATTGTAATAAGGTGACTACGGCCAAGTGGCTACTGGCAACAAAACAGTATTAGACGAGAGCTTGGAGCGTGCTGTAGTCGACCGGGCAGGGTCTTGCAGGCACCAGCACTAGTACTGCGGAAAAGGGGGCGGAACCCTCGAAGACAATCCATTTGTGTGTCGTGTATCAAGGAGATACAGTCTGAGAATACCAATTACGTATCGTATCTATTGATCTGAGCACGAGGACATCTCAGTGAAAACCCGGGCACCACACATCTGGGTCAATTGAAGGAATTAAATCGAAGATCTGAGTGCGGGTGCATTATTGACCACATCAGACAGTGGACGTATTAGGAAGTACGTTTACGGAAGAAGAGGTGACATCCCTCTACTTGAGGCATCATTGGAATTGCGGATCTAAAAAGATCAAAAACAATCGGAATGGCAGGGCTGTTCAACTTCGTATTACCAAGGGCTGGCATGACCCTTGTCCAGATTGGGAAAGCATTCTCAATTGAATGGGCGCAGGGATGCACAGTAAAAAAATTATCCAAATCGGTGCAAGTCCGGACCGACAACCGGCAACGCGATGCTCATGTACAAGCATGGAAGCTATGGATTAAAGAGCAAAGGTGTCTCGAGAAGGAAATGAAACGTCAGGAAAAGTTAGCAGCATGGCGTGCTGAAGAAGCGGCCATCAGAGAACAAGAGGACGCGTGGCAAGAATTGTTAAAAATACGCCACGAACAATTACTACAAAAGCGTCGGTTTAAGGAGCTTGAGCAGCAGATAGCCAGGGAAAAGAAAACCCTGGAGGATGTCCTAAATCAGTTGGAACCAGGATCGGCCATACGGGAGGCGCTGTTCAATACGCCATCAAATATTGAATTACTATTGATCAGTTTCAACACCTATACATTGAAACATGATGGTCTGGTTTTAACCGCCAAAGAACGGAATCGGTTAATGCATGCCCTAAATGGGAATATAGAAGGAGCAGTAGAAGTTCATCACCGATACAGTAATTTCTCAATTCATCCCGATGTTCCCGGATATTGTTATCTCAGTATGATCAAAGTGCAATATTGGAACCAATACAACTGGCCCGCTTATCCTCAGATATTCGAATTGGTGTCATGGGATCCCAGATTGAGAAATACCAGAGCACAGATCACCATCAGACCCACTCAAGGGGTTGATAATTGTTATCATGTGGAGCCTTGTATGGATGGGCTTCAAGCCTGGAGATATATGTTCTTTTTGGAACAAAAAGGATCAGGACATAAACGGCTGGGAGCATTTCAGTTTACCGCTGACATGCTTAGCAATATGTACAATGCATTACTTGGATGGCGGACTGTCTGGGCGGAAGACATGGAACAACCGGCTCCTCAGGGTGCTACAGCAGCGCAGATCACTGCTCAGGAGGATGTAATCCAGAGACAGCAGATGCAATGAGAAGAAACCATTGCAGCAATCGGACAGGTGGTGACTGGAATAGTAAATGAATATCGACGAGCCAATCCAATTCTGCCGCCCACACCTCTTACCAAAGCCGAGATGCCCGATTATTATGAAGGAGATCCCCACATGGTAGATGGATGGTTGAGGCAGATGAGAACGTACTTCACACTAGCTCGAGAAACTCAGTTAGATCGAAAGATCTCCATCTGCTTATACTGGATCCGAAAAGGAAAAGATAATCAAGCGGGAGATTGGGCAGGAGTAAAACTGAAAGCAGTCCAGGATGCGGACCAAGAATACCAAAATGAGATGGTTAATTCTGAATGGCCAACTAACCTGTCCTGGGCCTTGCTAAATCAAGGTGTTATTGTGAATGATCATGAAATCAGACGCCCCTTAAGAAATCAGTTCCCTTTTATTTCATGGGAAGATTTTACAATGCAGATGCATGAATTCTTCATGTCAACTGAAACCCGAGAAAAAGCGACAGATGCAATTTTTGCATTAAAACAAGGAAACACAATGATTGAAGATCATGTAGTCAGGTTTAACGCCCTGGTACCATTGGTCGGATGGGACAATAGAGCGTTGATTGCATTATTCAAGCAAAACATCAATCCTGCATTAGGACGAGATCTGATTAGGCATGGAAATCTAGGGGATGATGCTACCCTGAAGCAGATCCAGGATCGAGTAATAGAGCTTGCACGAGCCTACCATAAGGCAACAGAAGCATACGGGCCGGATAGACAAAAAGGCGGATACAAAGAAAAAACAGTTGCTAAGGATAGCAAACTGAACCAGTTCCAATACAGTATGCCAACAACATCCAAAGACCCGAATGCCATGGATGTGGACAAAAGTAAGAAACCAGTTACCGGAAGTTGTTACAATTGTAGCAAAGAAGGACACTTTGCACGAGATTGCCCAGAACCTAGAAAACCCCGATGGAAGGATACGGGAAAGTGGAGGGCAAGAGAAGTCAGAATAGAGGAGCTCACCAAGGAGCAATGGAAAGAACTTGGAAAGGAGAAGGGTTTTGGCGAAAGCCAGTAGGCGAGCGCTCAGCGCTGCTGGCTGATAGAGTTTCGAAATCGAACAATGATTCTTGTGTAAATATACAAGGACTGCTATATGAATATTCTTCTCATATTCATTGAATTCAAAACTTAAGTGTGAGCGCCAAACCCAGGATCAAACAATGGACCCCTGCGTGGGTAATGAGAAGGATATGGCAACAAAGCAAAGCTGTTGCTATAGACTGTTTGAAGGGATGGGTTCATGAAAAACGTTTATCTGAAGTAACACCACAACTATTAAAGGAACTGAACCAGCAATCAGAATCCGAAGCAATGTGGAACTTGACACAGTTGCGACAACAAATTGTCAAAGCTTCAGGAAAACAAGAAATGAACCTCAAAGGAATCATAACCACTATGGATACAGGATCCACAATTCCTGTCACAGCTTTAGTGGACTCAGGGTGCACAGGGTCGTGCATTAACGATGAGTTTGTGGAAAAGCATCAGATGAACAAGCAATGACTTTTACAGCTGGTGCCAGTCTATAATGCAGATGGAACTCGTAATACTATGGGGAATATCGAATACATGGTCCAGTTTAAATTATGAATTGGGGACCATGAGGAAGTTATGGATTGCTGTGTTGCGCGACTAGGCAAAACAGACTTATTTTTGGGTCACAACTGGCTACAGCTGCATAATCCAAGTATGAACTGGAAAAAGCATGAAGTCACTTTCAGCCGCTGTCCGGGAACATGTTGGAACCAGTCCAGTGTAAGCGAACCTGAGGAGGAGGTAGATGAAACCGAATCCTTAGGGGATGGGGAACATCTACTTGCTGTACATATAGGACCAGAGGAGTTGAAGTTATGACCACTTTCAACCAACATTGCGGCAAAAGAGGCGTTGGCTAGTAAAAAGTGATCATTGGAGGAGACGGTGCCAGGACATTATCTCAAATACAGAAAGGTGTTTGAGAAGGAAACCTTTGATGAATTACCACCAAGACGGCCTTGGGATCATGCCATCGAGTTTATTCCAGGAGGACAGCCGACTGACTGTAAAGTGTACCCGTTGAATAAAGAAGAATGGGAACAGTTGGATGAGTTCTTAGAAGAAAACTTGAAGTCTGGACGGATTAGACCAAGCACCTCTGAGCAGGCATCACTGTTTTTCTTTGTCAAAAAGAAGGATGGTAAATTGAGACCAGTACAGGACTATCGGAAGTTGAATGACATCACGTGGAAAAATCGATACCCATTACCATTGATTGGCGAACTGATTGATTGACTATCAAAAGCCAAGGTCTTCTCAAAGATGGATATTAGATGGGGGTATAACAATATCAGGATTAAGGAAGGTGATGAATGGAAAGCAGCTTTCAAAACTCACCAAGGCCTGTTTGAACCTCTGGTCATGTTTTTTGGTCTCTGTAATTCCCCGGCAACGTTTCAGACGATGATGAATGATATCTTTAGGCAGGAGATCGCCGAAGGATGGGTTGTTATATATATGGATGACATCTTGGTGTTCTCCCAATCACAGGACGCACACACGATGCATGTTAACTGCATCTTAGCGAAATTGGAGAATCACAAGTTATCCTTGAAACCGGAGAAGTGCTGGTTTGATCAACCTCAGATAGACTTCCTCGGCCTTGTCATTAGTCAAGATTCCATCCAGATGGAGAAAGGCAAAGTTCAGGCGGTGGTTGATTGGCTGGTCCCCACATGTAAACGTGAACTTCAGCAGTTTTTGGGCTTCATTAATTTCTACCGGCGCTTTGTTCAGGGCTTTGCTAAAATGGCGAAGCCTTTAACGGGTCTTACTGGCAAGGCTGAGTGGCTCTGGACGGATCAACAGACGATGGCCTTTCAGGGACTGAAAGACCTTGTGGCGAGGGAGGTAGTCCTCAAAATTCCTGATGACGATGGTCAATTTTGTGTTGAAGTAGATGCGTCTGATTTTGCAATTGGTGGAATTTTGTCCCAGCAGAGCAAGGATAGTACATGGCGACCTGTGGCTTTTATCTCAAAATCGTTAAATGAAGCAGAACGGAACTATGAGATCTATGACAAGGAAATGCTCACAGTCATGCATGCATTTTACGAATGGTCTCATTACCTGAAAGGTGCAAAGGAGCAGATTGAGGTTCTAATGGATCATCAAAACCTCACATACTTTCGAAAACCACAGAATCTGAACAGATGACAGGCGTGATGGGTCACCGACTTACAAGAATTCAACTTTGTCATTAAACACCAGTCTGGGAAATCCAACTCAAAAGCGGATTTATTGTCAAGAAGAGCAGGACATGAAAAGGGACAAAATGATAATGAAGGAGTGATACTCCTGAAGGATCATTTGTTCGTAAGGGTCTATGATGATGATCGGGCAATCGAAGACACCATTAAGGAAATTCAAAAGGTCTCAGCTCGGCAGTGGGAAACTCAGGTTCGACAAGGTATCAAACAGCAGGACCTGGACTTTAAAGTTAGGGAAGGACTAGTTGAATGGAAGGGTCGAATCTACGTCCCAGCGGACGTGCGAATCAGGGGTGATTTGATTCAGATTCATCACTCCTGGGGACATTCAGGGGTGGTCAAAACTGTAGAAAGTCTCACCTGTAATTTCTGGTGGCCACAAATGTGGAAGGATGTTGAGCGCTTCATATGAGGTTGCGAAACATGCCAGAAAGCAAAACCAGATCGACAGCCAAGAGCGGCGCCATTAAACCCAAATGAGATCCCGGACGCACCATGGGAAGTCATCTCGGTCGACTTAATCGGACCATTACCGGATTCCAAAGGAAACGACATGATCATGGTCATAGTAGATCAGTTCACAAAAAAGGCGTACTTCCTCCCAACAACGTCATCAATCACGTCACAAGGAGTAGCGGTTCTGTTCCGAGACAATATCTTCAGGGAACATGGTTTGCCAAGGAAAGTTATCAGTGATTGAGGACTGCAGTTTGTCTCTAAATTCATGGACGATTTGTATGGAATCCTGGGAATACAGGCTAACAGATCCACGGCCTATCACCCACAAACTGACGGACAGACAGAACGCGTTAATCAGGAAGTTAAAGAATTCCTGACAATGTTTGTCAACCATCGACAGGATAATTGGAGTGATTGGCTTGTGGTGGCTCAATTTTGCCATAATGATCGAATACATTCATCTACGGGGTTTTCACCGTTTTTCATGAACTACAGAAGACATCCCAACAAGGGGATGAACCCAATGTATCAACCAAAAACTGTGGTCATAGAGGAATTAGTTAAAGAAATTGAGGATGTCCACGCCAAAGCCAAAACCGCACTGGAGAAAACCGCTGAAGTAATGAAAAAGCAGTGGGATGCTCACAAAACACCAGCACAAGACTACAAACCTGGTGACAAGGTGTACCTCAGCACAGAAAATTTGCCAACGCTTCGAGCAACTAAGAAGTTAGATGGCAAGTTTGTGGGTCCCTTGGAAGTGGTGGAGAAAGTTGGCACATCGGCATACCGGTTAAAGATTCCTGCAGCCTGGAAAATCTACAACATCTTTAACGAAGCACTCCTAAAACCCTACACTGCTCCAGAATTCCCCAATCAGATCGAAAAAATTGCCAAATGTAAAGAGGCACAGATGGTGGAGGAATCTGAAGACGATGAGTACAAAGTTGAAGAGGTCATGGACAGCAGAGTCAGCAGACGAAACAGTGGCAGACTGGAATACTTGGTCAAGTGGAAAAACTACCCAGTGGAAGAATCTACATGGGAACCTGCAGAGAACCTCGCCAACGCTAAGAAGGAGGTTCAGAAGTTCCATAGGCAAAATCCAAGTGCACCCCAGCAACTGGCGATCACTGATTTATGGTTTAAAAATTGGCAAAACTACACAGATGCAAAGGCTCCCAAATGGTTGTTCAGTTGGGAAGATGGCAAATTCGAGCGTGACTACCTCGACAGATTAAAACGGAATTGGCAACGGTGGAAAGGCGACCGCAAACTCATCTACGCTGAACCCAACACGGAAGGGGCGTTCTCAAGAGACCTTGAGCATGGTGGGCCGGTTAAACCCACGCTTAATTCCCCTAAGGCAAACCATCACATGACATAGCGCTCGGTGCTGAAGCGATTTACGACCAACACGTGACTTCCCGGGACATGAAGTCTTAAGGAGGAGCTCATGTTACAATATGGACTTTTTTCTGTATTTTTCTCTATTTTATTCAGAGGCCTACAGACGTATAACAAGACGCAAGCATACGGCGCGGGATCCCTATCCGGATATGGCAGGAGGATTATATAACCCAGGGTGGCTATACGATCAGGGCTATTAGGGGATATTGGGTCAAATGGCGTTCATGGGAAGGGACTGGGAGTCTGGGTGAGTCCGGACAGGTCTGGGAGATGGGTCTGGGTCTTGTTGCTGCGCGTGCATAGCCTTAGCGGCTGCACAGACTGTGCGCACAGACCAATGACTCAGGTATATAAGGAGTGCGTTCTGTAGGTAGGAGTCCTTAAGACTCTAGATTGTTTCCTCCTTGTAGGTCACAGACTATTGTGTCTTAGCTTCGTCTCAATTCTATTCTCTTCTCTACGAGGCTTGTGATTGTGTAAGGATTAGTCCTAACAGAAATGATCTTGCTTTGATTCATTTGCCTGTGAAAGGTCATATAGGCTGCAGTTTGATATCTCCTTTAGAGCTAGCACTGGTTTCAGATGCCATCCTTGGTTCAGGAGTGATTGGTTTTGGTTCTGGGTCAGGGGTTGGTGTTCTAGTAATCAGTTTTGGTTCTGGAGTAGGAGTTCTACTCAGGGTTTTCTGTTTCAGAGATGGGGGCAGTCCTTGTTTCGAGTAATCTGTATTGAACAGGTTTTCCTCAAGCTTGGCTTGTTCAATTCATCATAATTCCTCCCACTCTGCTAAAAGGCTAGCTGTGACTCTGTATCAGTTGCTAGTTCCAAAGATTCTTCTGTAGAGAGTTCTTCCTAGTTTGTCTTCTGGTTCTAAAACAAGGTAGAGTAGTTCTCCTTGTACTTCACTACCCCAGTCTAGGTAGATTTGATCAGGTAAATTGTGTTCAAAGGCTCCTGAGTAAAAAGCCCCTGAAAAGTATCTGTCTGGGACTGGTTCATTTTGTTTCTGTCCTTCTGTAACAAAGTACCAAGTCTGTTGGTAAAGAAAGACTTCTTGTCGTCCAAGATAGTATTTCCCCTTATAGGTGACGGATCTGTTTGGGGGTTGTTCCTGAGAGCTGCGGGTCTCAATGGTGTTAGCTAGGGATGATACCCTGAGCTGGTCCTGAGTTCCAACTTATGTTACAGTTGATGTCCACAATGTCATTTAGCATCCAAGTCTACAGCAACAAACAGAGTCTCAGTCTGTTCCCAGTCACTGGACAAGGGTTATAGGCACTAAGTCTGATGATGATGAAGGCTTAGAAGGAGAGCAAGGAGAGCGGTTGAGACAATGAGCAAAAGAGTGTTCAAGTTGTAGATATGATTCAACTAAGTTGGAACTAAAGAACTATGGTACATGAGAGGGATTTATATACATTTAGAGAACCATGGAAACTAAAGGGGAAAGTGCATAGCTATCTAAGAAAGGAAAAGTGAGGGTAGCTATGAAAGGAGATGACATCCAAGTGTAGCTGTGGGTTTGTAACAAGTAAATGTAGTCCATTAACAAAGGGAAAAGAGAATTGTAACAACCAGGAACTGGAAGTCTATCTCCAGATGTTCTGCACACATGAACCACACTTATGGAAACTGCTTCTCCCAATTGCTGAATTTGCCCATAACAACTGACATCATGATACAATCAAGACTTTCCCATTCAGGTTAATGTATGGAACAGACCCTGTTGCACTTCCCACCACTACAACACAAATGACAATGCTGGCAGCAGAAGAATGCCTTCAGTTCCTCAGGAAAGCCAAAGAGGAAGCTCTAGCAGCACACAAACTTGCCAGACAACTTGTGGCCAGTTGATGCAAAGACAAAGCAATATGGTTCAAGAAAGGTGCCAAAGTATGGCTTGAGAACAAGAACCTTCACATACCATATCAGTCCAGAAAAGTAGCACCAAAACAAGAAGGACCCTTTGAGATCAAACAAGTGATGGGACCTGTGACATACAAACTGAAACTCCTGAAACAATGGTGCATTCACCCTGTGTTTCATGCATCACTCTTCACCCCATATCAAGAAACTACCATGCACAGCCCAAACTACATGAAACCACCCCCTGATCTAGTGAATGGACAGGAAGAATTTGAAGTAGAAGCAATTTTAGCACACAAAAAGCGAGGTGCAGGTTACCACTACCTAGTTAAATGGAAAGGCTACAGATCAAACAACAATCCTTGGGAACCCATACACAATCTCTCAAACACCACTGATATTCAAACAGAATATTGACAATGACAACACCTCTGAACCTATGATTTGTTACAGAAACCAACATATCCTGAAGCAAAATCCCTATTACACTAAACAAAACTGCTTGACACTCTCTCAATACACTATAGCACTTAAAGAAAAGACTGCCTTTGTCCATATACAATATCTGCCCCTTTGGCACCCCTCAAAAGCACCAAATCTATCTGACAAACCAACCAAAACCATATCCATGATCATGCAATACTACCACACCCCTTGACTCAACAGAATCCATCAGAAGAATCCATCAGGAACAACAGAGATTGCATATCATGCCACACACCATTACCTCCCTGGATACCTAGACTTACAATTTTCAACCCACAACCTACTACAGTGTGGCTGGAACCCACCAATCTATCAGGTTCCTGCAGTAAAGAACAGTGATGTTTATGAAACAGTCCATGGGAGAATCCTATGTGCTAACAAATATAAGAAACTTGATGAGATCACCAAACAAGCACAGGAACTTAGTGTGCAGATTTGGCTGTTAAAACACAGGGTCAGAATTCCAGGAAGACCACTCACCTTTATGGAGGATGTCTGTTATGACCTCTTCTATCTGTTTGACAAATGAAAGGAAGTCATACTTGATATTGTCTGGAACATTAGAAGATTCTTAACCACACCAGTCATGAATCTGAGCACTTGGTAACTAAACACCCTAGAAATGTTTATTGCTGAAGACCACAAGCTTCTCACAGACCCTGAAATCCTGAATCAGATTGATGATACAGATTCAGACTCAGACTTGGACAACAGCAAAGCTGAGCAGCTATAAAATTCCTTTTGGAACCACCAGTCCACACTCACATATCTACCTGACAACATGTTCACCTTCTTTGCCATTGCCACCTACTTCATCACCCTCCTTCTCCTCATCTCTTGTGCTCACTGGTGCATTGAAGAAACTGCCTCCACCCTCTCACTCTTCATTGCTCTCCCAGACCTCTCACTCAAGGTTTTTGTCAAAACAACTGCCATTGTCCACTTTGAGGATGATGATCTTCACATCCATCCCCCCAAGCTCACCACCCCAATCCACCTGAACAACCATACCCTTTCCCAGTTCACCCAGTTCACCCACCAAGACAACACCCTTAACATCACTGCTGACACCCTTGCCACTGTCACCTGCACCATCACCAACCTGTCCACTGCTGCTGACAACCTCACCACCCTCATCCTTACTGTCAACCCACACAAAATGACATATGAAGAACATGACTCATCCCTTTGCAATGCCCAGAATCTGCACTGTGCCACTGAGATGTTGAAATGGAAGGTGGAGATGTCAATGAAAGAACTAGACAATGCAGTCAAATGGGCCAAGTCTAGAATGGATCATGGCTGGACAACATCTGGCTGGTAGAAGTCAGTGACTTCTCACATACAAAGGGGGTAATGTTACAATTCTCTTTCCCCTTTGTTAATGGACTACATTTACTTGCTACAATCCCATAGTTATGCTTGGATGTTATCTCCTTTCATAGTTACCTTCACCTTTCCTTTCTCAGATAGCTATGCCATTTCCCCTTTCATTTTCATTGTTCTTTAAACATATATAAACCCCTCCCATGTACTGTAGTTCTTTAGTTCCAACTTAGTCAAATCTTATCCTCAACTTGAATGCTCTTTTACTCATCACCTCAGCCACTCTCCTTGCTACCTTTGTCATCATCAGACTTAGTGTCTAGAACCCTTGTCCAGTGGCTGGGAGCAGACTGAGACTTTGCTTGTCACTGTAGACTTGGATGCTGAATGACATTGTGGACATTGACCATAACAAATATACATTAGAAGACCAAAGGAAACAAAAGGGGAAAGAGCATAGCTATCTGAGAAAGGATGAATAAAGTAGCTATGACTAGAAAGAATGTCCAAATGTATCAATGAGGTTTGCAACACAGTAAATGTAGCCTGCAACAAAGGAAAAGAGAAACTGTAATACAGGGCATCATTTACAATGCATAATCATGTACACTGATAATAGAAGTCTCAGGCACCCTGCAGTGAGTGATCACCCCATGTGATAATTACAGTGGATTTGCCTGCTCAAGTGCTAATGGTTTACTGCATTGACCTTCAACAAATCCAGCTTTTATTATAATCAGGTATTTTCCCTGTGGGAACAAGTTATACTAAGTAAGCTATAGGCAGGATGCAAATGGGCACAAAGCAGTGCCAGCACTGTGTGTGATTTGCAGAATTGTACCCAAGTTGACACCCTATCATTACCTAGTAGAAAGTCTGCTGTTGATCTATCACAACCACATATTACATTCATAAGATATCATAAGATAGATAATCATAAGTATTTCAAACCAATTGGCACTGAGATCTGTCCATTCTTTTGTCTGATCAGCCACTGGCAAGCACAGATCATTCAGTTCCTAGCCTGGATCCATTCTTTCAGCTGTTTAGCAACTCGTTCATTCCAACCATATGTCAAGGCATTAGCCAATCCCACTAGTTGTGTTAAAGCTTGCATGAGTTGCATCACTTTGCTAGAATGCCCTGTCGCCTCGACTAATCGGTTTGCGAGGCCAGGGATCCAAAGTATAATGTACCCAAACGGGTATGCATTCAGAAGCAAGACCCTTTGGACGATTTGATATTGGGAGTCAGGGCGGAAAGATGATAGATAGTCAATTCCCCGCAGGCCGGTTATGTTCATGAAAGACCAAGTGCTACGACATGATCCTTCTTTCTGTTGGATGGCAACGAGTGCATGGCCTCTGCCAAACTTTGGAGAAAATGATGATGAATTTTGCTTTATACGAGCAGCTTCCGGTTTCGGCCTTGTATTGTCTTCTTCGTCGGCACTAGTTTTGCCCAATTCCACACTATCCGTTGCCGAAGGCAAGCCACCGACAGAGAAGCGAAGGGCGGAGTGAGACTGTGTTTCACATGACGTTAGTTGAGGAGCATCTAAGGTATTCAGCGAAGGCATGACCGCCGCTACTGTTCGATAGTGCCGCCGAATATGACGATCCTGTTGAAAACGTGAAGACTATAACTATAATCGTATCTGCGAGGAGTCTTACGAGGTAGATATAAAGACATATCTGACTTAGATCAGCAAAGTAACCCGGGCATCGAAGCTGTAACATACCTCTGTGATTATAAACAAGATCCTCCATCCATGCGTCAGCACGTAGCGAAGATAAGCAGGATTTTCCTTTATCCAACACCTACGAATATGATTTAGCCAATCCATTTAGATAGGATGTGCTCGATATTTATTACCAGTTACCCGATGCTGGTGAATACCAACCCATTCCCAAAGCCAGGAACCCTGAAAATGCCAGTGTGCGGCTTGAATTTACACACAGTTTGGATACCATCGCCTCACCGCACCTGTGAAAAAAGGCAATGCCCAAATTGCGAAACATAGTGGAACAATCTGGTCCTTTTTCCCAAACCCTTGTCCTGTGTTTGAAGTGGGCCCTCTCTTAGTTACAACCAGGACCGTACTAATGGCAATTGCCAGTATAGTGCAGTCCGTAGCCTTTAATGATTTAATAAGTTTATAAAAGGATTCCCCGCTCGCGTTCCTTACCTGAACAGTGACCTGACCAACAAATCCATTGAAAGTGCATGCACGACCCGGACCCAGACCCTTGTTATTTGCAAGGATGTATAATCCCGCTGCTGAATTGTTTAGAGCATTCAAGAAATCTATGTATTGTTTAACACAGACAAAGTTGGCACCAGCCTGAGAAAGTACCGACCAGATATTGCAAGATTCAAAATCAACACGTGTCGAAAGTGGAATTTAAGTGGCAGAATTGCGTAGCATATCAGGATGAACGCGGAACCAAGCAAAGACAAGAGGCTGGCGGCAGCCGTGACAGCAGTAATAGCGATTGTAATAGTCGACGTCCCTTGCATTGCTCAGGTGTCTGAACGGGAGGAAGTTCAACTGTTCAAAAAAGCAAGGATAGAACGAGGAGTGGATATCGCATCCTCCTGATACACGGCATAATCCTTGAAAACCGCCTGTAACCCTTCTGGATCGGATCATTAAGAATACAAGGAAAGAAAATATGTCAAATCCTGCTTCAGATTTATTGATTAGTGACGTTACTAGTCAATGGTTCGCAGCGAACCATTCCATGCTTGGACTGCACTTCGAATGATGTTTGCAGCAATGCCATGAACGGAGGAATATCAACTATCATTCATAATGACACGGGTTTCAGAGCAAGCAACTTATTAGTAGACCTTCCAAATCTTGCACCGGCGACAACGGGGATGAGTCAGGAACTCTGTCCAAGTGATGCAGCCAGAGATACAAGCGTGTTCCTAACCTGAAGCCTCAAGTTGATCTTGGGGCCCATGTGTCAGTTTGCGCAGTACGACTTGGAGAGATTCTCTGTTAAGTCCATATGTTTTTGAAAATCAGTTATTTGGCCTTGTGTTAATGAGTCAATAGAGGAAAACAAATCGCCACAAATAGCGCGCTCAGCAAATTTTTTAGAAACCATCGTCGTTGCAGCCATGGCTGTACCTTGCACTTCGCGCTTCTTTCGGTTTGCAAAGGTAACGGAGCGGCGAAAGAGTAAAGATACAGCGGAAGCGCTGTGTTGAAGTGTAGGACCCTGCGTCTTCACCGTCTTGTCGCGGACTGTCGACTGATGCGGAGACGGTTCCAACAACTTTCGGACTTTCGAATCCATTGTCCATACGATCTGGAGCTTGGAGCTGTTTCGATTGGAGGGTGCCAAACAGCTGGTAGTGGTTGGAGATGATAAAATTCTGATTACGAGCGATAGTGTGCCGAGCCCGGGTCGGATGTCATTAATATTATTCAGAACATGGTTTCAAGACTCGCCGTCTAGGACCTCCGGAAACCCCTTCGTATGTAAGAACAAAACGAATGATTATACACTGATCTCCGTCCTGTACTACAAACAGTAGTTTTATTCATTACCTTCGAAAAGCCCTGAAATTAATTGAGGGCACGTAAAGGATTTGAACCGTAATAGTATGACTAGCATTCACGCAACTATACTAACGCAACTACACTACAACAGCATACAATGGTATGAATATCCGTCCGATTTTAGAAAAGTACCATATGGATTGGGGGGTTATTTTAGGTTTATTAATGCGATCTGTCCAAGAAAATACTTTCAGCGCTCGTGCGATGGAATGGAAAAAAATCTTACATTGCGAACATGCCATTTATCGGCAGCATGTACTTTGACATATGGTACATTGATTACAAATGTCGAATGGCACAGGATGAGGTCCGATGATTGATGACGAGAAAGATAAGCATGCTTCGTGATTGGTATCTTGTGTTCGCGGTATATGATATGTACAATTGTGGGTATGATGTGTGAGGCAGTGCGCAGGTTCGCACGAGATCCAATTCAAGCGATGGAAGCTGTGACCGCGTCCTCGACCTTTTTGACTTGATATTCTGGGGATAGTGTTAGTGTGAACAGATTGTGTGAGAAGATAATGGAAACTAACTCATATATGCACTCTCCTGTGAGAAGAAACGCAGCGCCTTCAAAATAGCGTAGAGCCCGTTCTTCGCTTCTTCTTCCGAAGCGTCAGATCCACCAGGCGTCGTCACTGTTGGGATCCAACCACCGCTTGATTTCAATGCGCGCAATCGTACAATCTCATCGATCAGGATATTACTTGCAATCACCCAAAGCGTCTGAGCCGATTAGATCAGATGGCTTGCACAAGACAAACATGCGAAAACTCACCCCCATTATAGGATTTACAAAGGCAATGTCGTCCGAAGACACTAGTCCGCATCCGGTAATTATCCCTTTTGCCGCATCTAGACAGTACTGCCTCGATGCCGAATCTGCCGCATAGCCACCTGCCGCATTGTACGCGTAGGCAAAGTGTCCGTGCAACTTGATAACGGCCGCATCCACCAACGCATGCGCTAGAACCAACGTCCGGAAGTGGTAATTCTGCTCGACCTGAAGTTGAGTCGGAGTAGATACGGGAGTACTGCGAGCGAGAGGGGGAAGAGCGGCCCGAAAGACGTCAATGAGGTGATGCGTTGACTGAAAGAGGCTTGCGTAATTTTGATAGTCTCGTGGTTGCATGCCTGTATGTCATTGAGCAATATTAAATCGAGGAGAGTTTTGAAACACGTACTTGGCGACCACGTTCCACTCAAATGCGTCGCTCGATGCAACAGCACTGCAGCTTGTATATTCATTGCAAAATATGAGAAAGTCGATGGCGGCACGCTTCCAGCGAGAAAGCTTCGTATCATGTAACTTCCTTGATTCCCTGCGGGCATTACCTTTTGTTCAGCCTCATCCATGTCCAGAGGCCACGGGGTATCGATGTGCATTCCAGGTGCTTCAAACGTGCCACACACAGCAGAGGGACTTTCCAGTGCAATGCCCAACATCTTGCTCAACGTGTAAACAGTCCAAAAACCCGCTATTCGCTCCGCCTCTTCTTCTCCGTCTCGTGGAGGTGGCATGTACATCAACGACTCAGCCTGGACGCCTATGGGTGATGGATATCCAACGTTGGCCGAACGTATCCTATGCATACCAGTTGCAATTGCCAAAGAAATAGCTGATCCGCATTGCAGCTTTGCCTCGAGGAAGCGACCAGTGCGGAGAAAATAATACGAAAGCAGAACGTGTGCTTGGAGAGTGTGCAAGACCTTATATGGATGATTGCCTAGAAGATCGATTGAGATGTGGTGCAGAGTGCGCTGGAGATACAGCCGCTCATGCTGTTGCGGAGGCGGTGGTGGGAGTGAAGGGTTGAGAAGAGTACTCTGGGTAGAAGAAGGCTCTGAAGGAGCAGCACGAGATACATGGGTCCCCCAAAGACATATTACGCTAGTGAGTGCTTGTGTCGGCCGTGTGTGGTGACCAGGGACAAGAAGTATGGAATTGCGAATCCTCGTGGAGCTAAGGAAAAAGCCGAATACAATAGCGTGCGGAGTAAACTTGTCCAACCTACTGCGGAATCAGTGGACGTGCGACAGTGTCAATAATTGACTCACAGATTGGACACCACAATAGGTGGAGGGTCCTTGCACTGCGTAAGAACGACGGAAATTCAACCAGGACTGACGACATACCTCTGCTGAGACCAAAGGTGAAGATGAATAGTGTCTCCCTGGGATAGAGGCATTCTGCCCTGCATGATCTATGTCTGTCGATTTCGGAAGATAGCTTTTGAATAAAATATTCGCACCTGAAGGGAGACTCGAAGTCGATGTAGTCGATAGAGGAGAGAATGGCGAGAGGCCACTGCCAGAATCACTGAAAGTCAACAGCGGTGGTGAGTACGTGCGCGGTTCGCGTTCATGAATGCGACCGTAGGGGTCGTGCAATGTAACAGACGGTGTCGTTTCATTGGGATGTTCTAGTTCGTAAAGTCGTGCTTCCAACCGGGAAACTGTTTCTTCAAGAATTTGTGTCCTCGAACGTGTTGGACCGTCCGAATATTCACAATCATCTTCTTTTGGATGCCTTCGACAAGGACCACACGTCGGTTTAAGTCCATCGCATTTCTGCCACGTAAAGACGACGTGAGCG
Source organism: Amanita rimosa (assembly GCA_023014395.1). Classification (NCBI taxonomy): domain Eukaryota; kingdom Fungi; phylum Basidiomycota; class Agaricomycetes; order Agaricales; family Amanitaceae; genus Amanita; species Amanita rimosa. Next base: position 405,787 of record JAEBUO010000037.1, on the reverse strand, counting down.
ACGCGTCGGCGTCAAGTTCAATTATTGGCACTCACGATCTTCAAAAATCTTGAAAAAAAAAACAGGGTGAGAGGAAATATGTTTGAAAAGTAGTTTGTACGCACCTGCAGTTCATACATGCCCTTCCCCTCTTCAAAGGCCTCGAGAGGCCTGAGCGAGACCTTGAGGTCTCTGGTATCATCCTACTCAATAGGTTGCTATAGCACCAAACAAGTCCTAGTAAGAATGGAGAGCTTACCTTAAAGCGCGATGCGGATCAAAAGGTCAACAAAAAGAAGTGTGGGTTATATAGGACTGCCTGGCGTACCTCGTTTTACCGGAGTCATGACATCGGAGGAATCATAGTAGCTACTCCAAATGAGTAATAGTATATTCCATCCTGTGCGGTATTGGTAGTCTCGGGATGTGTCGTCTATGCTCACTCCGTCGAGAGGCTGTGCAATGTTCAGCTCCGAGGTCACGTGACCGGGATAAGCCGCTGTCCTTCAGCCGAAATGGGAAACGAACTCATGGCTGTGTCTCTCACCCTCTAACAATTTGGACGATTTGCAGCAAATCCTCAATCTTCATATGCTATAGGAATGTTCATTCTGCTAGTAACCAAGGCTCTGTCCTCAATTTTAACCTTTGCACGTGGATGAGTCACTTCAATTCTTGCAAGATCATTCGAAAAAAAATTATACCAATCAGTTTTTTGTATTAAGGCACATATCCCTGCGAGCGGCTTCAATTGCCTATCTATGAGCCGATCCAAGTTGGACCGGAAGACCATTACCAATCAACAACTAAGCAAGCCGCGGAATTGCACAAACTGCATGAATGGATTAATTAGCCCCACCGTTGTTGTAAACCGGAAGTGCTTACCTTGCGACATGACGTACCTTAACACGTTTCCTCAAAATACACACTGGACTCGCTTTTGTGCGCTTATGAGGCAGGGCTCTGTAGGGTATCACCGCTGCGGCAAGCCGACCGCCTCATTGCAGAAGGGATGGAAAGTTTTTCAAGTGCACTGCTATCTATAGTAATTCTCTCCGGTTAACTAAGAAACCGGGACAAATATGACCTGATCAGACCCATCACCCATATCAGGATTGTGTACCTTCAGACGGCGCTGCGGAATTGCCGTAAACTGTAAAGTCACTTTACATCATGTTTTCGCCCACGCTGAACGCGGCTAATTTTGCTGTACACACGAGTTCGTTGAGCTGACGCATGGCGCCTTAATGTGCCTACCTCATTCCAATCCTATACGAACTAGAGGCGCACGACTCACACACACTGCGCAATACCGCCTAGTCCAGCCATTTCCACGTTGGCTGACCCAAGAATGGAAAAAATGCGCTACGACACGTTCGACATAGCCATACTTGCACGACACGTCACTCAACTCGTGGCCAAGGCTGTGCAATTCCTGGCGAGACGAACGTGACAAATGGAAATAAACGTATCTTGAGGGCTCGGGGCAGTGATTAGCGCCAGTCGCTACAGATACTGCGTCGATCTTTCCTTTTTTGAAGGACATAAGCTCCCCAATAAAGGTTAGTTCATCACCGCCGCCGTCGGCTTGGCTTCTTATGGTATCTACACAACGTCTTACTTGATGCGATTAAATATTGGAAGTCTATATCAGTATCGCTCATCGCCTCCCCCGCATCGTTCAGGGTCCGTTGGAAAAAGATCCGTTTTGCAGTTGGAGTATAGTAAATATACAAATAATTGTTTGATTGCACCAAGAGGGTTGGAACTTCCAACTTTGTGCTGTTGTTATATTTATCTTATCTGGAAATGTGAATTCAATGAAACGGTGACTAGGTTGGAGAACCGAGAATGAAATTAACAGATAGTCCCGTATGCTGCAAATATACACTTGTAACTTGACTCCTTGACAACCCACCACTAGGACGGGCAGAAGAAAACGTGCTACTCACCTAGAGGAATAATCTTGATAGCGAAGCAGAAGTACTAGACGACTGGGCAGTTAATACCGAGATTGTAGTGGGTGTTAATCAAGCTAGCCCTCCGTGGCGCAACTTATGATTAGATAGGCCAAGTCCCGATCGCCTGTAAGGCTGCGTAAATGATTGCTTCTGCGAGGAATATGTATTTTCTCATCCAAGTTCCAACCTGAGCTATCGATGAAGGCAACGCCTTCATGTCGCGAAAAAATAAATAAGTAGCTGTGCAATAATACCAAGTTGACAATGAGGTACATCGCAAGCAGTCAAAAAATCATGGCAAGACCACAACCGAGATGCTATACTTGAAATGAGCATACGTCAGACTGGAGCAGGCAGCGCCGACTGACAATAATCACAATACTTCACTAAAATAGCATGAGCATCCCTGAGTACTAATGACATGCGACTACCACGCAAAGCTCCGCATTTGGTTGTGAAGTGCGTGCCTCTGCGGAGCGGCGCCCCCAAGCTGTGCGGGGTGGCTAGCCGTGGTATTGCGTTCCCAAACCTAAGCACGAGTCTTTGTCGTCAGCCTTGCTCGCTTGACTTTTGTGGGTGTCTCAGAAACCAACACCACGTCTTCTTCGTCTCCACCAGCTCCCATAATGATATCCTTGGACCGGGGCAACTCTGATTCCCAAACATCGACATCGACATCCCCTTCCCCGCCACCAGCATCCTCCGTTCCACGCACCACGATAGGCTTCATTCGTACACCCGAATTAGCCATTGGAACGGAAACCGATTTTACCCTGTTCGCCACAGGTGTCGCTTGCACAAGCGTTATTTCTGTCGCATCCACCGCCTTCGCTTTCCCACCAGTAGTATGACCCGGCCGCTTCGCCTTCGCTTCCGTTCTACCTCTGTCTTTCGCACCCAATACACCTAAGCCTATAGGAGCACTAAACGCCGGTCCCGCACTTTCCGGCCCGGGTGTCGGTCCCTTTGACTTTGCGCGAAACACCCGCGACATACTCACTTCCCTATTCAACGCTCGTTTCTTGCTCTTTTGCTGAACACTCGCGTCCCGCTGGCTTTCGCGTTCTTGCTGGAGTGAGACAGAGAGAGATCGAGAACGGGATACGCGGGTGGCGCCCTCCAGTGTCTCGCTCTTGCGTTTAAAGGAACTCAAAATGGACGCTGAACGGGAGAGAGCGGAGGCAGATTCGCTTTGGATGGGCGAGTTAGGCCGGGCGTCTGGCAGGGAAGTGGTGGTAGAGGCCACTTCGCCATTACCGATGTCGTCGTCAACATCCGAGATGGGCAATGTGGGAAACACTTTCTCGTGAAAAAGGTCACACAAGTTTGGTAGGTATGGTCGGAACCTGTGTTTGCCGGCACGCACCTGGTCAAAACGGACAAATCTTCGTGCAATAATCACTTACTGCTTTTCTACAACATCCTCTGTAAAGATTTGAATCCAGTCACGCTCATCTTTGTCCTTATCTGTGAATGGTTTGTTCCCAAGTGGAGTCTTGGAGTGAACGCCGCCCATAGGGTGCTCTAAATTTTTCAATAATTGCCACATAGACATCTTGTCCATGTAAGTTTCGAGTGCATCCCTTGTGGAAAGCGGGGGAACCTTGGCTGGGTTCACTTTCTGATGACGATGCTTTCCTGCCTGGTATGAGCGTTGACGCCATCTAGCACTACCAGACGATGACGTATCCGTCTCCTTCGTCGCTTGTGGTCCAGGTAAAGCGAGCCTCAGAAAATGAAGGAGTATCTGTATTTGGACTCTACCAACGTCAGCTCTCCACCCATATTGCATTTTGTTGGAGAGAGATAGACCCGATCTTGATACTCACTCTCGTCGTTCCATTCTCTCCAGCCACGTTCTTCTCCAATTCTCATCTCTCCACGGTTCTGATTCTGATTCCCCTTCTCCACCAGACTCGGCTCCTCTCGATTCGCTCTTTTCAAAGCTCAACGCGAACCACATCATATTTTCCTCAATTTCCCCCGCTCCCCCTCCGTCGGCAAGGATTTGGGGAAGATCGAGGTAGTATTTGTCAGAAGCGGCACGTGGTGCCATGATGAGTGGCTCGAGGATAGCATGGAGCGGGTGTGGGACGGTGGACAAAGCTGAATGGAGGGCTATACTTGAGCTAGCTATCGCAGGTACGAACAGCGAGAGCGGCATGATGGACTAGAACGCGTCAAAATGGGAGATGAACCAACGCACGACGCGGGCAAACCTCAGGCAGCCACAGAAACTGGAGATACGCGCGCACAACATTGTGGTGGGCTTGCTGTTCACCACCTTCTGAGTCGGTCTCTCCCCCAACGGGATAGCTTTGGAGAGCATTTTCTTGTGTTGCTGTCCAGCGCGTGTGTTGTGTGAGGTCCAGAGAGAGTGGCAGTGGCGGGAACGAGGCAAACATCAGCAACGTGATTGATCCATGGTGGTGAGGTGGAGGAGAAAAAAAAAAGGGCCCAACCGGGAATTGAACCCGGGACCTCACACATCGAAGGCTCTCAAAGAGCCGGGAAACCCGAAGCGTGAATCATACGACTAGACCATTGGGCCGTCATTCGCAATTATTACGCGAGCATACATGACCTTGTACCTTGTCTTAGTTAACTAGTCAGTGAGAAGGCAGGCACAACTTTTTACTATTTTCATGCGTCAATCCCATGAGGTAAACTACTAGCATTCTAGAAACCAGTTGCCACTTTGACACTAATACAATTACTCCCAGTTAAGTAATTTATCAGACGAGTCTTCAGTTCCTTTCCATTTGATAACATTGACATTGACAGTCTTTCAGGCTAACCATAAAGCTGCTGCCCTGCCCGTCTATGGATTCCTTGATTGCTTGCAGCACCGGGGCCGATGCAGACTAGCAGCTTTAGGCAAACATATCTACCTTTCAAGTTTGTGCGTTTGTCTCGCTTGGAACTTGGTGCATACAGCCCTGCCTTGCGCGCATTCCAGCTTAAGATCCGTGCGTATACTTATCACCCGTATCAGATGCCCCGCCAAGCTTGAGCGTTTACAGTGACAGTAGTCGCGAGGCATCGTTTTTTTTTATTAACAGCCGAACAGGTGACGCAGGACTGCGGGCTGCCTGTACTTACCAAACAGACGACTGCAGACTAACAGATTTTAGCTAACAGATTTTAGGAAAGCATTTCTACATTACAAGATATGCGTTTATCTCGCCTGAATCCACTTGACTCACACAACCCTAGCCTGAGAGCGACCTGCGCCTATTCTTTGACCCGTACCAGCTATCCCCGCATTTAAGTTGTGAACAATAAAGCCTGAAGAAGGAAGGCGTTGGGAGTGACAGCAGCCTTCCATTCTTAATCCCGAACCTCGTGTCCCTATCTATCCCTATCTATCCCTATGTGCGCGCATGAGGGCCGCAGCAAACGTGCATGCTCAGAAGTTAATAAATCTAAACCTGATTGTTCATCATGCAAGTGACGGCACCCACAAAAAGGCCATGGTAACGTATATGCGAGCCGCCCAAGGCCATGCCCGTGTCTATCGCCCGTTCCGCTGTTGCCCTTTTTCGTCGCCCGGTTGCCCGTTGGCCGTAAACATATTCCACGCTGCTACGTCCTATTTGGCAACCACCGTAGCGTGAAGACCATCATCGTCACCTTCACACGATTTCTATTCTATGAAAAACTCGATCACAGCAGTACCATGACGCCGTAAGCGCAACTCCTACATCATTCATAACTGTACATAAAGTAGACGGCCGCATGCGTGTCATTTTTACATTTTGTCTCATTCTGACCACTACCACCGGGTTAATTTTAAAAAACACCTTGCTACGCTTGAGCGCTTCGTAACAAATTCTCCCAAGGCCGGGCAGGATCGACCGCCCGCGTTGCATGCTTTGGCTCTCGATTGGGCGGAGGCACCCTCTTCACCTGCTCTTCACCCTCCTCTTCTACATCCATATCTGGTCCTCGGGAAACAGCCCTTGACCCCGCCGGCGACGACGAATATGACGATAGTACAACCTGGCTTTTCTTTGACCCAGGTTTTGTGCGCACTGACAGTACTTTGTGGGTGTCATCTGTCCGCTTTGCAGCACTATCTCCTCCCCCTGGATATTGTGACGATTGCTGTTGTTTCTGCTGGTGAAACGGACGCTGTGATTGAGACTGATGTTGAGACTGCTGCTTCATCGAATCCTGCAGCGTCGGAAACGCTCCCGCGGCCCGTCTCGCCTCCAGCTTCTCCCTCTCCCTCTCTTTCTCCTCCCTCTCTCTGATATTCTCCACCTGTTTTTCAAGCCTGGATATTAGCGCGCTCCGCTCTCTCTGTAGTAAAGTCGGAGCGGCGCAAAATGGACAGGCGTACTGAGGCAGGTTGAGCGCGCACAGGATCAATCCACAGGACTGGCATATCGGGACGTGCGGAGAGAGAGGGTGGTCCCTCGCTTAAACGCCGCGTAATAACGATATCAAATGTGAATGCGAGGAATGTGAATGCGAATATAGATGTGAATGTGAATAAGAAATGAGTCTCATGTGTTTTCTTTGTGTTTTTTTTTTGTGCTAAGAGTCATGGAAACGAGAGCGATTACCCACCTAGGCAGAAGCACCCGCGCTTGGGGTCTTGGGTATCTCCAGACGTAAGACGCAGGGCTTTGATCTGATTTTCGATCTGCACGATTTCTTTGTTGTGAGGGAAGCCGTGGGTTGTGGGTATGGTTGGCATGATGGTCTTGGACCCTGTCATGCTTGAAGCAGTAGCCATTGTTGTCGGGTGAGCAGGTTTTTGTGGAATTCGATCAGACGTGAACGAGCCATCTCGTCCCCCTTTGTTTTTCTGTACCTTCTGATTCTGGGGCATACCAGCTGATGAAGGCCTAAACCGTACTAGTCTAGCCAGACGGAAATGAGAACCGGAGAGTCGTACCGCGTTGCGCTGTGTGTGTGTCTTATTTGGCGCCTGCGAAATGACACGATATGGATCGGGTGGGATGCTGCACTCGAGGTGATCCGGACCGGGCCACGCGCGTCACATCACTGATGGCATCAGCGGAAACTGCCGGAAATCCCCACTGGTTCTGATGACGTGAATGCATAAGCAACAGTTCGTACAGTCAGAGAACGATGTTGTCGGAGAGAGGTGCATCACAGCCGTACTAAATGCTATCGCGATCATCTGCGGGGCGTGCGTGGCGGTCGTACGGTTTGGAAATGAAAAGGGAAAAAAAGAAAGAAAGCCAGACTGCGCGGGTCAATTGGGATATGTATATGAGCATCATGCGTGTATCGGGAGTACAGCTATCTTGAACGTGTCTCCTGCACGTTGGCTAATTTGGTCCGATTTGCTTTTTGCTTTATGGTTCGTAGACCCCCCGGATTCAATCATGCAATGCGCTAAGCAACCACCATCGATTATATGTATATACCATGGCAATGGGGCCACCATGACAAGGAGGGCTATGAGCAATAGAACCCGAGCAGAAGATAACTAAAATTACAATCGCGCTTCCCAGGAGCGGTCCACAATTCGGACGATAGGGCATTGATGGAGGGCTATATATATGTGTACAAGGTTTCGGCACGAGGCAGCAAGGTTAAGTTTGACAAAGGTGACATTTGACGTATTTCGCGGGATGGGCGATCCAAAACATATGTGCCTGCCTTGCTCTACAGAACGGGCATGATGAATGGGGAGGAAGAAAGACAAGGAGTCAGCCGATTCTACGCTGGGTCGTTGAGATGGGTAACACACGTTGATGGCCGGCAGGGCAAGGATCGACACTGGAAGCAAGCGTCCGGAAACGGGGATGGACGGAGAGGAAGCTCGGAGGATCCGCGGAGAACAGCCGAGGTCGGCGGGCGGGCGGGCGGCGAGCGGCGGGCGGCGGGCGGAGATTGAAGGGACGAGCGGGAACCACAACATGTCCAAGTATGGCGAGCCTCCCTCGCCTTATAAACGCCTGCTCTCCTCCCCCATCACCCATCAGCCATACCGATCATTCCGTCTCTCATCTCCCCCGCGAGACATCACCCCGCCCTGATCCTTCCCCTCCTCCCTCTCCATCTCTCTACATGTCCACTCGCGTCGACGCTTATCCAATGCCCTCTCAGTCAGTCGACGTCCCTGACTTTTCTCTCTTTTTTTTTTTTTCGCTCACCCTTCTTAGGCACCGTCGGGACTCGTATGACATTTCTCACCGCCGCCCTTCGCCTCCTCCGATTGCAACCTTGAACCCATCCCCATCCCCATCTATCATCCAGGACCGTGCTGCCATGTCCACCCCTCCTGCTCGGCGCACTCCGCCTCAACCTCTTCCAAGTGTTCTCCACTCAAACTCTTACTACTCCCATGACCCTGTCATGCTCCAATCTTCGCGCCATCATCCTGTCTCCCATTTCCAGTCGCGCCCTGACGGTCTCAGTCATTCGTACGCCTTTAGCGCCCATCCGCCCTTCGATCATCGTTATGAGCATACTGACGGATCAAATCACTCTTCGTATCACAACTCTGTCCCATTACCATCACATGCTGCCATCCCTCCCGTTTCCCACATCCCCAATAACCACGTCCGTGATTCTTACGCTCATCCATACCCGCTTGCCGGCCAGGCACCGGTCGCAAGTATTTACACGGACGACGCCAACACCAAACTCAGCGACCGTGTTCGTCGGAGATGCTTTAATTGCTGCACCACTGATACCTCCACTTGGCGAAGATCCAATCTTAGCCCGGGAAAAGTGGTCAGTCCCCTTCACCTCTCCCCTTCTAGCGCGTTCTCTGACGTTCCTCTCAGTTATGTAACAAATGTGGCCTGTTTGAACGAACCCATTCTCGGCCCCGGCCCGAGCAGTTCCCTCACAAACGTGGGCCACTCACCGGCACCGCGCTCAGCAGGTCCAGAACGCCACCTACGAACCAACTTCCTCCGATTTCTCCTCCATATAACTATTCTCATCCTTCGATCGCTCCACTCAACAATGTGCAGGACCATAGGAGGGACTATCCCATGAACCCTCTGCCTGGCTTACAGACTTGGCACCCACACCCAACTGATTCCGGTGCAGGACCAGGGCCAGGACATGTGGCACCGATCTCGCTTCCGCCCCCATCGCAGCATCATGCGTCTCAGCAGCCACCACAGCACCCGCAGCATAATGGACATACCCATGGGCACGGGCATGGTGGTCATTCTGGCCACAGCAGCCACAATCATGCTCACGGTCATGGCCACGGCCACCACCAGCCGGCTCCTCCACCTCCTGGCTCATCGGCACCCCAAGGCCCAGGCCAAGCCACGCAATCTTCGCAGGCACAACAACAACAGCAGCAGGCAAACCAGACTGCCCAGATGCCTACTCCCCCTATGAGGCGCGGCACAGCAGAGAGCAATTCGAGCCCTGGTCCGCGGCCCCCGTCGCCCCATCCCTCTGTCGCTCCTTCTGCTGCTTCCTCGGCCTCGTCTGCTGCAGGGCGCCCTCAATCTACGGGCCAAGACGCGCGAGACAGGGATTCTCCCAAATCGGTTGCTTAACCTATACTGGAGCAAAATCACCGTTTATCGATAATAAAATTTCAGCTTGTCGTACTGTAGGTACGACCAGAATAAGAACGAGGAAGAAGATCGTTTGTAGGGGGATGGGTTGGGGAGAAGAGATTCAACGATTTGACGATCCAGTATACCTCCTTTTTTTCCCTCCCTTCCTTGTGCGTTCCCGTGTTTTTGCGTTTTTTTCTTTTTTCTTTTTGTGTTCATGCAGATATTAACCCCATACACCCATTAACACCCATACTCGACTCGTATGATATACTGATTTTATGGTACATTCATCCCGCCTTCGACATTCGACGTTCTCTCTCTCTCTCTCTTTTTGATGACGAACTTTTTCGTGTTTCTCATGATCGTGTCATAGACATAGGTATGAGGTACATACATCTATTCGACTTTGCTGATCATCTGCGTCCCTTTTTTTGGCGTGCCACCCAAATGCAATCCCGAGTCAAATCGGAACTCCGAGCAACAAGACTCGGAAAATTACGTCCAGTTCTGATGGACGTGATGATGATCTGATGGGATTGGTGGGTGGGGTGGGCGTAGTCGTGTGATGGAAATGAATGATGTCTGATGCGATGATGCATGATGACTGATGACTTGATGGTTGGTGATGGTGTACGTGATCTGGGAGCACGGGAGAAGAGCTGTGGTGTCAACTCCAAACGACTACTGTAATAAGTATGTCCTTGATCGCATGAGAACGACTTGATCCGGTCAAGGTGGAATAAATGATAACGGCTTTGAGAAAGCGAATGTCAGCCAGGGACTCAATTGCGTTAGTTGTATATTCGGTGGACTGTAACCGTTTAGGTCATCTGCGGAGTACTGCCCGCTATGTAGTAGCGCGGAAAAGAAAGAAGAAAAAAAAAAAAGCGCGGGACATTTATTAGCAGCCTGGGTGTGAGAGAGACGGTCTCTTACTGACCCTTTTTTTAAAAAAATATATTTTTAAATGATTTTTAATTTTAATATGGGCCGTTTCATGGTTCAAAGTTCAAATCATCAGTGGAAAATACACCCGGAATCCAAATCTGTTTGGATACGACTTGGCTTGACTACGAACCTAGGTCAAAATCGAAATTGCGACTTGCTCCGTATGGATGTTAGGTTGAGCTACTGTAAATACATCACTGAACAATGCGAATATATTAGGACTAGTAGTATGATATTACGCACTTTTATCGCTTGCAATCGATAAGATGACTGGGTCTGGTTCGAGTCCGTCGACGAAGGAGGTATTTCGCAACATTGCACAGCTTCTAGGGGTCCAGAACTCAAGATCAAGAGCGTTACAGATCTCATAACGTACACTTCACGTACCGTGTACAACTTTACTTGTGAGACAAGGCACATATACGCGCAGTTACGCGTAAGTTTAGGTCAAATCAAATGGGTGCCATCAGGGGAGGGGCTTTGCCTGACAGGAGTTCAAATTGGATTACGCATCACATTCAAGTGGCAATTGAAGTTAAATGATAGCAAAGTTATGCTCACGGTCGAGAATGCATATAGTGCTATGCATATGTGCAATGAATGGCCATGTGCCATTGCCATGCCATGTGTATGGGTGGGTGCGCAGTTGCTTGGATACTTGACGCTATGCCCCAGTGGGTACTAATGTACAACGGCCAGGGGGGTGCCGGCGCCGCATGATCTGTCACCGTGTAACAGGGCGCTTTTTGAACAAAAGGGTGGCAGGGAAGAGGCATTTTCCAACAAATAGTAATAGCGCGCGGTACTATCGGCGGCCTCAACCCACCTGCTCCGTGAGTCTAACTACTAACCCTGGGCACCAGCATCGCCATCGCCATCAACGCCATCATCCCCTCATATTTTAGAGTAACAAAGTGGTCCCATCTGATGATGATGGCATTGGCGGAATCAGATGAGCAGCTCCGAGTCGATTATTATGTCTGGCCTGGAAAGATCCGATGGCGCATGATGGGCACTTTTCAAATGTGATGTGATATGGGCAAAGGGAACCTGGCTGGGTATTTGCTTCCCAGGTAGAAAAGAACACATGCGGTAAAGTGAGGTATTATTAGCCATGCTTATCGCGTCACGGGAGAGGCTCCCTCCATTTCAACCCCGTTGTTGCCCGAAACTAGGATGCTGGAAATGGCAAAGTCCCATTTGTGCCGTAGTAAAATCCACATGAGCGTGAGGGGGATGGTGCATGTGGCACAGTGAAAAAAAAAAAACCAACCCGCGGGAATATATATCATTATGGGGCAGTCAGCTCTGGCGAAGAAGCCAAAGCATAAAACGACCGCCAGGCTGTCAAATTATTTATGAGAACGATATATGGATATCATATCAGATCGGTCCTGGCCGTGCACATGCCGATGGTGACTCGTGTACTTGCGCAGCGCAACAAGATTTAGCTTTGGCTTCTCCAACCCCCAGCACTTGCTAAGCGTCGATTACCGCTGGCGCTGTCGCTCGAGTCCGACACCCGGTGTATACAGTGCTCATCTGATAGCGTATTTGGGCGCGATGAACGGTCAGTACTTACTGAGTGAACTTTGTGCCTGGACGACTTTAGCGGCGTGCCGAATGGGGAACTTGCTGTTGTGCCATCCGTTTCTGCTGACTGCTTCATAAAACAACTTTTATATGAGCGCTCTCTTTTGATCATAGTGTGAAACGTATGAGGGGGGTTAACGTAACAAGTCCCAGACAAAATGGAAAGGAAAAAAAAAACAATACGCAGAAACTATTCTTGATTGAACTTTTCCCATGGCTCTCCGTATTTTATCAGAAGGTTCAGCCTATCAGGGTATAGGTACAGCACGAGTTTACGTCACCCTGGGCACGTTTCCCTCGCTTTCGAAGCGAACAAGAGGTTGGACGATTCTTGAGAAGCACAGAAACACTCCTCTGGTCGCATATATCGATACCGGATCAAGCTATTCAACGACCTGGATCAACGGTGATCAAGGGCAAGGCCCTTCGGTAGACCGTCAGTTGATGATGCAAGTCTGCTGTTAACGATTGATAAGCTTGTCTTGATTTGGGATCAATCCTTCAAGCCAGTTTGCCAGTTCGCCAGTTTGCCAGTTCGCTAGTTCGCCAGTCACTTGGCCAGTTCGCCATGTAACGCCAATGAACTTGTCACAAAGCACTGCAAGGACACTTTGTCATAGGGCAATCGAACCTCGTCAAGTGTCACATGTGAATATTGAATGTAAACAGGAGAGCAGCGCTTACACTGGTCATTTCGGATGTATTTTGGCAAATAGGGGTGTTTTTTTTTTTTTTTTTTCATTTTCATTTTTTTTCCCTGAAAAAAATTTCAGATTATTGAGATGAAGACGCTATCGTGGTCACCGCAGAAATATGATAGTGTTGCTGCGATCCGCGGAGGAGAAGCGCCGAAGCCAACCGAAGAGTCACTACATATAGGCTACGGAGCGCGGCTCGTCCAAGGCGGGCTAAGGATAAAGCTATCGGCGATGACATCAGATGTCTCCGAGGATGTTATTCGGTGACAAACTGTGATTATCACCAGTAGTCTGCTGCCGAGCTATATGATGCGAAATGATTATCATTTTTCAATCACAGGGAGTGCGGGACATGGCCAGGGTTTGCGGGGTATTTCTTGCATGTGATTTGGCAGTTTACCGGATATCCGCTTATTGCTTATAAACGGAAATCACCCGCCTTTTAGGCGCTCGCTCGCTTCGACCAACACAACCATACACACACCCCTTCCACCATGTCGCTGCAGTCTGCCACGTCACCCGCCAAAGCTCACGTTCTCCAGAAGCACGATGACGATGTGGTCATTGTTTCTGCGGTACGTTCGGCGATTACAAAGGTAGACTATTCCCCGTTCGACTCCTTGGTTGGAATTGGATTAGTGACATCAATGCCTCGTGTCTTTGTAGGGGCGAAAAGGTGGTTTCAAGGACACGAACCCCGAGGTCATCCTCTCGCATGTACTTCGCGCTGTATACGACCGTGTAAGGCTAGACCCGAAACTCATTGAGGACATTTCAGTCGGAAATGTCCTTCCACCTGGTGGAGGTGCCAACGCAGCACGTATCGCAGCTCTCTCTGCTGGAATTCCAAATACAACATCCATTAATACTGTTAACCGCCAATGTTCATCTGGGTTGACTGCTGTTAATCAAATTGCGAATGAAATCCGTGTAGGGCAAATAGACATTGGGATCGGTGTGTTTTTTTCTTTACGTTTCAATCTCCTTGCAACGTCGATTGTAAATTGATTAGGTGCTGGGGTTGAGTCTATGACGAAAGGCTATGGTGCAGGTGCCATGCCACAAGTTGCAGATGAGGTCTTGCAGAATCCGGAAGCAGAGGACTGTCTCCTTCCAATGGGCATTACCTCAGAGAACGTTGCAACAGATTTCGGCATCAGCCGTGAAACACAAGACAAGTTTGCGGTTTCCTCATTCCAGAAAGCTGCTGCAGCCCTCAAGGCTGGAAAGTTCAGGGACGAGATCGTTCCTATTAAAACCAAGATTATTGATCCCAAGACGGAGAACGAGGTCGAGATTATCGTCGATTTGGACGACGGCATCAGGGACGGCGTCACTCTTGAGAGTCTAGCTAAATTAAAACCAGCATTTACGAAGAATGGGACAACTCATGCCGGTATATCCGTTTCCTCGTGTTTGTTTTCAAAGTCTGACAGCAGGGTTTTCTCCTTCAGGGAATGCTTCACAGGTATCGGACGGAGCTGGAGCGGTCCTTCTGGCAAGGCGATCCGTAGCTAAGCGCCTCGGATTACCGATCCTAGGAAAATATGTTGCCGCAGTGGTAGTGGGTGTACCGCCAAGAGTTATGGGGATTGGACCAGCATATGCTATCCCCAAAGTACTCCAGAAGACGGGCTTGAGTCAAAACGATATTGATTTCTATGAAATTAATGAAGCATTCGCATCTCAGGCAGTATATTGTATCGAGAAGCTCGAGATTCCATATGAAAAGGTCAATATCCACGGCGGAGCTATCGCCATTGGGCATCCTCTCGGCAGCAGTAAGTTAACTCCGCAATGCAACGTGTGTACAGTGCTTATGGACATGGTGTCATAATTAGCTGGTGCGCGTCAGATTGCCACAGGGCTGAACATAGCCAAGCAGTATGGGCACCAAATATTTATCACAAGCATGTGTATTGGAAGTGGTATGGGGATGGCGGCAGTGTTTGTCAATGAGCAATGAGGATCCTAATAGTCATGATAATAATAATAATAATAATAATAATAAAGCAATACGTGAATACATAACGGAAATATCTTTGACATCGGAGACAAGGGACGCCCGTCTCGTGTTTATAGGACAGCACGCACGAGCCCCACCAAGGTGTGGACCATATGCATGTGCTGCGCAAATAGAGTCGTCACGGATCTTGTTTCTACATGGTATATGTATGTATGTGACTCCCTTACGGGTCGCCAAGTTCCAGTGGCAAGGATCGCGATCTTGGGAGGGAGTGATCACTACTCTCCCTCGGACACTTCAGATTCCTCCCCTAGGAGCAGGTCGAGGAAGAACCCAAATAGTGAGAGGTGAACTTTCGATGAAAAGAAGATTTTCTCCCACACTCGGTCTTTTTGTACGGGTGCGCACGGACCATCCCGGCCGTTATAAATTTTCGGTCTCAGGGAGACATCAACTTCTTCACAGTCAACGACCTCGTCTTTACCCTCGATCTCGAGCCTGTGAGTTTCGCTCTGTTGGAAATTGGGCAGGCAGGGGTGGACGAGCAGAATGGGAGGGAGACCCGGGGGAGTGGGCATGCCACTCGCTTGATCGAAAAAGTTGTGTAAAACCTACACCACTTGCACTGGGCGAGTGGCCAATCTGTTCCGGGCACAATTCTTAAAATGTCAGATCTTCAGAATGGATGACGCGTGACGATTCGTAAATTTTTTTTTGTGTTTTTTTGTGTTTTTTTTTTTGGTAACAAACCTCTGCATATTATGACCGGGTGAAAAGGACGAAATGAGAGCGGCTCGGGGGGCCATGGCCGAGAACTGAAGTACTGGACCCGTTCACGCGTGAACGGGCATCGCGTCAGTTAACTCCGAATACTTCCTGAGCATAGCATATTCAATCTTCAGCATAACAGGATAACGGCTTAGCAGGGTTGGTAGGTCGCGTCATCGATTTATAATATACCAAACTCCACAGCCAACTGTAAATAGTTTATCGGAGTTTGGGCTGACCAGGATCCCCGAGTTCCAGGCTGGGCAGGCAATGCGCTTGCAGCCCGCGAAGATATAACCAGCTTGCTTGCTTGCACACACATATCGTGATATGCTGTGGCCTACGGGGAGGTGGCCGCGTGCTTGATCTGAGGTCCATGCCCTTGCAACCAGTAGGCAGTCCTAGTAGTGGCACGCTCCGATTTAGATCTGTCCTGGTTTGCCAACTCTCCGCCATGGGCGCCCCAGCATCACGGAAAGCCGTTGGTCGGAGTTAAGGCGGTTTGGACCGGCAGTATCCGATGGCGTGCCATCCTTAACCATAAACGCCGTGTCAGACGTTCAGTCTTGCTCTTTTCAGGTATGAGGGGGGGACTCACTTCATTCGGCGCCAGGTTCATGCCATCGAAACCGGACCAAAGAGACCATGAGGGTACTGTCAGTGATCTATTCTATTTGGGCACGTCCGCCAAGGTCATTAACAATCCTTTGATCATAATGCGCTGTATCGCCGGACCCTGGGCTCTCCGTTGACGTTACAATCTGGATCCATCGGCCGGAAATATTAAGGCTTTTGCTAGTGAAACTAGTCTGCTTTCGATATGGTCGTCCTATTTTGGATGCACGTCTGCCTTCAATTTCTTTCGAGGATAAGACCCCGCAGTGTGATTCCGTCTCCTCGTCTCCTCATGCCCTTTATATTGGAGTTCGACTGGCTCAAGGCCTAGCTGCGACAAGTGCCATGCAACCCTCAAGACCTCACTCCAGCGCCGGGGACGCCCAAAGTCACGTTCCACGTTCTGCACCATCGTCGTCAACCCTTCTGTCCTCTGGAAACGCACCAGGTCATTCTCAGACTATTTTGCCTTCAATTCGCCAACTACATCCATATTTGCCTCCGGCGGGTATGTCTGCGCCAATGGCTCCGACAGAAGGTGCGAAAGCTGCCAGCTTGAGTTACTCTATCCATAAACCTCTCACCTCTACTTCCAAGGTCAGACACATTTTCAAGCTCCAAGGGGAGGCGATGCGGGCTATGCCGTTCATGAATCCGAACCCGACGAGTTAGAGCAACAAGGCCCCCCAAAGAAGAAGAGGAGGCGACAAGCGTTGAGCTGTACAGGTATATGGTTCAAGTTCATTATCCTGCTGAAAATATGCTGATGGCGTTATTGTGTTACACGTTTTGGTTTTTTTCTTTTCTTTTCTATTCTTTCCCGCTCATTCTCCCTCTTACCAAATACATCACCTACGCATGGCGCCTTCCTTGTCCATGACACGCGGAAAAAAAAATCAACCTTTTTTTAGAATGCAAAAGACGAAAAATAAAGTGTGATAGGTAGGATGATCTAACTTCCGTGCTGGTCGCCGGATTGAAGTTGGCGGAGGCTGACTTACGCATCTTTATTGATAGATCGCAACCATGCGCACCTTGTACGCGCAGAGGAGAGCAAGCCAAGTGTCACTGGCACGTCGTAGAGCCTGTGTAAGCTAAAGCTTACTTCAACATTTTCGCCGTGAAGTTATCATTCAAAAATTTTATTATTTAAGGGAAAAATATGTCACTAGGCAAGAGTTCGAGGACCTCAAGACACGTTTTGACGAGCTTGCTACGCTTGTCCACCAATATATACCATTAAATTCCCCATCCCGCCATTTGGGTCGCAGCCATATGCTCCCTGCCATTCATGGACCTTCAACTGCAGAAGCTAGTAGTATGCATTCTTACCACCTAGGTTATCCTGTCTATCAGCCCGCACCTCCACCCGTGCAAGCCTATCATCACTCTGCTTCTCTGCCTGCATCGCCTCAGGTGCCACCGCCGCCGCCCATTCAACGGCATGAGAGAATCGGTAGTCCTCATCTCATCGGCGCACACGTCACGCGCACCGCATCTCCCCCGCTGAATCTCAGATCCCGCTCTCCGCTATCTTCGTCACTGAGGCACAGAGTCACAGACTCCATAGAAAGCACGACTAACACGATTGTAAGCGGGAATAATAATAGCAACGTCGACATGAGTCGACCTCCTAGACCACCCTCTGCTGCTGCTGCTGCTGCCTCACCTCTTCCAAAGGTCTCTCTGCCTCCTTCACTTGCCTCAATCACATCGCCATACATTGTTCCCGAACCGCAGTCAAAAAACTGCCTAGCGCAGATGCTCAACCTGGGCGAGCGTCTGCGCACCCCCAACGTGAACTCGAAAGGCCCAGCAGTTACACTACTAGCTCGACTGGACATCCACGCGTTATTTCCCCTTCTGGCCCTTCTTCTGCCGCCGTCCATTACAGCAATATTCCTCGGAGCAGCACTGACACTCAGGGGGGTGGCCCATCATCGGCAAGACCATCATCTGCTCATGCCCACAGTGCCGCGCTAACGCCGCCACCGTACCCGCATCGGGTAGGCGGACCACATGCTACTCGCCGATACGACTCTAGACGTTGAAGCGAGCCTTCCGGACTTATGACCTTTTTTTCTTCTTCTTTTAACAAATAAATTCTTCAACTACAGTGGGTTTTCCATCTGGAATTCCTTCCCCTCCTCCTTCCCTCCCCCGTCTCCTGCCCATCATGATCGCCCCCTTCTTTTGCGCCTGGTTAATTTGGTCCAACTTGCGGTAACCATGACGAGAAACCATGCGCAAACCCATGCGGCAAGAATTATGGATTCGTTTCAGGAAATGGGAGATATTCGCGTTTTCTATTTTATTCAGGCTCAGTATTATCATCACAAGCCAAAAAAAAAAAAACCAAAACCCTACTCTCCACACCCGTTCACCTTGACGCAGAGAATCACTTGGTGAAACGGCGTGCCAGTACACACACCCACGCACATGCATATCCCATACCATCAATTCCCTATTCAGGCATCACGTCATAAGGGTTCCAAATGATAATATCTTATCATCGGTTACACCCGATGGGCGGATGTCATTTATGTGAAAGTGTTCTTAGTTTAGTCAGGCTCCAACACATAAAGTGACCATGCACGATCGGCATGGTAAATCCGTGTTCTTCTGCCACTGACGTACGTGGCGGTTTTTTAAGCTCCATGGAGGCCAAGACCTTGGCACAAGGGCAGAAGGGCACACATCATGGCACACGTCACGACAACGCGGACCGAAACACTTGCAAGCTTTATTTCATCATGCCTTGTCTGGTAATCCCAAAGCGTTGATTGCCCTATGTCGCGTGGTAGCCTTCACGCGTCACGGTCCGCGCGATCCATCATCGATTCATCTGCATCATCCATCATCAGTTCCCAACGGACATTTATCTCCTTATCTATATACTCACTTTTTCTAGCGCGATGACGCCCTGACCTTATGATCTCTTAATAAAATACGAGCCAATATATGTTGTAGTGGTATCTATGCAACGTACTCATCCTGTTTTCCTCCGTTCTAAACCCCCTACCCCCCACCTAATAATTAGTTAATAAGTACAAACCCTTTACCCAGCTATAAATTCCTTTTCTGTTTTCCCTTGCAATCCCCATGTATACCTGAAAGTGGCCTAATCCAAGCTTATTATCAGATCATCGTGACTGCTTTGTTCTTTTTCTTTTTTTTTTTTTTCAAAATAATGATAATTACGAATGAATGAGCAGAACGGTTCACGGGATCCTCCGGGTAGTACCCCCCCAGCCACTCACTTACTAACTAAGAAATCACTCACTCACTCCCAGATGAGTTTACCGTTTCCATCCACAGCGGCTTTCATACCACCACTTGGAACCTTGCCATTACTTTTCGAAATTTGTTCCAGGATTCTCGCCCTTTCTAGTTGTTGTTTATGCTCAACTAGTGTGGCTAGCCGCTCCGCCTCCGCCTCCGCCTTGGCCGCCTTGTTCGCTTCACGCTTCTTCGCATTCTGACGCTGCTTCTTCGTCATTGTCGATTTCTCTTTCTGAGCTTGAGAAGCGCCTAGTCCTGCTCCTGTATCACCTGCAGGCGTACCGGTGCCAGCGGACGAACCACGGTCGAGCCCTAAAGCGAAAACGAAAATAATAATAATAATAATTAGATTGACTTTTTTTTTTTTGCAAAAAAAGGTTTGCTCGTCGAGAAAGATTAAAAAAAAAAAAAAAAGGACATCTTACGCGATCGCCGGCTTCTGACTACGCCCCACCCATCATCTTCGCCGTCAGCATCGTGGCCAGCTCCTTCGTCTACGTGCACATCTTCATAATCTGCCCACGAAAACCCACTCACAGGCTTTTCGCCGGGCAGCGGTCGCAAGCGTACTGCGTGTAATGGGTTTAGGTCATCAGGCGTTTGCAGCATGCTAAGTTGACGTTGACACACAAAGATCAGCGCCAAAAATAAAAATAAAAAAAATTCAGAGTGGCCGCACGAGCTACTCACTCTGTAAGCGTTTTCCTCGGCGCATTATGGTTATTCTTGGTGCCGTCATCCGAACCCTCCGAGGCCCGGACGTAAGCGCTTCCTAAGCCTAAACCTTGTGCTTGTGTTTGCGGTGTATCTTCTTCTTCTTCTTCTCCTGTCTCTTCCGCACGCTCCGCAACGGGGGAAGAAGAAAGATATCCGTCATCAGTCACCGAAGATACTACGCCCGCATCACTGGTGGAGAGCTGGCCAGGGCCGGAGGAAGAGTGGTTATAACGGCTACCGCGTTGAACATGAGTCCATGAGCTGTCTGTATCTGAGTAGATGGACGACGCTCCGATCGACGGAATGCCTAGCGCCCTTGCATGGCCCATGGTCTCTTGTCGAGAGCTAGATAAAGAGGCCAAGAAAGGCTTCCCTTCGTCATCTGTTGCCGACCCCCCCTCTGAGTGTAAAGTATCCTTTGATCTAGATCCACGGGAGGCTAAGGCGTCCGTTCCTTTTCCTCTGACAGCAGGATCCTTCGTCGGAGGAGTAAGTACCGCGGAGGACTGAATGGCCGCCGGATTCGATGCCGACAAGGTCGTCTTAGAGGAGGAAGAAGTATCAGGTAGAGTTAGAGTTGACGTCGAAGCCGAAGCTCCGATGACGAGAGGCTTTTTCTTCTTCTTTGACTTTTTGGGCTTGGTTCCAGAAGTCGATGCGGGGGGGCGTGATAGAGCTTCGTTCGGAGTCGCAGAGGAGGTTTCATCCTCACCGCCTTCGCCGGTCTGGGCAGAAGCACTAGTAGCATTGGTACCTCTTAGACTAAGAGTTGGCTTGCTCTTGTTTTTGGATTTGGGTGTGACCACGTTAGCAGCGGTTTCAAAGCTTCCTGGAATTGGCAGAGCTGTCGTAGTTACTCTCGGACTAGCCTCTGCGGCACTCGATGTGATAGTTTGCGCAGCGGCGACGGCGGCATGTTTCTTGCTCTTCTTTTTCCTGGATTTACTGGCATTGAACGCATCCCCACTAGAAGCCCCCCTGTTCTTGCCCTCCCTTCCCTCTCCCTTCTCTTTCCCCTCTCCCTTCTCTTTCCCCTCTCCCTTCTTCCCCTTCTCCTTCTCAAAACCCTCCAGTTGCTTAGATGTCCGATAGGTATTGTATTCGACAGCCCCGACGAAGACCAACGTAGCGGCAACAATCACGCTACCCTCAGTGGATGCCACAAAGCTCTGAACCGCGCCCATGATGTGGAATAACCCGTACGTGCCTGTGGTTTAGTTGGTCGACTGCGGGCAAGGTTGCACGCGGTTTCGTTCCCAAGCCTTTGACGAACGTGGATCGCCCAATGCAAATATTGACAAATAACGCGTCGACGTGTGTGTGTGCGCGTCACAGTGTACTGTACTAACTTTATAACGAGTCCTTTAAATCTACAATGACAGGCTGGAATCCTGGTCCCCCAAAAGGTACACGCTTTCGTCCATATGATGGAGATGACAAGTTCGAGGCATTGACAAATACGGTTTCGGGTCCTGCCGGATTCACCGTCTTCTTGACTGCATGGTACCATGCTACCAGGGGAGATATTGGCTTCCAAGTGTGGATATGAGCACCGTGCGCTTCATGAATATGCCCAAATAGATGTAACCGAGGCTGCAACTGCGGAAGCCGCTTGAGAAGTGTCTCACATCCCGCTTTGTCCTTCCCTGTCGTTTCATCAAGGATACCGTGTGGTGGTCCATGTGTCAACCTGACACCTCCCATATATATATATATATATATCCGTCTTATGCACAGGAACAGAGCACAGGACTTACAATATGTCCACCTTGGGTATTTTATCGACGATGACTGGGAAAAAAACTTAATTCAGTCGAGGAACAGAATTCATTCTGGCAACCCACCATGGGCTTGATTCCTCTTGTAGTTGAACGCCCAATTACCGAATGCCGGTTGCCACTAAAAAAATGTTATGTCGTGGTTGAGCTTCATAATAAATAGTAAATAAACGCTACCGGAGATCCATAAACACTCCATGTCCTACCTCCTTCCTTGACAGAGAACTGGTATTCTTCACAATCGAGGTACACAATTCCAGCCTCTTTTGCCGCAGGGCCTTTCACCAGTTCCATAATTGCATTTCCATCCTGCAGAGGACCCAAGCAGATTAATATCATCACATCTTTTTTGAGATGACTCGAAATCTGTCCCACTGACCTCTGGGCTGTCATGCCACCTCTTCCAATTCGCCTCATACCATCCACGGTGGAACGTCAGATCGTGATTCCCTGCTATTATACTTCATACCAACCAAATAAATAAATAAATAAAAACCATTCCAGGTTTTTTTTTGACAATCAATGAAAGAGCAAAAAAAAAAAAAAAAAAAAAAAACGCACATCTTGACCTTATGTTTCAGTCCAGATAACCACTCCATCGTATCCCTCACTTCATCGATTCTCCCCGTATCTGTTAAATCCCCGCTATGCAGTAACACATCGCCATCCGGGACCGGACACACGCAGGAATGGGTGTCGCTCAAGCAGACGAAACGCGTCCATTGACCCTCCTCCGACTGGCTCGGTTTGGGTGGCTCCTTGTGGTACTCATATTGCAAGTGAACGATGGCATTGGGAGTTCTGATAGACTCGGGAGTATATGTGAACTCGGAGAGAGCGTCACGGTACGCATGCCGCATAGCTACTAGCTTTGATCAAAAGTGAAAATCCGCGTTCGGACCCTGAGGCTCAGCAGGCTTTGGCACCAGTGGTGATGGCGTCAGATCTGACGCTCCCCCCCCCCCCCCCCCCCCCCTGATTCACAAGCTCGGCGGTAATGTCTAACATGTCTCAGTCTGTTACTAACTAACTAATATTCATAATCTTGAGTAAATTACGGTTTACTTTATATCAGTTAGATGTGTATGTATGGAATATGTATATGTGCGCATGTCCGCTAAAATCAAATAGCAAATAGTTCCAACAACATGACATGACGCGTGAACGTTTTTGGGACATGCCAATGACTGCGCCGACGCTATCGCCGAGTTGTCGGGGGTGACAACCACACGAGTTCACTTCACTGTCAGTTCCTCCTTGTCAAGAGTGACCCTGGCCCTGCCCATGCGTCTCCAAAGTGGTTGCCAAGCTCACCGCAGATATCCTCGCCAACATTCGGTCCGATAACAACCCCTCCCCATCCGCGTTCAAATGAATCGTCCCACCAGCCCTATCGCTCCTCTCCAATAGATCTTCCCACTTTTCTCTCTTCTCTCTCTCTGTCAAGGGGTACAGAAACTTGCTTTGGGAGTGTTTGTAATCGGAGCTGGATTGGGGATCATAATCCGTGCCGCGTGGAGAACAGGCAGTCGTCGTAGATCCCCAATGACTCGTTGGCCGATGACGTTCCCCCATCGATGTTTTTCTCAAAAGCTTCCTAGGACCGGTCTTGTTATTGTTACTAGTACTCTGCTGCTGCTGCTCCTTCTCCTTCTCCTCACCCGTACGCCCACTCTTCAAGATTGAGGAGACAGACGGCCGCCTGGCATCTCTTGCTGACCTTGCAGGAGCCGCAGACGAGGACGACGATACGGAATATGCAGATCCATTTGAAAAATTGATCGCATTAAACGTCGCAGGTACTGGTGATTGTGGCTGTGACACCGAGTTCAAGAGGGGTTGTGATTGCGAGGGTAACGAGATCGCTGGTGATGGTAAGGGCACATCAGGAGAAGACGGCAAAGAGTATGATCTCGAGACAGCGGAACCAGACGACTTGCCGATTCCCGAGGACATTGACAGATAGTGCCGAGCTTTTCTCGTTATTGATCCATATATCGACATCCTTTCGTAAAGACTCAGTTCCGACCTAGAACCGAGACTAGAACTTGCAGATATCGAGCTCAGACTTGAAACAGAGCCAGTTACAGAGACGGATGACGGATTCTCCATCCTCTCCATCCCAAATTGTTTACCTACAACCCTCCCAAACGTCGACAACCCATTCGTAACGTTTTCTTCAGCTTCTCCCCCCTTGGAAAAATACGATATTGATGGAACCCGTGAAAGAGGAGGGGATGAGACAGGTGAAAAGGCGACAGTCGAGGACCGGCCCCTTCCCTGTATCTTCTTTGCATTACCACCCCCACTACCCCCACCATCCACGTCGCCATCGCCATCCTCGACGCCGCCGCCGCCGCCGCCGTCTCGCTTAACTTTCTCAGATACTCCTCGCTTCCTAGGCGGGAATGGCAACGAGGGTAACTCAAATTCCGGAGAATGGGCAATGCCCCATTCATCACCTCCCAGCAGACTCGTCCTTCGACCACTAGGGCTAGGTAGATTCCTACCACTTCCAGCGGGCCCTCTCTGCTGCTGTAGCACAGGCATCGTGGCACTTCTAGGAGGCAGAGCGAGCCCTTGTTGCGCCGCGGATAGAGATAGAGATGGACCTTCGGTGGCACCCTTCGTGTATGTTGAGCCACCATATTCCACCGAGCTCGCTTCCGTAGCCGAGACTCCTCCTCCTCCTCCTCCTCCTCCTCCTCCTCCTCCTCCTCCTCCTCCGGTACCGCTGGTACTCCCACCCACGCTCTGCGCCGCCGTCATACTAGCGCCTGCGCCAGTCGAAACAATATCATTTTTCTCCTTCCTCCGCCTCCCGCTCTCATTCTCGGCCATATTCTGACCCATCTTGACCTCTTCTTTCATCAGCGCTCCCGGCGGAAGAATATGTTTTGCCAAAATATTAGTAGGCACAGGTGGCACAGACACCAGGCCGTTATTACCATTACTATTGCTATGATTTTGTTGTTGTTGTTGTTGTTGTTGCTGTTGCTTATGAAGTGGGTGTAGGTGATGATGATTAGGGTGCAGGTGTGGGTGGTTATGATGATTATGTAGAGGTAAATGATAATGATGGATATGTTGCCCATTCGCCTCGTCCAAAGAGGATATGGAAGAACGTCTACTGCGCATGCTACGAGACCCGCCAAAGAGGCTACTGCCAAAGAAGCGTGTGGATTCTGAGGAAACCGGAGATGAGGATCGAGCCGTGCTCGGTCTAGAAGGGAGCTTCGGCTTCGTTTGCCCAGAGGGTGTTCGAGTACGGACGGGTCTAGCTGCAATCGCAGAGGTAGAGGTAGAGGCGGCGATCCCGTTGGACATGGATCGTTGCCGTCGGAGGATGCCTACAGAAGATATAGGTCGTATGCGCTGCACCATTTTCTTTTGTCGGGATTCTTCTGTAGGCAAAGGCGACGAGACAGATCTGTCCTTGTCCACGATTCTATTCTGGATTGCATTCACGTGAGCAGACTATAAAATGGTAGAACAGGAAGGGGAGGGGAGGGAAAGGGGGGGGGGGGGGGGGTAAGAACAAAGAGCGATAGTGAAAGGCATGACCAAAAAAAAACAAAAAAACAACTGACATTAGATATGTCGGCTGTCCTCTGACCCTCGCTACATAACGAAGTGAGACTTGCAGGGGGCGATACGGGTAATAAACTTTGGAAGCTCTTTGGAAGTGCAGGTACAGGAGGCGGAGGAGGACCGTGTGTGGACGAGGAGGTATGCGAGAGCGACTCTTCACTATAGTTAGATAGAGGCTGCTTAGAGGGGGAGTAAGAACGGTATTTGTCCCTGAGCCCGCCAGTGCTGATACGTTTCATGAGTTTCCATAATTTACCGTTGCCAGCCTTTTCGGAAGATGGAGCAGAGGCGGAAGCCGATAAGGATGCGGGTGGTCCAGGCGAGGGAGACGGGTCCGCGGAGGAACCGGAAGGCCGGGGCTTGACGAGCCGCCTTGGGACCCTCCCTCTATCCAAGGATGTGGGAGTACTAGGAGTAGGGGTACTCGGGGCAGGAGATGCGGGAGCCTTCATATCAGCTGGCTTCAGGTCACGGTCGACGGAGATGCGCATCGAGTAGCGACTGCGCATCTTTTGTATCCGTTCCTTGTTGCTCACTTCGAGAGTAGACTTGGCCTGAGTTTCATCGGTACTAGCGCTGCCTGAGCGCAGAATAGAGCCTTTTGCGGAGTCTTGTGCGGCAGGTGCAGGACCCGTCTCCAGACTTGGGATGGTGGCAGACTTATGGGTCGTGTCGCTGGAAGCCCCTTCCGGCGCGGCAACAGCCCCCCCAACTTTATGCCACCGGGTTGACACTTTCCTCGTCAAGGACTTGCCCAAACTCATGAACCCACCGCCACCCTTGGAGTCTTTCTGCGTGCTAGTGCTTGTCGATGCCGTATTGCAAGACCAATAATAGCTTCTAGCGTACTTGCTCCAGCTGTAGTCGTCCGTGGTGTCCGCAGTGAGGCCTTTATCAGGAGGAGGAACGACGACATTATTGGCTGGTTGGCTTGGAGGCGACATAGCCGTCCAACATGGATCTTGGAAACCGCATCCCATTCCAAAATGGTTAGATAGATTAGTCAGCAGATTTCGGCATGGCAAGGCAAGGTATACTACTTTATATTTCTAATGCTACACTAGTACTGTGGCTATGATCAGATAAAATCCCTAATGTTGAACAACGGGCAACTCGGTTTCATTCAGCTCTACCAACGACGCCTTCTTCGGAAGCACCCAAGAAGGTACTCCCTCTTGTTGTATAACAGCACCCTGCTCCCCTTCAGCTCCCATCACCCTGGTATGCAAGTTTGCCGCCTGCTGCGGCTGCTGCTGATGAGGACTGCTCCCAACGCTACTATTGTCAACCATAGATCCCTTCCCTAGAGATGTAGCAGACCCCGCATCTGCCTGAGACTGTTGATATTGATACTGGGATCCAGCTCCAATGGACGTAGCCTCCTCTGTCACACCTGGAACTGAAAAGAAATACACAGCTCCAGCGGGATCCTTCCCTCCCTGAGCATAATATTGCGCCCAAGCTTGCACATTCGGATCAGCATACGTCATGTTCGGATCAAACACGTATGGCGGGCCAGTTTGAACTTGCGTTTGAACCTGCGCTTGGACCTGTGGCTGACCATTTTGAGCGGGCGCAGTACTTTGCCGACGCTGCAATTGCTGAGACGGTAGTTGAGACTGAATCGGCTGCTGCTGCGACTGCTGAACCTGAGACTGAACTTGAATTTCCGTCGCGAGCCCACGTTCCTGACCCTGACCCTGACCTTGACCCTGACCCTGACCCAAACTTGTATCAAGCGACAAACGTTCCTGAGCCTGTGGCTGGCTCAGAGGTCGAGCCCCTTGCTGCTGGGGCACTTGCGCCTGCATGGTAGGTGACTGTGACAACTGTGAATGCGTCGGCTGCGACTGCTGATTATGATATACTGGGGTCTGCCCAAACCCTGGCGATACTTG
This sequence comes from Amanita rimosa, assembly GCA_023014395.1. NCBI lineage: Eukaryota > Fungi > Basidiomycota > Agaricomycetes > Agaricales > Amanitaceae > Amanita > Amanita rimosa. The sequence continues at coordinate 378,476 of JAEBUO010000037.1, read as the reverse complement.
CTGTGGTACTTGTGCCTGGATGGTAGGTGAATGCGTCGGTTGCTGTTGTTGACTATGATATACTGGGGTCTGCCCAAACCCTGGCGATACTTGCTGTGGTATTTGCGCCTGGATGATAGGTGACTGTGAATGAGTCGGCTGCTGCTGCTGCTGCTGTTGACTCTGATAGTCTTGATGATACGCTTGACCTTGCATTTGCACCTGGGGCGGTATCTGCAGCTGGGGCATCTGTCCTCCTGAAATTTGAGTCTGTTGCGGGTGTCCTGCTGCCGGATAATCGTAACGGTACGCTTGAGCTTGCCCCTGAACTTGCGGTTGTGTCTGCAACTGAACATGCGGCTGAGACGTTGCCTGAGCTGTCGCCTGAGCAGGATGGGGCGACACGCCATACGGTGTACCATCGCTCAATGGAGCAGCAGTCTGATACGCTCCTGGCCCTGGATATACCTGGCCCTGAGCATGAACATAAGACTGCTCGGGATATGTTGACGGGGCAGGTGCAGGCGTCGAAGCAGGTAAATGCATGATCGATGGCGCAGGAGTGGTAGAAGCGTATGGAACAGCTGCCTCGTGTGGATGATGCTGAGCGTGTTGAGCAGGGTAAGGAGCGCCTTTGGTGGGGTAGATGGTATAGCCAGACTGGTCGTACAGTGACGTGTTCCACCCGAATGGTTGAGGGCCTGCTCCCACTGGAGGAGAGGCAACGCGGCCACGGGGATCATATGAAGCAGCATGGTACGTTTGGTCATAAACTGGGTTTGATTGGTGAAAAAGCAGAGTAGACCGATAAAGGCGCTTACATCCAGTGTGTTTTGCGAGACTTTCTTCCATCATACGATCAAATATCGCACGAGCCCTGATAAACGTTTCGTTCATCGACACAAGATCGGCTATAAAACAATCAATGATCAAACAAGACATCAGGTACCTCAACTTACCCCGCTTTTGGCTATACTTGTCAATCAATTTGACAATCTTGGGGCGCAGCGCCATACAGGAGCGATACAATTCCTAAATGCAAAATTAAAAAAAAAAAAAAATCAAACTGGTATCATCCAAAACACCATACTTGTATCTCTTCGTCATCCGCCAAATTGTCTTTAGCAGGATCAAACGATCGCAGCATATTCAACAGTTTTTCAACATTCATAGCTTGCGCAAACACAGACGCCTCTTGGTCAGCTTCCTTGGCCAGCTCCACCGCTGTCGGCTCAGGCATGGGTTCCTACATCATATCCATCTCAGCATCAAACTTCAAAAGACAAGAGTGACAATACGCACCACATAATTCACAGGAAAGATCCCCGTCCGTCCCTTCAACTGACCGCGCCACCAATCCTTGTAGCCACGATCAACGACCCGGATGATATCCCCTTTATCAAACGCAAGCTCCCCAGGTTCCGTTGGCTCAAACATGTGCAGAGCGCGCACACGCGTCACAATCGCGCTATTAGGCGTGGAAACGGGTGAAGTGGGCGCGGTAGTAGAAGATGCAGCAGTGGAGACTGTAGATGTAGGCGTAGGACTCGTCGAAGAAGTAGGCGCTACGATCGACGTAGGCTGCTGATAAGACGGTACTGACGGTGCAGAATGATGATAGAGAGGAAGTGATTGCCGATGCTGTTGTGGTTTGAGTGCCTGCTGCTGTGCCTGCTGCTGGGGCTGTGGCTGCTGCTGCGGCTTTGGCTTTGGATATGGCTGTGGTTGGGATTGCTGTGGAGGAGATTGACGTACAGGCACAGCAGCAGCAGCAGGAGATACCGTCCGGGCTGGGGCATGATACGAAGGGTGCCTATATGCCAGGGAGGCTGATCTTGAGGGAACCGTCGGGGATGTATGACTAGTGGTAGTAGTGCTGGTGGTAGCAGTCGCAACGGAGGGTTGGACTGGAGGTTTTGCACGCTCAGTGCTCGACGACCCCGCATTGGGATACTGAGACCACTGGCCTCTCCCACCCTTGTCCTGCATAGAGAGAGCCAAAACGCGCTGCAGTTCTTCCTCTTCCTTCCTTCGAATATCATCGTCAACCGATAGTGGAAGGGGTTCCTGTGGTGCATCGAATTTGTAGCCTAATCCCAGATTAAATGTCAGTCCCCTCCCTCCCAAACCAACTGATTTAAATGAATTTTTGGCACCTTTTCCCTTGAGATTGTTATAACAGTCTTCCATCACGCCCAAAGACGCATCGTTCTCAAACTCCGCCGTCCACGTAGCTACCAGAGTCAGAACACGCTTCCTCACTTTTTCATGCGTATTCTATATGAAGCCAGTCAAATTCCACCACGCGCAACAACCAAAAAAAAAAAAAAAAAAGAAAATCGGAGCGGAATGACGCACTCGGTCAGTCACCAGCTTTTCGAGACCCTGGGTGAACGCCCTGGACGCGATCTCGCGGTTCAGCTCTACTCCGCAGTTCTTGGAGAGTGACTCTGCAAGTGCGAGCGCATACAATTGCACATTGGGATTCCGATGGGCCAGACGCTTGAGTATGGAGGCTATCACGTTCCGCGCCCTGTCTGGCAGTGTGGACAACGGGGTTTGAACGACATGAGAATGGGGAAAGACGCACCCTTCCTGACCCTCGTCCGAGACTTTATCGCACAAGTTGAGGATGAGCTCCCAGTTCTCGCTCGTGAGATTTTCGTCAGTGGTCTTGTCTGGGATGGCAAGATGGTGAGCAGACGAAAAAGACAAATTAGACAAATTTGAACAACTACTGACTGACGATATCGTCGTATGGATTTGTTGTGCCGCCTCCAAACATTCTCTAGAAATGTGTCCGAGAATGAGAAAAGAGAAGAGGAAAGGAGGCTGTGTCGAGGGGGGGATGTGGCTGTGCAGCGCTGCGATATCCTTCTAATAAATTGGCGTAGCAAGCGATGGCACAATACTTTCTTTTTTTTTTTTTGACTTGTGCACACACATTCACTTTATAGCTGCATGAAATCCATTGACAATGGAATGCCCGCCATGAATTAATTAATTATGAACATTTGTCTTAAAAAAAAAAAAAAACCTTTGCGTGGACTGGCGTGACATCGTCACGGTATCACGCTTTCTCAGCTCAAGTTCATGGCCAAGAGTGCGTCCCCCTCTGTCTCTGTTGCTCCGGGACGCCCTGTCAACCCAACTTCTCTCTCCCAGTTCCCAGAAACTTTCGCCTACTCGAGGAGCTTGAAAAGGGCGAAAAGGGCATCGGGGACGGCTCCTGCTCCTACGGCCTCGAAGATGGCGATGATATCATGATGAGCAACTGGAATGGTACCATTATTGGCCCAGGTCATGTACGTCCCTCTCTTGCCATTTTCCTTGCATCATATCACCCCCTCGCCTTAATCAGACTGTACACGAAAACCGCATCTACAGCCTAAAGATCACCTGCGGGGAAGTATACCCTGATCAACCCCCCGATGTTCAGTTCATCTCCCGCGTTAATCTGCCGTTTGTCAGTCAGACAGACGGCAAAGTAGACCCCCGTAAATTATCCGTCTTGGCCAACTGGACGAGGTCCAACAGTATCGAGATTTTATTGGTAGAAATCAGAAAGTACATCTGTCCTTTGTTTTCTATCGTTCATCGCTCCCATCTGACTCGTTGCAGGGAAATGGCATCATTCAACAACCGCAAGCTGCCTCAGCCGCCCGAAGGCTCCATGTTCTAGTCATGGACGTAGACCAAGTTTTACATTCTCATGTTCATGCATAAATATACAAATTACAATGTCAAAAGAGTCGAAGCGAGTGATCTCAAGCCCAAGCAGATTCAAAGACGTCAAAAAATGAGGAAAGATAACACACCCTTAGATCCACCTCAGACATCCACATCCATTTGCTCTACATCCTCCTTCTCTCTCCTTCTTTTCCCATCAAGACTCATCGCCCCCAACGGCACAATAGGCAACACACTCGGACTATGTTTTCCCACCGCCGAGTTCCCGCCAGGAGTCGACGTCCCACTCGGGGCATTATACGTCGACGAATATGCCGTCGATGACCCTGACACTGACCCAGCCACCGACATGGTAGGCGACGCCAGTCCAGACGAAATGTCGCCCCAACCACCCTCTCTGTCGTCCTCGACACGTGTAATATTCGAGTAACTCGAGCTACCCCTCCTGTGGTGCCAGACATTGTCCGTCGGAGATCGCGCCCGAGGGGGGTCCGCCTCCTCTTCCGGTATCGCTTCACCACCAGTTTCGTTCCTCTGTATTCCAACTGTACGTAGACGATTAACCCATCTGTAACGATAGTCAGCTCTTCCTATTCAAAGAGAGATGAAATAAAAAAGACAAGACATACGCATCAGCACGATCCAAACTGTCTTTCATAACCCCCGTTACACCTCTCATCATATCTAGACTCTCCGTTGCCAGCGTCAAAATTCGCTGCGCAGCAAGTACGGCAGCACCTGTAGACACGGAAGGTTCTCCACTAGACCCATTACCACCAACTTCCCCAGAACCGCCCCCGACCGTCTGCGCCCCATCAGGATTAGGATATGCGCTTCGCGATACCCTCGGCGAAGACGGAGATGGTGCTCGGCTGGACGTTCTCGAATCCGCACCTGCTCCACGTTCACGATATGCCGCGCGTCTATTCGGTCTCCTCACCGCACCCGAGCCAGACGCTGCAGCAGTCACCGTTTCGCGATCGCCCACACCTGCACCCCCCTCCGATGGAGCCCCATTAGGCACACCGACACCTGCCTTGCTAGCCCATCTCTGTGGGAGCTTCAATATAAACCCGCGCACGCGTGTACGCGCCGGCTCGGGTAACGCGCCCCCGGCATATTTGCTCACAACATCAACTACCTGGCGAATTGTGTGTACGAGGTCTCGCCGGACGTCCGTAAGTGTTCGTATGTGTGCCTGAGAAATCGGACGTCGCGATGGAGCTGAGGAGACGGGGGGAAGTGGCTGAAGCCCCGCGATTAAATCACGAAGTATCAAAATTTGGGCATCGATTTGTGCCGTGGCGTACTATAAACCGACATTGATAAAACGTACAAGACAAATTGAATGATATACGTACTTGTAAGCAATGTAAACAGTATTTCAGACGCCTCATATTTTCGTCGCTGAGGGCCGCACTCAGACCCCCCGCTTCCAACAAAACGGCTTGCCAGCGACTACGCTGCGCAACCTGTCTCTCTAGATTCTGATTTTTAGAAGGCGAACCGGTTGTCTCACTTTGATACGTAACAGCCTTTCCATTCGTCGTCGCCGTCTCCTCACCCACATAAGTCGGCGTCGACGAGCGGGAGTCGGGGGACAACGGATGGGACCCGTACGAGTCAGACATCGCAAGGCCAGAGGACAACATCTCTGGCGAGCTGGACAAGGGATCTGGACTGCCCATCAACGGCGCATTCGTCGACTCGCTGGTGGACATGCGGCGATACCTGTCCAACTAGACGATCAGTCAACAAGACGCCGAATACACGTGCCGAAAATAGTCCTCACGCGATCCAGCTGCCGACAGGCAAACTCGTCGATCTGATTAACGTTGACGGGCAGGCGATCAATGACCGGGCGAGAGATGGTGCGAACGCTCGACTCCATCATCTCAGCCCCATACTATGGATATTGGGGCAGGTGAGCCAAACAAAGTCTACGCTTAAGCGTATCGAGCAGCGGTGTTACCTTGACAACGCGAGAAGAAGCCTTGCCCTGTTCGTATGTTCTGAGTACAGAGTGGACAAGGGGTAGATGAGAGACACGGGAGACGAGGCTCGGGGATGGAGCGGAAGAAGGGGAAGGCGGTGATGGCGGGGAGTGAGTGCGGGGGGTGGCGTTGCGCATGTCGCCGAGGGCGCTGACGGCGATGCGTACGCTCTCGTCGTCGGCATCCACGGTGGTGGTGGTGCGTGCAGGAGGTGAAGGAGGCGACATGGCGAAAAGAGAGAAAGGCCGCCTCAAATAGCGCGACTGCGAGGCATGTGAATACCAGTGACAAACACGCACAAATACTAGCCATCATCATATCGAAAGCGAAGACAAGACGCCCCTGACAAACTCGCCAGCATTCCCGCTCGACTCGCTGTATTTCGACAGAAACACCTCGTCATAGACCTTGGATCCCATCACATTTTCTTCCTTCCATACTTCAAACAGCGATCCTGCTTCAGCCAGGCTCAGTTGTTCAGGAATACGTATGGCCTCAAGTCCAACCGTGTATCCTTTCATCCTCTTTGACCGCTTGTCGTACGCACTCGTTACATGATCGTATGTCATCCCCAGCGCCTCTCGCAATTCCAGAGGTAGAGCGTATGCTGGGTCTGAAGATGTGATCGCTCCCAGTACCGCTCCCCTAGCCTGTCCAAATTCTTTCGTCAGTCGACGTGAAAAATGAACTAAATAAATAACTCACAAAGGTTCGCTTTCCCGACGCGAATTCCAGGATCAACCGTGGCATGGACAGATGGTACGAGCAGATAGTCGAGAAAAACGGGTCACGATAGGCCGTTTTGCAATACAGAGCCTGAAAATCATCTACAGCCAAAAGCACCGGGTGTCTGAAAAAACGTCACGGAATGCTGCTTGTGATATGGAAACGTTGGCTCACTTTGTTTGCTGGCCAAGTTCGTCCACGAGAGCGTCGAGAACAAAAGGAGCTGAAGATATATCCTTGATGCCAATGCCAATCAGATCAGCAATGGAAGAACCAACAGGAAGTTCCCGTTTCTCAAATACATGCTTTTTGGATGTGTGTAGTGACGAAAGGAGATGCCCGTTAACAGATAGCGTCCGTTGAAGTGTTTGAAAGGCAAACTGAGGTTGTAAATAAGTTTGAGTCCTGAGATCATACGCGTATGGCGTTGTTGAGTTGACGAGGTTGACACCCCGTGGTATATAGATCACAACCCAGTTACTTCGTGCACAGTACTCCACAGCTTGGAGAAGCACACAGCTCTTGCCAGCGCCCGATCGTCCAGCTACATGCAGATGCCATCAATTACTGTATAAATCCATTAACGCATGACTCACTGAGAACAAGCCTTGATTCTACACTCGAGCGGTCCTTTGCAGCTTTCAATTTTCCAATCAAGTCTACCGTCACACCACGAATTATGGTATATGGCCGGGAAAGTATCCGGTACTGAAAAAATTGACATTACTATGGTCCATACGCAGAAAATGGAAATAGTACCTCCAACAGCAACCTTTTTGGTAACCCAAACTTTCGAACAGGGTCATTCTCCGGAAACGAGAAGACACAAGCCTTGCCAATTGCTTTCTCCGTGACATATTTCTGTTACCGAATGTCGAAACCGTTTGCGCGACGAAACCCGTACATGTGACATACCGGCTTGAACTCGGCAAGTTCTGCAAGAGCCCCATTCGCCGCCGCCGTGGGGTCAACATGTACCAGAGAGCGACTAAACACGCCCACTCCCTCTTTTTTGTTCCGTTTCTTAATCTGGCCCTTGTCATCTTTTTCAACCTTGGGCGGACCTAGAACGGTTGAGCGACATTAACAGTTTATTCAGTCACGTACCTTTCCTCATGCCCCGTGTTTGCTGAAAAGGAACGGAAGACTGTACTCGTAGACATGTTTGCAGGCGAGCTGGGGGACGCGAGTGCGAGACGCCAGCAAGAAGCCTGCAGCTGCAGAGCGACATTCGGATCAGAATGTTACTGTTAGTGTTACGCGTGACACTGTGACACTCTCACTCTTGGCGGCTTCCCCTTCTCCCATTTACTGAAAAACCGAAGGAACGGGGCGTTCCTAGCCAAAATGTTAAAGCCGCGATAACGTATGGGCGCTCGCACTGTGCGATTTATGGATCATTTTCATCGTGGAATTGCCGTGTACCCCATTGCGATGCTCCTGGTTCACTTCTCCTTCAGACTGAAGGACTTACGCTTACGCCATTTGGCTTCATCCGAGATTTTGATGGTGGGGAACTTGGGCCCGACGCATCGTTCACTAAAAAAAAGTGTTCACGGACCCAACACCACATTCGTTTATGTAACGCTCCTCTGGTACTGGAGTAACGCGGTCGTTATTACACAAGCTTTTTCCAATGCTTTCTTCGCAAGTCTGTCGTTGGATGTCAACGCGCTATACAACACTGTACACTCCTGCCTGTTTGTTCTAAATTTGACCTTGGCTTCTTTTTCTTATAGATCAGTGATATCTATGAAAGGGGAAGAAAGTGTGACCAGAGATATGTTAAACCCATGCGAAGCAAGATGATCTTGTCGGACCTCAGAGCTTCAGAAGCCGCAAGAGACAATGTCAACCATTCGGCGCTGACGTTGAAGCACGCAGCACAAAATTAGGTACATACCAGACCACCGGATCTAACGCACGACACGTATGATATCGCCTTACTTTTATCCAATCCATGGAGGAAGGACAGGCAAGTAATCTTGTAGCTTACGAATTGGTCCCACTAGGTATTGTCTATAATGTCAAATGTACTCTTTTTCTCGCTAACAAAGTAAGCTCGGGTAATAGCGGATATACAATCAAGTTGCTTCTCCGCGCCGATCAAGACCGTATCTCAATATGCCTCACTCTAGATCTGCCCGAGAAGATATACTGTGTCCAATATGAACGCCAAATATCACGGGCACAGAAAAAATGTCAGACTAGCTCGCCGTTCAAGACTGAAAGTACGCGGAAGTACACAATCGGGCCATGGTATGCTGATTCCGCAATACAGAGTTGTGTAAGACACATATGACGGTGAATACGGGTAAAATGCTAGCCGCGAAATCACCTGTAGGGAGTGTCGACGAGTGCAAAGGTCTAACACATTGTCCAGTACAAGAATGACGCTGTTTAGTCACGGGGACGGGAAGGTACTAACGTGATGTCGACTCGTCGCATGATTGATTGTATGTGGAATCACTTCACTCAAAAGAAGGTTTGATGAATCTAACCCCATCTACTCAATTTCGGACCCACCGGTAGCTTCGCTTATTGACACTAACGCCCCTGTCACATGTATATCAAGGTCCCATAGAAGCTATATTTTATCAGAACAAATGATTCCATCCCACCCCATATACACCTTGTGGTAATTGAAAGGCGTACGTTTGGTATACCAAGCGCAAGGCAAGACTAGTTGAACTAGTTGAGGTTGTAAGCTCAAGGTGCCAACGAGGAAGAACTCGTCCGGGCGACGCCACTAGAACCGCCAGACGATCAAATCATTGCTCAGTACACAAACGTAGGCTAGGCCCCCGAACATGATGCATCTTCAATCAGAACTTCTTCTGTGAACCATACCGTGGGCAGCTAACTGGATTTGGGAGAACTCCCGAGGACCAATTCATTACTCTCCGCTCAAGACTATAATCATACAGACGTATACCAATATTTCGCACCTTAAAATTTGTTCTAGATTGATTACTCTTTTCCAGACCTCTCTCTTCACGGCCTTAAAAGACGGGGCTATCTCTACCTATCCCTCATCTCGCGACATTCAACTCACCTCCACTCTACTCGATCTCTAACCTTCTTGTACACTCATGACATCCTGGGGCCCAAACCGTCTGGATCTCTTTGCAGTTGGAGTTGACTCTGCCCTCTACCAAAAATATTGGAATGGCTCGAGTTGGAACCCTGCTCCGACTGATGGTCCTTGGGGAACCTTGGGTGGCGTCTGCTACTACGATCCCGGAGTGGTCTCATGGGGACCTGACCGTCTCGACGTCTTCGTGACGGGCACAGACAGTGCCATTTATCACAAGTGGTGGAACGGATCCTCCTGGGGACCGAGCACCACCGACTATGAAAAAATGGGAGGTATATGTATGGGCAAGCCTTCTGCAGTTTCCTGGGCCTCCAACCGGTAAGATCTATTTGCTGAGGATGTTCAACGACTAACCCTGGAGCCTAGAATTGATTTGTTTGTCATTGGAACCGATCGAGGTCTTTATCACAAATGGTGGGACGGAACGTCTTGGGGTCCAGCTGGCGCTGCAGGAGCCTGGGAGAATCTGGGTGGAAAATGTCTCTACGACACTCCCACAGTTGTTTCATGGGGTCCCAACCGAATCGACGTATTCGTGACCGGTACCGATAGCTCGGTATGGGTTAAGTCCTGGAATGGCTCGTCGTGGGTAGAATGGACGTCTATCGGCTCAAATGTTGTTGGACAACCAAAGGCGGTTTGTTGGGGTCCTGGAAGAATCGATGTCTTCGCAAAAGGCATTGATTCATCCTTGTGGCATAACTGGTACAACAACGGTTCGTCCTGGGGAACATGGGAATCGTTGGGTGGTACTCTTCTTCATGAGCCAGAAGCGGTGTCTTGGGGCGCAGACCGATTGGATCTCTTTGTTGTTGGCACTGACGGGGCAATATACCACAAATGGTGGGATGGCTCATCTTGGGGACCGAGCAAGACCGACTACGAGAGACAAGGAGGAATTTGTTTAGATTCGCCCAAGGCTGTTTGCTGGGGTTCCAATAGGATTGACTTGTTTGTCGTAGGGACAGACCACGCGATTTATCACAAGTGGTGGAATGGAAGTTCTTGGGGCCCCAACTTGACAGAGTATGAGAGGTTAGGAGGAACGTTGACATCTAACTTGCAATAAGGAGATGCTCGTTCACATGCAAATACAAAAATATGATGTACTTTTAGAAGATCTGTTTTGTAACTACGTATTTTCTATCCCAAACCTGCTTTTCAGAGTTGCACATGCTAAGGTTTTTCGACGTCTCAATGCCGTCTTAGTTGTTGGAGATCGTGAACACCTACGCGCCACCGGCACGAACCAGAACATGCGATTCTTAAGCTTAAGGCCTATTGCAAGTGTCAACGAGGTTTACAAGGGTGCTGCCAATGATATTTAGACGTAGAATGAGTCAAATTAAGTAGCCAACAGCTACGGTTACATTTGTGAACTTAGGCTTCAATGCAAGTAAGGACTTGAAGCCGGGGGTGTGATCATTTGCTAATAAATTACCAGTAACAATATCGGCAACGGCGCGTATCATCGATCGCCATGCCGTTGATCTGTTTTCGTTCGCCGCTTGGTTGAGCAGATGAACTGGAAATTCTTCCTTTTGGCATTTTCCATGACAGGCAGGCCAATGGCATTGTATGACATTCGTGAAGTTCACAGCGGAGATTTCGCAGTACTCGTATGTGCAGTTTTGTGGTAGGGGCAAGTTCTACCGTAGGATAATCATGCCCACGGGAGCTTTGCCAGAAACGAGTGCAGGGATGCCGAACTCCTGGCAGGGCATAGCACACGGGAGAGGACCTGACTGCCAATAGCTCCGTCACGATATCCGTCAGTCAACGTCGTTGAGTCGACACCCCGCATAATATCCACTGTTGGATCTCTTCTGTATTCGTCAAGTTAGGGATAACGCTAACCTGCTGCGACCTGCAAAGCCTACTGCTCAAGCGCTCAATGCCGGGCATGTAGGACATGGCGATATCACCAACTTCAGGTCATCCATAGTGGCAACAAGCTGGATTACCAGTCGCGAAACGACGGGCATGACTCGGAAAGATGACGGCAGCCTATGTGGATAACTATAATGATCGCGTCGAAACTGGGCAAAACTTGAAGATTCGTTCTTCCTTCTGTTTCGGATATCAGAATAATGTTGAATTGGATCTCAAAGATTGGCGTCGGGGAATCTGCGGGAAGTATGATACGAAGAACGGCAATGCAGACTTTTACTTGGTATTATTGGCAGGTAAGAATTCATAACCGAGACTGATAGGTAAGCCTGGGCAGGTAGGATTGGCATAATACTTACGCCTCAGTTATTGAGTAGAGAACATGGCAAGTTATCAGATCAGATAAATGCCATAAATAGTTGGAACGCATTAGGGAAATGGGTACGCAGCCTTTTCGGCAGCAGGAAAACCGATCAACGTTTCGCGATGCCCTCGGCGTCCAGCTGGACATTCTCGAATCCGCACCCGCCCCATGTTCACGATATGCCGCACGTCTATTCGGTCTTCTCACCGCTCCCGATCCAGACGCTGCAGCAGTCACCGTTTCGTGATCCCACCCTCTAATGGAGCCCCATTGGGTACACTGACGCCTACCTTGCTGGCCCATCTCTGTGGGAGCTTCAATATAAACCCGCGCACTCGTGTACGGGCCCCGGCATCCTTGCTGACAATACCAACCACCTGGCGAATCGTGTGTACGAGGTCTGGCCGGACGTCCGTTGAAATGTTTGAAATGCAAACTGAGGTTGTAAATAAGTTTGAGATCATATGCGCAGGGTGCTGTCGAGTTGACGAGGTTGACACCTCGTGGTATATAGATCCACAGCTTGGAGAAGCACACAGTTCTTGCCAGCGCCCGATCGTCCAGCTACATGCAGATGCCATCAATTGCTGTATGAATCCATTAACGCACGACTCACTGAGAACAAGCCTTAATTCTACACTCGAAAGGTCCTTTGCAGCTTTTAATTTTCCAATCAAGTCTACCGTCACACCACGAATTATGGTATACGGCCGGGAAAGTATCCGGAAAGAATTAGCATGGTCCATACGCAGAAAATGGAATAGTAAGTCAACAACAACCTTTTTGGTAACCCAAACTTTCGAACAAGGTCATTCTCAGGAAACGAAAAGACACAAGCCTTGCGAATTTTCTTTCTCCGTAACGTATTTCTGTTACTGAATGTCATAATATTCTGCGCCACGAATCCGTACAGCTTGAACTCGGCAAGTTCTGCAAGAGCCCCATCCGCCGCTGCCAGGTCAACATGTACCAGGGGACGACTAAACACCCCCGCTCTCTCTTTTTGTTCCGTTTCTTAATCTGGTCCTTATCATCTCTTTCAACCTTGGGCGGACCTAGAACGGTTGAGCGACATTAACAGTTTATTCAGTCACGTACCTTTCCCCGTGCCCCGTGTTTGCTAGAAAATAACGGAGCACTGCATTCGTATGCATGTTTGCAGGCGGGCTGGGTGGTGCGAGTGCGAGATCAGAACGCGTGACGCGTGACGATTGTGTCACTCTCACCCTCACTTCTACGGCTTCCCCTTCTCTCATTTACCGAAAACCCGAAGGAACGAGGCGTTCCTAGCCAAGTTGTTAAAACCGCGATAACGTATGGCTGTGTACCCCATGGCAGTGCTCCTGGCTCACTTCTTCACAAGGACATATGCCTTATGCCATCGGCATTTGACTACATCCGAGATTTCGGTTAAGGAACTTGATATTCTTTCACATGCAAGCTCGACGCATCGTTCACTGACCAAAAAAAACAAACGCTCCTCTGGTACCGAGTCAGCACGAATATCAACTAGACATTCAGGAAACGTGGTTGTTGTTACAGACTTTTTCCAATCACTTTCTCCGCGAGCCTACAGTTGGATGTTATGTGTTACACTGTACGCTCCTACCTGTTGGTCCTAAATTTAGCCCTTATAGATCAGTGAGATCAGTGAAAAGAACAAAGGGTGACTGAAATCGTGCGAAAACAAGATGATCTGGGACCTAGCCGCAAGAGACAATGTCAACCGTTCGGCGTTGACGAGCGCGAACGCCCCTACCCCGATATAACGTATGTGAATCCTGTATGATATCGCCTTGCTCTTACGGATTGGTCCCACTAGGTGTTCAGAAGATGACATTGGGAATAGTTGTCGAGAACGTCAAATGTACTCTTTTTGTCACTAACAATGCATCAACTCGGGTATTAGCGGATATTAGCCAAAACAATCAAATTGCTTCTCAAGACCCATCTCGATATGCCGCACTGCTCTGGATCTGCCCTGCCAAGTATATGCAATATGAACGGCAAATAGCGCAAAGCTCGCCGTTCAAGACTGAAAGGACGCGGAAGTAAGTGGACACCCCCAGACTTTGGCTATTGGCTGTCAGTAATGATCTAGTTCTTTCATGACAATAGAGTCACGGTATGCTGATTCCGCAATAGAGTTGCGTAGGACGATAGTAAATACGGGTAAAATACCAGCCGCGAAATCACCTGTAGGAAGTGCCGACGAGCACACGGGTCTAACACATTGTCCAGTACAAGAAAGACGCCGTCTTGTGGACAGGGAACGGAAAGGTACTGAAGTGATGTCGACTCGTCGCATGATTGATTGTATGTGAAACCACTTCGTTCAAAAGAAGGTTTGGTATGAATCTACCCCCTTCCCTCAATTTCTGACCCACCGGTAGCTCCGTTTATTGACACAAACACCCCTGTCACATGCTTATCAAGGTCTCGTGGAGGCTATATTCTATCAGAACAAATGATTCCACCCTATAAACACGTTGTGGTAATTGAACGACGCACGTTTGGTATACCAAGCGCAAGGCAAGATTAGTTGAACTAGTTGAGGTCGTAAGCTCAAGGTGCCAACGAGGAAGAACTCGTCCAGGCGACGCCACTAGAACCGCCAGACGATTAAGTCATTGCTCAGTACACAAACGTAGGCTAGGCTCCCAGACATGGTGCACCTTCAATCAGAACTTCTTTTGTGAATCATCCCATGCACCGATTGAACAGCTAACTGGATTTGGGAGAACTCCAGAAGACCAATTCATTGCTCTCCGCTGAAGACTAGAATCATACAAACTGTACTAATATTTCGCACCCTACAGTTTGTTCTAGATTGATTACTCGTTCCCATACCTCTCTCATGACGGCCTTAAAAGACGGGGCTATTTCGACCTATCCCTCATCTCGCGACATTCAACTCACCTCCACTCTACTCGATCTCTAGCCTTCTTGTACACTCATGACGTCCTGGGGTCCAAACCGTCTGGATCTCTTTGCACTTGGAACTGACTCTGCCCTCTACCAAAAATATTGGAATGGCTCGAGTTGGAACCCTGCACCGGCCAATGGTCCTTGGGGAAACTTGGGTGGCGTCTGCTACTACGATCCCGGAGTGGTTTCATGGGGACCTGACCGTCTCGACGTTTTTGTGACGGGTACAGATAGCGCCATCTATCACAAGTGGTGGAACGGATCCTGGGGACCGAGCGTCACTGGCTATGAAAATCTGGGAGGTGTATCCATGGGCAAGCCTTCTGCAGTTTCCTGGGGCGCCGACCGGTAAGATCAATTTCTCAGGATGTTCAACAACTAACATTGGAGTGTTTGGAATCTAGAATTGACGTATTTGTCATTGGAACAGATCGTGGTCTTTATCACAAATGGTGGGACGGAACGTCTTGGGGTCCAGCTGGCGCTGCAGGAGCCTGGGAGAATCTGGGTGGACAATGTCTCTACAACACGCCCACAGTTGTTTCATGGGGTCCCAACCGAATCGACGTATTTGTGACCGGTATCGATAGCGCGGTGTGGGTTAGGTCCTGGAATGGCTCGTCGTGGGTAGGTTGGATCTCGATCGGCGCAAAGGTTGTTGGACAACCAAAGGCGGTTTGTTGGGGTCCCGGAAGAATCGATGTCTTCGCAAAAGGCATTGATTCATCCTTGTGGCATAACTGGTATAACAACGGGTCGTCCTGGGGGACATGGGAGTCATTGGGTGGTACTCTTCTTCATGAACCAGAAGCGGTGTCTTGGGGCCAAAACCGGTTGGATCTCTTTGTCATTGGCACCGACGGCGCAGTATACCACAAATGGTGGGATGGCTCGTCTTGGGGACCAAGCAAGACCGACTACGAGAAGCAAGGAGGAATTTGTTTAGATTCGCCCAAGGCAGTTTGCTGGAGCTCTAACAGGATTGACTTGTTTGTCGTAGGAACAGACCACGCAATTTATCACAAGTGGTGGAATGGAAGTTCTTGGGGCCCAAGCTTGACAGAGTACGAGAGGTTGGGAGGAACATTGGCATCTAACTTGCAATAAGGAAATATTCTTCCACATGCAAACACAAGACACGATGTACTTTTATGAGATCCTGTAACCAAGTTTTGTAACTAGTTTTTTATCCCAAACCTGACCTTCAAAGTTGCACATACCCAGAGCTTTTCGACGTCTCAATGACATTTATCTTTCACACGAGCCATCGGCAGACCATAACGTGCGATTCTTAGGCTTAAGGTCTATTGTGGGTGTTGGCACTGACAAAGATGCCGCCGATAATATTTAGATGTAGAATGAATTGTTAAAGTAGCTGACAGCTACGGCTGCGTTTCTGAACTTAGGAGTGCATACAAGGAAGGAACCCTTGAATTTGTGCCAATGTCAACAATATCAGCAACGGACGACAAGCTATCGTTTCTCACGCACATTTCGTTCATTGGGTTTCAACTGGAATGCCACTAAGGCTGACGAGAAACGGCCGTCTATACACAAAGAGAATGATCACGTCCACTTCAAAGACAGCTCTTTCTCCCTATATTTCCCTTTGTGCAGCATCTTCCGTTCAAAATCAAAGGTCTGCGTCCATGGGGTTAGTTTGGGTATTCAAAGACGTGCGTATCTGCTTTGATTCCGGATTACAGCATGCGGGGAATTCTGACAGCTTCATGTTGGCTCAGGCGGCATGTGGAAGAAATTAAACGAGGACGCGTATCAAAAATCCTTGCCTAGAGTGGAGCTGGTCCTCCCGCCTGACAGTGCCCTAACCGCAATATTACACAATCATATTTGAAGCACTTGATATTATTAGCTGCGCTGACGCCGGTATCGAGGTCACAAGTACGCTTTGAGTGATGGATGACATCCCAATGTTAAACAAAATTATATGCCTGCCATCGTTTAGGGCCTCGCGAATATCGCATCTTGACATTGGGCGAATCGCATGCCGGAAGAACTGAAAATCGACAGGCAATGCAATGATACCCCAATCACCACGCAAAATTCCATCCTTAAGTACGTCGATGTTGGCTGCCCAGTTTTTGACAAAGGATGGAAGTCAAGCGAATGGACCAGTTGGACAGGCGACACTGCAGAACAGCTGATCCGGTGATATTTACCTGCTGATATATGCTACGCTGATCGTCACCAAGGGTTTTGACGCCAACAAATTAACCGGCAATAATAGCACGATCACAGGTCCAGGAACTGAGCCTCAGACATAAAGCAATCAAGAAATTGTCGAGAGTAATGTGCTTCTGAAAGATGGTTTTTCCAGAGATCGGATTAATTTGGTCGCTGCCTGACGAGACATTGATGACACAATGGCATATTCAGATATAATTCAACGTATGGGTTCTTCAATGTGTGTCCTGTATGCCCTATGGCTTTGGAAAGTACGTCCGCATGTTTGACCTTGATAGTTCCAAGGCTGTCCAGTCCATGGTGAACCAATTTGACATGACAAGCGCGAACGCAACATGATTAGTGTAGACCCATTTTGACAAGGCTAGAAAGGTGTCATCCACGACGGTATGTGTCGCAATACTCGTGCATATGGGTGATAGCGTTGGCGCGCATGTTTGTCTTGAGGGATGTAGATGGCATCCCACTATAAGCCTTTGCACTTCAACTTGCGCGCCCATGTCGCAAAAGAAGTCGTACATGAGTTTATTAACGCTGCTACTACCCCTTGTATCGACCAAACGTGAGAAATGGCCGTTTAGGGTTCCCCATGGACGGAGCGCACCATCGATCGCCCATGCTATCAGTCTGTTTTCGTTCACCGCTTGGTTGAGCAGATGAATTGGAAACCTTTTGGCATTTTCCATGACGGGTAGGCTGATGGGATTGAATCATGACAGCAGAGATTTCGCAGTGCTCATATGCGCAGTTTTTGTTAGAGAGGCCAGTACTACGATAATAAGAGCGGAGCAGCGAGTGTTTGTTGGGAACGAGTATAGGGATGATTTGGGTCCTAAGTAGAGCTATCAGAACAAACAAATTGGAACGCATCAGCGGAGGAGGTACCCGGCTGGACGTTCTCGAATCCGCACCAGGCCCACGTTCACGATATGGGGTACGTCTATTCGGTCTCCTCACCGCACCCAATCCAGACGCTGTAGTACCTCCAACAACAACCTTTTTGGTAACCCAAACTTTCGAACAGGGTCATTCTCCGGAAACGAGAAGACAAGCCTTGCCAATTACTTTCTCAGTAACATATTTCTGTCGCTGAACGTCAAAACCTCTGCGCAACGAAACCCGTACACATACCAGCTTGAACTCGGCAAGTTCTGCAAGTCCCCCTCTGACGCGCCGCCGGGTCAACTTGTACCAGAGAACGACTAAACACACCTACTCCCTCTTTTTTGTTCCATTTCTTAATCTTTGGGCGGATTTAATCAGTTACATTACTGAAGAATAATAGAGCAACCAGTACACGTGACCCGCGATGTTGTACTCTCACCCTCACGTCGACCGACTTCCCTTCTCTCATTTACCGAGGGACGGGACGTTCCCAGCCAAGTTGTTAAAGCCGCGGGCACTCGCACTGTGCGATTTATGGATCATTGTGGAATTGCTGTGCATTCCGTGTACCCCTTCGCGGTGCTCCTGGTTCAAGGACATCCACATTATACCATCGCCATTTGGCTACATCTAAGATTTCGCTGGTGGGAACTTGGGCCTATTCTTCAAGTTTCAAACGCGAGGTTCACTCAAAAAAAAAAACCATCGTTTGGCGCTCCGAGCCAACATCAGTACATTCAGGAGTAACTTTCCTGTTATCACACGAGATATGTCCAATCGCTTTCTTCGCAAGTCTATCGTTGGATTTCAACACGCATACCACACTGTGCACTCCTACCTGTTCGTTCTGTCCAGAAGGTCCTATTGGGAATAGTTGTCGACAATATACTCTTTTTCTCACTAACAATTCATCAACTCAGGTAATAGCGGATATTAGCAATCAAGTTGCTTCTCACTGATCAAGACCGTATCTCAGCATGCTGCCCTCCAAATTTTCCCTTCCGATATATACTGTGTGCAGTGCGAACGACAAATAGCATGGGCGCAGGGAAAATGTCAGACAAGCTCGCCGTTCATGGCTAAACATAGAGGGAAGTACACAAACGTGCGATGGAGACCCCCAAACTTGTGCCATTGGCTGTCAGCATCTAGTCGTTCATGACAATCGGGTCACGGCATGCTGATTCCGCAATGCAGAGTTGTGTACGACACATATGATGGTAAATACAGGTAATATGCTATCCGTAATGTCACCTGTAGGCAATGTCGACAAGCGCACGGGGGCGGTAATAGAAATAATGTCGACTAGTCGCACGATTAATTGGATGTGGATTTACTTCATCAAAAATAACTCAATTTCTGATCCACCGGTTAGCTCCATTTCTTGAGAAGCATCCCTATCTAGGTCCAATGGAGGTTGTATCCTATCAGAACAAATGATTCCACCAAGTGCAAGGCAAGACTGGTCGAAACAGTTGAGGTTTTAAGCGCAAGGCGTCAACGAGGAATGTTTGGCAACTACTAGAACCGTCAGACGATCAAGTCATTGCTCAGTATTCAAATGTAGGTTAGGCCCCCAAACATGATGCACCTTCAATCTGAACTTCTTTTGCAGATCGTGCCGTGAGCCGATTGAACAGCTGACTGGATCCGGGAGAACTCCAGAAGACCAATTCTCATCTCAAGACTATAACCATACGGACGTATTTCGCACCCCAAAATTTGTTCTAAATTGATTACTCGTTCCCAGACCTCTCTCATGACAGCCTTAAAAGACAGAGCTTTTCGACCCATCCCTCATCTTGCGACATTCAACACTCTACTCGATCTCTAGCCCTCTTATACACTCATGACGTCCTGGGGCCCAAACCGTCTGGATCTCTTTGCAGTCGGAGTTGACTCTGCTCTCTACCAAAAATATTGGAATGGCTCGAGTTGGAACCCTGCGCCGGCCAATGGTCCATGGGGAAGCTTGGGTGGCATCTGTTACTACGATCCTGGAGTGGTTTCCTGGGGACCTAACCGCCTCGACGTCTTCGTGACGGGCACAGACAGTGCCATTTATCACAAGTGGTGGAACGGATCTTCCTGGGGACCGAGCGCCACTGGCTATGAGAAAATGGGAGGTATATGTATGGGCAAGCCTTCTGCAGTGTCTTGGGCCGCCAACCGGTAAGATCAATCTGCTGAAGATGTTTAACAACTAATATTGGAGTGTTTGGAATCTAGAATTGATTTATTTGTCATTGGAACCGATCGTGGTCTTTATCACAAATGGTGGGACGGCACGTCTTGGGGTCCAGCTGGCGCTGGAGGAGCATGGGAGAATCTAGGTGGAAAATGTCTCTACGACACTCCCACAGTCGTTTCATGGGGTCCCAACCGAATCGACGTATTTGTGACCGGTACCGATAGCGCGGTGTGGGTTAGGTCCTGGAATGGCTCGTCATGGGTACCCTGGACGTCTATCGGCTCAAAGGTCGTTGGACAACCAAAAGCAGTTTGTTGGGGTCCCGGAAGAATCGACGTCTTTGCGAAAGGTATTGATTCAGCCCTGTGGCATAACTGGTACAACAACGGTTCGTCCTGGGGGACATGGGAATCGTTGGGTGGTATTCTTCTCCATGAACCAGAAGCGGTGTCTTGGGGCGCAGACCGATTGGATCTCTTTGTTGTTGGCACTGACGGGGCAATATATCATAAATGGTGGGATGGCAGGTCTTGGGGACCAAGCAAGACCGGCCCCTACGAAAGACAAGGAGGAATTTGTTTAGATTCGCCCAAGGCCGTTTGCTGGGGTCCCAACAGGATTGACCTGTTTGTCGTAGGGACAGACCACGCGATTTATCACAAGTGGTGGAATGGGAGCTCCTGGGGCCCGAATTTGACAGAGTATGAGAGGTTAGGAGGAACGTTGACATCCAACTTGCAATAAGGAAATATTCGTCTACATCCAATTACAAAAGATTTGATGTACTTTTCGGTTTTTGTAACTACATGTTTCTATCCCAAACCTGCCCTTCAGAGTGGCGTCTCAGTGCCGTCTTAGTTGTTGGAGATCGTTATGAACATGAACATTCAACAATCACCTTTCTCTATTACGCTTTGTAGTACAACCTGCCATCAGCACGATCCATGACGCGCGATTCTTAGGCTTTATGGTCGGCAAGGGTTTTTGATGCCAACAAATTGATCGGCAATAATAGTACAATCACGGGTCCAGGAACTAAGCCTTGGACCTAACACAATCAAAAAATTGTCGAGAGACTAATGTCCTCTGAATGGCGGTTCCGCAGAGATCTGATTGATTTGGTCACTGCCTGACGAAACATTGAAGACACATTGACATATCCAAGTATAATTCAACATCTAGGTTCTTCAATGTGTATCTTGTTTGCTCTATGGCATCGGAAAGCACCTCCCTTGATAGTTCCAAGGCTGTCCAGTCCATGGTAAACTAACTTGACAGGCGCGAACGCAGCATGATTAGTGTAGACCCATTTTGACATGGCTAGAAAGGTGTCATCCAGGACGGTATAGCCTTGGTGCGCGCGCATGTTTGTCTTGAGGGATGTAGATGGCACCACCATGAGCATTTGCACTTCAATTTGCGCGCCACGTCGCAAAAGATGTCGTACATGTTCCTTTTGGTATTTTCCATGACAGATGGGCCGATGGCATTGTACAACATTCATGAAGTTGACAGCGGAGATTTCGTAGTGCTCGTAGGCGCACCGGCTTTTGTGGGAGAGGCCAGTACTACGATAATCATGTTTATAGGAGTGGAGCAGTGAGTGTTTGTTGGGAACAAATGGAGGGATGTTGGACTCTTGGCTGGGTACAATAGTTCATACACGATGAAGGCATAAACTGAGTTCAGGAACACGTGAAACTCTGGGATTGACAGATAGCTCCGTCACGATATCCGTCGGTCAACATTGTTGAGTCAACAACCTGCATAATATCCACTGTTATATCTCTTCTGTATTGGCCTGGGAATAACGCTAACCTGCTGCGACATGCAAAGCCCACTGCTCAAGGGCTCAATGCCGAACCATGTAAAACATAGCAGTATCACCAACTTTGGATTGTCCATGGTGGCAACACAAGCTGGATTACCAAAACGACAGGCATGAAAAGTGGCGGAAGCAAACTGCAATCGCTTCGAAACTGGGTAAAACTTGAAGCTTGAAGATTCGTCCGTCCTTTTGATAGCGCTCTGGGACTCAGATATATATATATATATATTCCACATAAGAATGGTGACATTTTGGGATTAGATAGGGTGCAGATGAGTACTACCGAGCAATGAATGACACGCTATGGGTCATGTGTAGTAAGCAAAACAGCTAGCGGCAAAGTGGGGTGTGTACGGTATGTACAGCGTTTCAGTCAGGGAAAAGCGCCGCATGCGGGCGACGATTACAAGAGCGAGAGGTGTAGGGGACGAGGTCGTCGAAGGTGACAGCGGAGGGGTTGGTTTTTAAGAATGCGACGAGACCTATATAGTTATTGTCCCGGCGCAGGAAAGAGAGAAAGAAAGGAAAAGGGCAGAGAAGAGGGGCGGGGAGTCGGCACATTGAGTGATGAAGCGCGAACGTGGACGTCCCAAAGTCGGTTTGATGATGCCTTGTCGTGTGTTTAAACGGACGAGATTGTGACCGCGGGTTTTTTGTGAGAGCCAAGCGAGTCGCCAGTGTAGGCCGGCCGTGCGGCGGAAGCATTTCTAAGCATCGAGGCGCGTGGTAAAGGCGGGGCACGGGGGCTCGTCGTACGTGGTGACCAGTTCATCGGCGGCTTCATTTTCCCGGACGCCTATATGACTTGGGTGGGCACCATGAGATAGTGAAACGGTTGCTGGGGGAGTCCCATAGCCATGCGCGGAGAAGGTGGCAAAAGCGGATAGCTATATGTTGGCCATCGGAGGCGTCGGTGTTGAAGACGCCCTTAGCGGCGGCTGCGTTATCGACAAGAAGGACCATATGGCCCCGGATAGAGTGCTGGAGCATATGCGATACGGCCATTTCCATGGCCTGAGTTTCGGCGGCGTAAGAGGATGATGCCGGTGTGCGGCGTGCTTCCTGATGGGCGGGCGAAATAAAGCCGCTGGTGGCCGTGCCGTTCCGAAGGGAGCCGTCCGTGGCGAATATATGAAAAGACGAGTCCTGGCGCCACGTGTGGAGGTCAAGAAAACCTTGAAATCACGGATCGAAGAGGTCGCCGTTAGATTTGGCGGGGTGGTCAAAGTTGGTGAAACAGATGCGCTCCTGATATATATCTAAGAGGCGTGTGCCTCGTCGGTTTTCCGCGTGGGTGGGCAAGAAAGGTTCTTCTACGACGGCCGCGAATTCGAGGAGCTAGGACAAGGGGTTCTCCGGGGTCCGGGTATTGAGGAGCGGGTGACGGCGACGAGCGCGGGCATGGGCGGAAAGAGAAGGTTGGCGGGCCAGAGATTGCAGGGCGTGGTGGGTATCCAACGTCGCGATGCGTAGACCCGTGCGTTGAAAGAGAACGTCGCAGTAGACCCGGACAGGCGGGGGTACCCGTTAAGTATTCCAAGGCGCCTGCAGGCGTGGTCGAAAAAGCGCCTCTAGCCCATATGAGGGCGAGGCGTTGGACACGTTTCATTGGGGATAAAAGACCGTGGACGCCCTTGCCATTTTTGCCGTACCATAAGGCGAGGCCATAGGAGCCTGGGACTCAGATATTGCTGACTTCCACTTGGCATATAAAAATTCACGACCTGGGTAGGATTGGTATAGTACTTACAGCCCGAGTACTGAGTTACTACAAGTTATCAGAACAAACAAATGTAAATTAAGATAATCTCGGCTACAATTCCCGCCCGTCTATTCGGTCTCCCGTCACCGTTTCGCGGTCGCCCACAGGCCCTTGTCATCTTTTTCAACCTTGGGCGGACCTAGAACAGTTGAGATTAACAGTTTATACAGTTACATACCTTTCCTCATGCCCGTGTTTGAAAATAACGGAAGACCGTACTCGTAGGTATGTCTGCAGGCGGGCTGAGAGCGCAGAAAGAATATTTTCGGCCCCGTCCACCTCAAAGCAAGGAGAAAGCATAGACTCGCCAACACCAGAGCCCCAGGCAACCCACTACCACCGCTGGCCCGTGTCTCCTTAGACGAACCCTTGCCCACCCATTCGGAAAATAACCGGGGTTCACGCTTGCTTGACACCTACGACCACCGCATCACTTTTGCCAAATGTCAAGAACTTTTTTCCGCCTGGTTCAGTGCCTTCGAAAGCCAAGTTTACCTCTGGCGCATGGACCCATCTTATACGCTGACCGCCACCGACGGTTCCCTTGCCTTGGGTGTGGCCACAACGGGTTTTATCACTCCCCCGTCTTCTGACGTCCGACGGGTTCCCGCCACGTCCTCTTCAGACATCTCCTACATTTGGATATTGCGTCCCATGTGGTAGTCCTGGTGGACAATGCTGCGGCCACCAAAGGTGTCTTCAATATGCGACGGCCAATACATCGATTTGGTTTGCCACCTTCCTTCCTGCCAGTCACCCGGACCATCTCATAGTGCCCCAGCCACATGGGCGTCCCCGAGAATGAACAAGCTGACCACCTGGCCACCAGCCGCGACGGCCTTGCGGCATGCTCCTTTGTTGCCGCCTTTCGCCATTTCCGCCGCTCAGCAGGCACTCACTGGGCTTGCGTGGCAGTCCCAATCTTTCAGGGGTAACAATCTCCTCACCTCCAGGGCAGCAGGCGCATGCTCCAACCGACCTTAGTAAAACCCGCTTTATGCGCACATGCGATGACTCCCCTGAACTTTTTTCCCGCCTTGTCTCAGGCCACATGCCCTCCGCCAACTACAGGACGCAATTCTTTCCCACCTCGCTCACTGGATGCTGAATATGCCCTCCCCCCACCCCTTTCTTGACCCGCGAGCACATCATGTGTAAATGCCCGAAGTCCAACAAACCTCCCTTTTCTATGCGGAAAAAATTCGGAATGCGTGACCTGTGATGCCTTTGTGTCACAAACTCACGTCGACCGGCTCCCATTTACCGAAAAACCGAGCAACCGGTGCGTTCCCAGCCAAGTTGTCAAAGCCGTCACAAGTATGGGTGCTTGCTGTACAATTCATGCATCATTGTCGCCGTGGAATTGCTGTGCATACCGTTACCTCATCGCAATACTCCTGGTTCACTTCTCCACAAGGACATCCCTACATTATGCCATCTGCATTTGGCTTCATCCGAGATTCCGCTGGTAGGGAACTTGGGCTTATTCTCCAAGTTTCACAAACGACGCATTGTTCACTGAAAAAAGCATTGTTTCCAGTACCGAGTCAACATGAGTATATTCAGGAGTATATCACAGAAGCTTTTTCCTATCGTTGGATGTCAACACGCTGTACCATACTCCTGCCTGTTCGTTCTAAATTTTGCCCTTGGCTTATAAATCACTGAAAGAGTGTGACCAGAGATCTGTTATGTAAACTCGTGTGAAAACAAGATGATCGGATCTCTGAAGATGCAAGACAATGCGACGTTGACGTTGAGACGCCTCTACTGGATTTCACGCACGTGTGTCCAGTATGATATCGTGTTACTCTTATCCAATTGATAGAGGGGATCGGCAGTCATCTTGTGGCTTCTGGATTGGTTCCACTAGATGTCATTGGGAACTTCCGACAATCTCATATGTACTCTTTTCTCACCAACCATGCATCAACCCATCAACTCGGGTAATAGCAGACATTAGCATTAGCCGAGACCATCAAAGTTGCTCCCACCGATCAAGACCGTATCTCGACAGGTATGCTGTGACGATATGAACGGCAAACAGCGCGGGAGCAGGAAGAATGCAAGATAAACGTCATTCAAGGCTGAACGTGAACATACGGGGCAGTACAAAAACGTGCGGTGGACACCCCCAAACCTGTGCTATTGGCTGTCAGTATCTAGTCTTCCATGACAATCGGGTCACGGTATGCTAATTCTGCAATACAGAATTGTATATGATGCATACGCTGGTAAATACGGGTAATATGCCAGCCGCCAAGTTGCCTGTAGGGAGTGTCGACAAGCACACGGGTCTAACACATCGCCCAGTACAAAAATGACGCCGTCTTGTTATGGGGACGGAAAAGTATTAGAAATGATGTCGACTAAATTGATTGGTGGAACCAGTTCATCCAAAGTGAAAGCATGGTATGATTGAATCTACCCCATTTACTCAATTCTGATTTACTAGTAGCTCCACTTTTTGATACAAGCACCCTGTCACATGTATATGATCAAGGTCCCATGAAGGATATACTTTGGCAGGACAAATGATTCCACTCGGTTTATACGTTGCGGCAGTTGAACGGCGCACGCTTGTTATACCAAGTGCAAGGCAAGACTAGTTGAACTAGTTGAGGTCGTAAGCTCGAGGCGCCAACGAGGAGGAATGTTTGGTGACGCCTAGAACCGCCAGACGATCAAGTCATTGCTCAGTACACAAATGTGGGCCAGGCCCCGAACATGATGCACCTTCAATCTGAAATTCCTTTGCGGACGATGCTGTGCGCCGATTGAATAGCTGATTGGATCTGGGAGAACTCCAGAAGACCGATTCATTCTAAAAGACTGTACCAATATTTCGCACCCCAAAATTTGTTCCAGATTGATTACTCGTTCCCAGACCCTCTCACGACAGCCTTAAAAGACGGGGCTACGGCACATTCCTCATCTCGCGAAATTCAACTCACCTCCACTCTACTCGATCTCTAGCTTTCTCGTACAGTCATGACATCCTGGGGCCCAAACCGTCTGGATCTCTTTGCAGTCGGAGCTGACTCTGCCCTCTACCAGAAATATTGGAACGGCTCGAGCTGGAACCCTGCGCCGGCCGATGGTCCGTGGGCAACCTTAGGTGGCGTCTGCTACTACGAGCCGGGAGTGGTTTCGTGGGGACCTAACCGTCTCGACGTCTTTGTGACGGGCACAGACAGCGCCATCTATCACAAGTGGTGGGACGGATCCGCCTGGACACCACAGGCTCCTTATGAAGACTTGGGAGGTGCATGTATGGGCAAACCTTCTGCAGTTTCCTGGGCCGCCAACCGGTAAGATCAATTTCTGAGGATGTTCGACAACTAACATTGGAGTGTTTGGAATCTAGAATTGATTTATTTGTCATTGGAACCGATCGTGGTCTCTATCACAAATGGTGGGACGGCACGTCTTGGGGTCCAGCTGGCACTGCAGGAGCCTGGGAGAACCTAGGTGGAAAATGTCTCTACGAAACGCCCACAGTTGTTTCATGGGGTCCCAACCGAATCGACGTATTTGTGACCGGCACTGATAGCCTGGTGTATGTTAGGTCCTGGAATGGCTCGTCATGGATACCTTGGACGCCTATCGGTTCAACAAAGGTTGTTGGACAACCAAAGGCGGTTTGTTGGGGTCCCGGAAGAATTGACATCTTCGCAAAAGGCCTTGATTCAGCTTTGTGGCATAACTGGTACGACAACAGTTTGTCTTCATGGGGGACGTGGGAATCGTTGGGTGGTACTCTCCTCTATGAACCAGAAGCGGTGTCTTGGGGCCCCAACCGGTTGGATGTCTTTGTTATTGGCACCGACGGCGGAGTATACCACAAATGGTGGGATGGCACGTCTTGGGGACCGAGCAAGACCGGCCCCTACGAGAAACAAGGAGGAATTTGTTTGAATTCGCCCAAGGCCGTTTGCTGGGGTCCCAACAGGATTGACTTGTTTGTCGTAGGATCCGACCACGCGATTTATCACAAGTGGTGGAATGGGAGTTCTTGGGCGCCGCCAGCATACGAGAGGTTGGGAGGATCGGTGCCATCCAACTTACAATAAGGGAAATATGCGCAAATACAAAGATACATAACATGTACTTTTAGGAGATCCTTAACCGTTTTTGTAACTACGTGTTTTCTATGCCAAACCTGTGGGCCTTCAGAGTTGCATGTGCTAGGGCTTTTCAACAGTAAATGCCGCCTTTGAACATTTAGTTGTTGGAGATCGGTTATGAGCGTGAAGATTCGACATTCACGACTCGGTCAGTGACTCAGCGCAGAGGACAGCTATAGAAGTCTTGGCTCTATTTCCCTTCGTACAGCATCTTCCGTTCACAATCAAAGGCCCCGTCTCTTTCCATTTTAGTTCCGGATTACAGCATGCGGGAGCTTCATATGTATGTGGGAGAAATTAAACGAGGCCGTTTTTCCCAAAACTTTTTATAAATATAATACCTTGACTAAGCGAGTTTCAAAAAATTCTTGCCTAACTGCAATACCACAAAATCATATTTCAAGCTCTTGATATAATTGGCTGCGCTGACGGGTATCGAGGTCAGTTCCGCTGTTGCTAATGAGAACAAAATAAAATTGATCGTATCTGGCCATTCGATCCAATCGCACAGGCGCAAAGTGAAGAGGTTCGATGAAACGACAGAGAATGTCGTATGATGGGCTAGTCTCTTTTACGAGACTGACGAGTAAGCCTCGGGTGCTTCCTTGCCTTAATCCTGTGCGGATTCCCAGCGCACTTCCTTGGCCGTCTTTGAACAAATTCCCTCGTCGTCATAGTTGGGCCCCCAAGCTATCCTATTATTTCTCGTACGATGTCCCATCCATGCCAATTAAGAGGATATTTAACCAGTTTGCGCCCCAGGACACGGCTGTTGACTCAAGGAGAAGGATCTCACTAAAACCAATCATACCGAAGAATGCAATGATTCACAGCTCCACGTCATTGTGCTCCTGCAAATATATCTGCAGCCAGACGTCTTGGCACTTGCGTTATCAGCGAACGCGATACATGTTTATCTCCGTCGTCTTATGCAAATAAGTGTATTCATGACCAGTTCTGACAGTGCTGTGGGTAAGGTTGCCTTTTGGGATGAGTCAGTCTCATTCCATTTTGACACCCGGTTAGTTTGCGCTTTCTGGCTCTGGCAGCACGAAACGCGTAGATCGGGCTCCATCCTGATTTTGTGACTGGGAACCCATTTCTACATTCATTAATCATTTTTGACATGATGTGCTCCACCCATTCGAGCTTCACATGCGGGACGTGCTGAACCGACTTCCCGGAGACCAATTGTTTTGAGAGGGTCTGCACTCAGACTGGAATTGCTCAAGTTTTTTTGAAGTTCTCAACACTTGGCATCGTGTATTGAGTTGCCCGGCGATTCTTCAATAACTAAGAGTGACAATGATATTAAAAGGCGGGTTTTGAACCGCGGGCGTCTTATTTTCCGTGTCGAGGATTGATAGCAGGATAAGTGGTTTCAAGGGTGGGATTTAAAAGTAGCATGGCATTGTGCGTGGCTAGGAGGGAGAAATGACTAAAGCATTTCGTTGGAGCAAACTTGTTGGAAAATATCCATCGCCTGTGCAGGACAGCGCTAAGTTTTAGTTTGACTCCTTGGAGCATACTTGTGGCTGCCGGCGCACCGAGCTCCCCGAACTCGTAAGGAGATGTAATGCAATGCGATGCCTCCGGTCTATCCCATTTTTAAACGTCTCCGAATAGCTATTATGCAGAACCAAACTTTGGTATCGGCGCTTATTTTTTTTTGCGGCTGGTTTGCCCGCAAACGCCAAGGTATACTGAAAGAAAGTTTTGCTACATCAAGTAGAGATAGCCAGATCTAATCTCGGTTCAACAAGCACGTTCGAATTATACTGCATTTGCTGATGACGCGATGACGAGTGACTAGCTACACTGAAGCGTATGGAGCATCTGCTGCCATCTCATCCATAAATCCTAAGCGGGACAATTGACCCCATCGAGTCTGCACCTAAAGTCGAGCCATCAGAGAAGCAATCGGTATAATAAAATGAGCATAATTACGTTCCGACGTCTCCAAAGAAAGGGCCACAGCATTGAAATCCGGCAGGGCCTAGTACTTTGATTAATAGCTCCTAGAACTGGACAGGGGGTACGTACATGGGACCTGGTGGTTAGCGCCTTGCGCTTCAGAAAAACAGCAGTTGAAAGAAAACAAACTGGAATCTCACCGGGATACTCCACCCACCTGTAGCTATGTCAGCTGATTTGTGCGGTTGAGGCAAAAATGAAGCTTACAGTGACATTCGTTGGGTGGAAGACAGTCATTAGCAGGAGCAGCATGGCCTATCATGACTAGCGGTAGGGCAAAGAGGATGGCTGTGGCAAGATTGAGTTGCATTTCTGTGCTGAATGCTTCCCACTCACCAGAGCCAGTTTTATATTCGAGAGCAATTACGTCAATACTTGGAAAAAAATAGCTCTGAGGTGAAACCGATATTTATCAGAACTGCCGCAGCACATGATGAATCAGAATCGATGATGGGCGCTGTTGCGGGTGCGTTTTGAACGCTTCGGCGCGCGCGCGGTCACGTGATCCTGCGCGTTGCAGGGTTCGAAAATTCTCAGCCTAAAGCCAAGCGCGCCAACGCCATGTCCAAGCTTCCCCGCCTACACACTTCACCACACAGAACTACCTACGCCCCAACATTGGTCTCGACAGTAACCACAAGACATAAATCCAAGGTTTTGGCGCAGGCTACTGCGACGGCTACCACCACAACCACGATGACGAAACCCAGTTTAAAGCGCAAGTCACGACAATCAGATGACGAGGAAGCTGCTGAAGTAGCAGATCAGCCCCGGAAACTGCCTGCCATAGGAATCAATCGACCAACTCGGCCCCTACAACCCTCGCGCACTGCATTAAACACATCGACTGGACTAAAGCCACCCAACAAAACACAGGCTCAACCACCGACCACTTCAAAACCCACACGCGGAACCAGTGCACCCCCACCCCCCTCTAATGTCCGCCAATCTGCTCGAACTAGGGGTGCTGGAACCACTACGAGGGCTGTATCTGGGCCTATGCGTTCACGTGGTGCTGCCACGGGTGATAAACGATTTAATAACTTGCAAACCCAACTCAAGATGGTCGAGTCTGCACATGCAGCTGATTCCGCAAGATTAGCTGCTGACATGGAGGCGGAGCGCGTCAAGGTCGCTGAGCTGCAGGCGAACCATACGACGCTGTCGCGGGAGCTCGCTGATGCCAAAACTCAGGAACTATTACAACGACGGGAGCTAATCCTGGCATCAGACGAAATTGAAAAGTTGAGGAAAGCTCACGCGAAGGAGATCATGGAATTGGAGATGGATTTAAGGCGGAAAGAGAGGGAGGCACGCGAGGTGAACGAAGACCTGAGGATTTGTAGAAGCGACCTTGACCGAGAACATGAGACCGTGGCTACGCTCAAGGGCAGCGTGGCACAGCAGGCGACAGCGCAAATTACTTTAACGGCACAAAACACGGCCTTGCAGGCGCAAGTGAGCGCACTGCAGTCGCAGATCGATGATTACACGCGGACGATTTCGGATCTGCGACTCAAGTTGGAGTCGTCCGATAAAGAGATTGAGGCGCTCAAATTGGAGACTATGGAAAGCGAGATGGTGCGACGCAAACTGCATAATATGGTACAGGAGCTCAAGGGCAACATTCGCGTCTTTTGCCGCGTCCGACCAGTGCTTCCTTCCGATATTATATCTTTAACATCAACGAATGACACGACCTCGTTGACAACAGATCAAATCGACAGTTTGAAGGAGGATGTTCAAGCACATATAACCTTTCCCGATCGTCGAGACCATAAGGAAATCGTACTCCATTCCTCTAGCGAGAGTGCAACTGGTCAGGAACGAAAGGAAACGTACAACTTTAACTTTGATAAGGTTATTCATTCATTCTTCGTTCCGGTACCGTTAGCTCAATGTTCCTTTGCAGGTGTTTGAACCCGAGTCGACGCAAGCACAAGTTTTCGAAGAAATTTCTCAGCTTGCCCAAAGCTGTACAGACGGCTACAACGTTTGCATTTTTGCGTATGGTCAAACGGGATCTGGAAAATCTTTCACCATGGAGGGTGGCGCGGTAAGGGCGATGTCATCAACTCGAAGCACTGCTGTTGCTGATCATGTATCTAGACTGAAGCGACAGTTGGAATGATTCCGAGGGCGGTTGAGCAGGTGTTCCGCGTGACCGAGTTCATGAAAACTAAAGGGTGGCAGTATCGGATGGAGGGGCAATTTCTGGAGATCGTGCGTCTTGCCCCCATGTTCACAACCATTTCTTACCTCCGTATCAGTATAACGAGACGATACATGATCTTCTGGCTCCCTCAAGTTCTGTGATAGAGAAGAAGCATGAGATTAAGCACGATCCTAAGACGGGAACTACACGAGTCACAGAGTTGACGATTGTCCCCCTCACGTCTCCTTCTCAGGTAAAGACTTTATTGGCTCTTGCCCAGTCACGGCGAAGTGTGGCAGGGACGCTCGTCAACGAACGGTCTTCTCGATCTCACTCTGTCTTCACCTTACGCATTAATGGTGTCAACGTCGGCATCGGAAACGTTGGTAAAGCCGATTTGTCTAGTCCTAGTACATGCATCGGTGGAACGGGAGAGCGATGCGAAGGTTGTCTAAACCTTGTCGATCTTGCTGGTAGCGAGAGGTTGAATGTCAGTTTTGCGCCGGGCGTCATAGCCGACAAGGAGAGGGTGAGAGAAACGCAAAACATCAACAGGAGCTTGAGTGCGTTGGGAGATGTCATCGCTGCACTAGGCGAACGTGGCGAGGCTGCAGGGGCTAATAAACATATACCATACCGAAATTCTAAGGTAAGTAGGCCAACTATATCGTATTATAGTCTGCATTGCTTACTGCTATGATAGCTTACTTATTTACTTCAAAACTCGCTTAGTGGAAATTCAAAGACCTTGGCGAGTATTAATTAAGTATCTTGTCGGCATACTAAATTTCAAGGATTCCAGATGGTTCTCAACCTCTCACCACTTGCGACACACCTCCAAGAGTCATTAACTTCTTTGCGGTTTGCGACCAAAGTAAGTAGCAATACCTATATCATTTTGGAAAATCTTCATGACCTCCGTCGCACTGCAGGTAAATAATACAACAATTGGTACAGCAAAGAAGCAAGTCAAGACTTCGTCATGAATACGTATTTACCTATGTACAATAGACAAGGAGGTGCCTCTTCGATCCTCGCGAAACCCTTTTGGACTATTTTTCATTTTATATGAATGTATATTGAGTAAGACCTGAGTTCACTGGTATGTAGAAAGACCAAATGGTAGAATAAAAATAAAAATAAGAATAAAAACCACTCATGGTGAGAGAAGGGTTGTAATGAACATGCAGAAGGTGGAGAATCCCACTATGAATATAACATAATGTATGTGTAAAAACATAAGCACATATCAGGACCCTCTCTGCATGATGCCTCAAGGCCCCTAGTAGGAAGAGGAGGAGGGAGAGGGAAGGAGGAAACCTAAGAGAACTCAACTGAGCATCTGGGTGCTGAATTGCCCTACTTATATACCTAGGTAAAGGTGCTGCACATGGCTGTGTACTGCTGCACATTGACTCATGCCAATGTGTCCCAGTATCTTATCTATATCTCATCTACTGATAGATATATGCTTAGCAAGCAAGGGTTATATAATATACAATAAAATGAATATAAAATGACTTAATGAAAAAACAGTGCAGTCATGACAGCACATGTATTGGATTCATGTCACAAACATATATATATTTATATACATATATTCTGTTGAAAAAGCTATCTATCAAATGTGGAATTACACTACATGAAGTAGTGTTAATACTGTCCTTGTCTATGAAGCTATAAGTGACATTTTTGATGTTGTGAAATTTGTGGGGGCTAATAAAGTTCTCAGATGTACAGGGTACAAACAACTGTCATTTTATACATAATGATATGGTGCAAGTTATTATACTTTGCAGCCCCTTAGTAGCATGCAAGGTCTGAGGTCTGATGTTATTTATAAGCATGGATTAGTCACTGGAGAAGTAGTTTTTGCCAAAAAGTTCCAACTCTAAAGCAAAGCACTGATTAATCTATGCCAGAACTTATCACAGCAGCAACCCATCTAGGCTCAATTCTCAAGATGCACAGTGTGTTTAGTGTCTGTACTGATGGAAAACAGACCAGGACATGTAGTCATCACTGAGTATTTTACACTCAGTGTTGACATTTCAATGTAGATACATAGTGTTACAATTCTCTTTTCCCTTTGTTAACAGCTTACAATTACAAACCCATAGTTACACTTGGATGTTATCTCCTTTTATAGTTACCTTCACATTTCCTTTCTAAGATAGCAATGCCTTTTCCCCCTTCAATTCCATTGTTCTCTGAATGTATATAAATCCCTCTCTTGTATGGTAGGACCTTAATCAAATTCTATCTTCAACTTGAACAATCTCTGCTCATCTTTTGACTCATCCTCCTCATTATCATCTTTGACCTTCATTGCTGTCAGACTTAGTGCCTAGAACCCTTGTCCAATGGCTGGGAGCAGACTGAGACTCTGCTTGTCACTGTTGACTTGGACACTGAACAACATTGAGTACATCAATCTTAACACAAGTTGGAACTCAGGACTAGCTCAGGGTATCATTCCTAACCAATGTCAATGAGGTACACAGCTCATAAATGAACCCTGAATGGCTCTGTTACCTTAGGGGAAAAACCTATTAGGATAATGAGAAGTTTTTGAGTGCTTTACACTCTCCCCCCCAATCCCAAAATCCTTGCCAGCATATGTTGTTTTATTTCTGACACCATATATGGAAGTGATTTGTGGGTGATATGTTTGATATGTTTGAAACATGTGGGAGGTAGTTGCAGAGTTGGCTAACCATTCATAACAGTCAAAATTGTTGTCATAGATGCTATTTGTTTGTACAGCAGGACTATTAAAGTCAACAATTTTGGCAGTGTTGACAGTCTCTCCTGCCCAACATGGTAATGGCCAATCCTCTCACCATGCTTTCCTTATCTTTGTTCTTGCAACAATCCTTTGACCAATAGCCTCCACATTTACAGTGAAGACAGTATCCACCTGCCATTCTCCACTTGGAGTCTTTGCCTAGATGATGTTATGAGCTCACACTCAACACAAACCCACAAGCCTCACAGAGAGAGGAGGAGGATAAGAATGAGAGAAGGCAATGGTATTGAGACTACATTAGACAGAATCTAATGCCCATACAATGAGCATAAGATAAACTATCTTAAGTCTTGGGGAACCAAGACTACCTACAGCTGGTCTTATATACTATTCTACTAAGACCCCTTGTGACCCTTCCCACTGGCACCTCTACAGCCTCAGTGACTCATCCTGCTTGAGTGCTGGTTCCAGACCCTTGAGTGCTGCTTCTGGACTTCATCTATCTTTAGTGATGCTGTGTGCCCTTGACAGTTCCACATGCACCCATGGCCTAGAACCTTCTCCTCAGCCCAGCACTCCCACAGTCTCCATCTGGGCCCTATTCCATGAGGCATACCACTCACAGACCTCCCACAATCCCCAACAGGGAGTTGCTATTGCCATATCAAGCTGTCGAGCATTGCCGCTGATCCCATGCCTTATTGGGGTGATGTACTGATGCAATGATGTGATCCACATGCACTGCCACCCAGGGTTGCAATCTCCTTCCTAATATGTAGGTGGTTGGTCCAACCAACCATCATCTTGTCTTCTAGTGAGTGCTCCCATGTGCTAACCCACACAAAGTGTTCCTATAGTCCCTTCCATGATCCCAGACCATGTATAGATGTCCCAGAGTGGTCCTGGACCACTAGCAAGATAAAAAGAAGAAAAAGAAGATAGTGTTAGGATGGATTCCTAACAGATGATTATTATAGGAACAGATATTATAAAGTTTCTTCACTTTTTGGGAAAAGTGAGAGTGGGAGGTGTGTTCATCAGCAACATTAAGACCAACACATGGAAGACCAACAAACAATTGCAATGGTATTTCTTGCACTGATCATTGTTACGGTCGATGTCCACAACATCGTTCAGCATCCAAGTCTACAGCAACAAACAGAGTCTCGGTCTGTTCCCAATCACTGGACGAGGGTTCTAGGCACTAAGTCTGACGATGACAAAGGCTAGAGAGAGAGAGCAAGGGGAGCGGTTGAGGCGACGAGCAAAAGAGCATTCAAGTTATGGATATGATTTGACTAAGTTGGAACTAAAGAATTATGGTACATGAAAGGGGTTTATATATGTTGAGAGAACAATAGAAACTAAAGGGGAAAGAGCATAGCTATCTGAGAAAGGAAAGGTGAAGGTAGCTATTAAAGGAGATAACATCCAAGCGTAACTGTGGGTTTGTAACAAGTAAATGTAGTCCATTAACAAAGGGAAAAGAGAATTGTAACATTACCCCCTTTGTATGCGAGAAGTCACCAACTTCTACCAGCCAGAGGTTGTCCAACCATGATCCGTCCTAGACTTGGCCCATTTGACAGCGTTGTCTAGTTCTTTTATCGATGTTTCCACCTTCCACTTGAGAGCTTCAGCAGCTCGATGTAAGTTTTGTGCATTTCGAAGGAAGGAGTCACGTTCTTCATAGGTCATCTCATGGGGATCGATAGTGAGGGTGAGGGTGGCGAGATTGTCGGTTGCGGAGGAGAGGTTGGTGATGGAGCATGTGGTAGCGGCGAGAGCGTCAGCGATGATGGTGAGCATGGTGTTCCTGTTGACAAACTGGGCGAAGTGCGGGAGGTGATGGTCTTTGGGGTGTATCTGGGGAAGGAGGTTGGCCAGATGGATATGGAGGTTGCCATCCTCAAAATGAATGACTGTGGTATTTTCTACGAAAACCTCGAGTGGGAGATCTGGGACAGCGATGAAGGGCGAAAGGGCGGCAACGGTTTCATTGATGCGCCAGTGAGCACAGGAGAGGAGGACCAGAGTGGTGAAGTATGCGACGAGGGCGAAGAAGGTGAACATGGTTTCTTGTTACAATGTAAGTTTGGCGTTAGGTGGTGGTCCTTGAAGAATTTATACGTATTCCAGATCACTAATTTCCATGTCTGAATCTGAACTTTCTATGTCTAGTGGATCTTTGATTGCAGGGTCAGTAAGGAGTTCTCATTCTTCCGAGATGAACCTGGTTAACGAATTCAGATGTTGAATTCCTGGTACTTGTAAGGGCTCTACTTTGTCTTAGGGAGAGCCTCGCCCTCGTCGTCTGATTTCTTATTCGTGCCGATGCGTATGTATACGCATCAATATGTATATATAATATTGCAATGTTTGGACACGCAGACCTTTTGTCGCGCGTCAAAATAATTATGTAATTAGATTTATTTATTCTTGTACCACAGCGCTACACACCAATAAAATTGGTCCAGTGTACGGCGCACGGTGAGAATTAAGTATAAACACCAACAACGTTACACTTTTTTACACTACCAATAGGTAGTGTAGTGCACAACCGGACAAGACGTCACTAGACAATGTCATTTGGTCCCCCGAGGAAACCCTCGCACAAGTGGCAAGAGGACCTCTCGAACTCTCCTTCGAATACGAGGGAGAGTTCCCCAGTGATGGTGCCACGCTCAGTGAGCCTGAGCGTTCCGGGAGGTTACAAGCCTCTCGATGATCAACACGTCACCAAAAGAAGTGCTAGCACTTCTCAACCAAAGGCTCAGCTGATGCCTTCCCCAAGCGGCTGAAGAACCACGGAGGCTCCCAAAGGAACCTCACTGACTCAACTGTTACCGAGAACAGCACAGTCACCAAAGAAACCACCCTATTCAGCAGTGGTTAAAACAACAAGCACAGAGATCGATTTAAATCGATCTCCAACGGCCGCAAGAATGGCGCCCAAGGTGCATCAACATGTCGACCGTGTAAAGCCCCAAACGGGGAAACAATGATCACTGTTGAGCAGAGAGCCGACGGTACTACCAAAGGGAACCGGATCGGCTCCCAAGCAACTAGAGGTACCTGCTACCTCTATCACTGATGATTTATTCAGTGATACCTTGGCCAAGCGCTTTGGAACCACTACGAAACCCGACCCAAGAACGGTCAAGTTTCAGGACATCAGAGAAGAATCTGATGATGAAAGAGAGGTTGAAGATTCAATCTCTCCGTTGAATTTTGAATCTGAAAGAGTCGACGAAGACTCTATTAGAGAGGATCTGGCCAATTTGACCAGACTATCTCAGCCCACCAAAACGGAGGGACAAGGGTCGCACACCATTGCGGTATCACAGCCCAAAACCATAGAAGTCCTAGGACAACTGGTCCAAGGGCAAAAGGACCTAGAAAGGCTCATGGCCATAAACCATGTGAGCCTTTCCCATAACTTCCAGAAATTGGAAGAGAAAACGAAGGAGACTAATAATCTCCTAGAACATATCACAATGCTTCTTGAGAGGTGAAGCGATTCACCTCGACATCACCGAGGGCGTTCTGACTCACGCGAGCGAGCCAGATCAAATTATAGCAGGAACTTCGGTTACCGATCTGCTAGTCAAGACTCTGCTCTTGACTATATCAGTGAGGGAGAACCTGCTGTTGAGACTGTCCCGGAAACGAGATTGTCTCGTGATAATAGGCAGGACGAAAGTCTACCTATAAGCGATTCGCAGCTTGAGGTTTTAGTCGGCCTCAAGAAGCAAGAGATGATATCAAAATCATCTGACATTGCCAATAGGCAAGGAACGAATGAAACTTTGTTCAACTATGAAATGAGAATGACCGCGAGTGCCAGAAACTTGGTCATTGTCGAAATACAAAACGGAGTATCTCCTGAAACTCTGTTTCACAGAATGAATCTGTTCCAGAGACCGGTTTGGATTCAGGAGGCTCTCGAGAGACCTCGATTTTTGACAGGATCTAACGCAGTTCCTGTCAAACGGACTAGCAACGACGGACGTTCTAGCCCAGAAATAACCGCGCCGCCCCAATGAATGAGGTTCAGAGAGGAGGTCTCGGATATCAGAGAGGAGAGTTCAAACCTTCCTCTCAGACAAAGGGAGACTTGGAGAGGCCCGAGACCGAGTTTCTCCATTAGCAATTTGGGCAGAGGATCGCTAACAGCAAATCCTCTAACACATTCAGACAAGACTTCTGAAAGAACGGACGAGATGGTCCGTAAAGAAATAAGAGATGCGGAATCGGCATACGACTCTTCTCTTGAACCGATTAACCTCGGTAAACTCGGGGTTAAACTATCTCCTCCTGAATATGAAGGAGGAGAAACCATCGACGAGTTCCTCAAATTTGAGAGGCAACTCCTCAATTTCTTCAGCATCTACTCGCTGCTGAAACCGGAAGCTGATTTGTTTAGAGTCACCTTCCTAGGGCAGATCCTGAAAGGGAAAGCCCTAAAATGGTATCAACATACGATCAACTCTAATACTGATCGCAGTTGGAATTTTGAGGACTCTATGGTAGCCCTCAAGAGATATTTCGTTAGGGATGCCTCTTCACGAGATGCCGCTATGAAATTTGACCGTCTCTCCCAGAAGGGACGGTCAGTAACCGAATTAAAGAAGGATTTGGAGCGTCTGAGCCAACAGATGATTCAGATACCTTCTGAATATGATATGGCGAGGAGATTTCTCAGCGCCTTGAAGCCGGAAATCTCAACCAAGGTTGTGAGACACGGCTACAACCCTGAAAATAGCAATCTAAGTGCTATTTTCGAAGCAGCTAAGTTTATAGAGGAGGCTTATCTCTATGAAACTTGGGAGGAGCGCGACCGACAAAAGCGCTCAACAACGAAGACATTGGGGAAACCATTGACGTCTAAAGACTCGTCTAAGAAACAGACGAGTTACAAGGCTCCTGAGAAGGGTGCCTTTAATAAAACCAACAATAACGACTCGAAATCTATCGAGTGTTATTTTTGCAAGCAGAAAGGGCATACTAGCCCCAACTGCCCAAAGAAAAACAGCAGATTTAAGAAATCTGCTAACGCTGAAGTTCTCGATGACAGAGAGCTTAAAGACAGCACTGTAAATGCTGCAGAAGCCAAAGAACTTTCTGATGCAGAAGAGCGATATGCCTCCGCTGAAGAAGCACACGAGGCACAACAGGGAGATGCCTCAGAAGATGATGGAGATAATGATGAGTTATCTCTAGAGGACTGGTGCGCTTGCACCAGATTAGAAGAACCGACAGACTTGGAGCATGAGTCTGGAAATGATAGGACCAACTTAATGGATTGGTCATTATCGAAAGGTTTCACTCAGGAGGAGATGGACCTTAAGAAAGAGAATTCAATAGAACTCTCTTCCAAACCTGATATTACTTTAGAGGTAGCGGTTATGCAACTTCTAGAGGAAGAATCTGAGGATTGTCTGAAATCCTCTAAAGTAACAGAGTCGGTCGACCAAGTTGCTTATCGACTCAGATCGACCAAGGATGTGGCCCAAAACCGCATCGAGGATGGTCCCAAGTGAGATTTCAGACGCTTGGGCATAATCGAGGGATACATGCGCATTAACGGACAGAAGGCGCATGTGCTCCTCGACGGTGGAAGCACGCTGGACATGATATCAGCGAACTTCGCTACCATCAATAAGCTGGACATGTTCCAGCTTAAGAAACCAGTCAAGTTGCAAATGGCAACTTCAGGCTCGAGATCCACAATAAATTACGGAGCAAGAGCAGAATTACGAGTAGGCGATTTAAAACAAAATCGCTACTTTGATATTGTAAACCTGGATAGGTACCAGGTTATATTAGGAACACCGTTCCTAAAAGAACACAATGTGCTGCTCAATTATGCGGGCAGCGGTTCCTTTAAACTGGGAGATAAATGGTTCCCAGTACGTGAAGGGGAATTTTCAATTCCTCTTGGCAAGGTGGGGGAGGGATCAGGCAGCATAACGCCGCCTTCAAAAGGGTCCCTTAAAGAACCCATAAAATTTAAAGAGAACGCGAAGGGCAAATTCAAGCCTAACAAACGTTCTCATTGACTAGAGGACGCCAACCCTCAGATGCTAGCCAGCGTGCGCACAGAGGGTACCACCTCCATCACCGTGGAGGATTGTCTTAAACTGCGCCAAAAATGGATTGATGAGATCCAAGATTTATTCATTCCTGAAAAGCCGGATTTACCGCCCTTAAGGGAAATAAATCATGAGATTCCTTTAATAAACCCGAATCTTAAGATAAATCATAGGGCACCCAAATGCCCTGAACCGCTCAGAGATGAGCTTAAAGCAAAAGTTGACCGCTACCTAGAGGCTGGATGGTGGGAAAGGACTAGCCTTCCGTCATCAGCGCCTCTATTAATTGTAATTAAACGAGACGGGAAAATAAGAACCGTCATCGATGCTAGGCAACGAAACGATAACACCTTGGCAGATGTTACTCCGATGCCTGATCAAGAAACGATCAGGAATGATCTAGCGAGAGCTCGATTTAGAACAAAAATCGACCTCTCAGATGCGTATGAACAAATTCGCATTTTGCCCGAGCATGAACAACGCTCGGTATTTGCAACAATATATGGCAACATGATTAGCCGTGTAATGCAACAAGGAGATAAGAATGGACCTCCAACGTTTCAGAGGCTCATGAACGTCTCCTTTGCAGATATGATAGCAAATTTCTTGCACTGCTATCAGGACGATATATTTGTGTATTCCAATACATTGGAGGAACACAATAGTCACCTCGAAGTGACTTTTAACAGACTGTGTAAACTCAAGCTATACTTGAGTCGCAATCTTAAGAAGATAGACGTTCTGTCCACTAGAATGGACTGTCTTGGATTTATTATCGATGATGAAGGAATTCACATTGATCCCTCGAAGATCGACAAGATCCTAAATTGGAGAACGCCTAGAGACTATACAGACGTTCTCAGGTTCAACGGAGTGATCCAATATCTGTCACAATTCCTGCCAAATGTTACGGAGTTAACCACTCCATTATCAGGAATGTGCAGCAACAATCGGGAGTTCGTCTGGACAGACTACCACGAAAACTGCTTCCGTGGACTGAAAAGATTGGTAGCTAAAGCACCAGTCTGTAAACCGATAAACAAAAACCTAGATGTTCCCATCTGGGTTATTACAGATGCCTCCGCTAGCGGAATAGGCGCCTGGTATGGGCAAGGCCCTACTTGGGATACCTGCATGCCTGCAGGATTCATATCCCGCAAATTCACCTCAGCGCAGATGAACTACTGCACTTGGGAACAAGAGCTACTAGGGATCCTAGAAGCTCTATTACGTTGGGAAGACAAGCTGCTGGGTCTCCGATTCACAGTAGTTACGGATCACCAAGCGTTAACTTTCTTTAAAGAGACTCAAACCGGGTCTCAAAGACGTATGAGATGGTGGGAATACCTATCTCGATTTAACTTTGAGATGAAATATCTCAAGGGAGAGAAAAACAAAGTAGCGGATAGTTTATCGCGCTACTATACAAATGATGGACCAAATGAGGTCCATGATGTTGCTGCGTATGTTAACGCTGACTCGAGATTAGACCCGGAAGGAGAAGATCTCTCCTTAAACAGGCGAGACGAATTAACTCAGTCTCATGCCCGTTTAGCAATTATTGAATTGGAGGACATTCCAATTCAAGATAAACTAGAGACTCGAGAAATCGAGTCGAAAGAGCTAACTTCCAACAAGGAAGTCGGAACAACCGAGGTCCCAGGCCTCAACCTAGACGACAATTCATTAAAAGTTGTCTTGAAATGTATTCCTAAGGAATACATAAATGATAAATTCTTCACAGAAATTTGGAAGAATGTAGATCGATATGAAAGATTCGATCTAAAGAAAGGGATCCTATGGACTACCAATAGGATCGGACAAAGAGTAGTCTGTGTACCGAATGGACTACTCGAAGGGAAGAGTATTTGAGGTGTCATCATTGACACCTGCCACATCACGTTGGGCCATCTCGGAACACAAAGAACGCTAGGATATACCCGGCGTTGGTTCTGGTGGCCTAATATCACCACAGATGTGGAGGATTTCTGCAAGTCCTGCGGAAAATGCCAAACAATGAAGGTCTCGAGGCAGAAGACCCCGGGATGGCTTCATACGATGCCTATTCCGTCGAGACCTTGGGAAAGCATAGGAATGGACTTTGTTGGTCCGTTCACTGAAATAGAAGGATCTGATTATGTCCTTCTAGCTATTTGTAGGATGACCGCCATGGTTCACCTACTCCCTACTAGAACAAATGCATTGGCTAAAGAAATAGCTGAAATATTCGTTAAAGAAATTGTTAGACTCCATGGTATACCGGAGTCTGTCGTATCTGACAGAGATACGAAGTTCACCTCTATGTTCTGGAGTGAACTTAGCAAAATCCTAGGACAAAGACTGCTCATGTCATCATCCTATCACCCTCAAACTGATGGCTCTTCCGAAAGAGCTATCCAAACAATGTCCCAGATACTGAGGTCGTTGGTAAATGACTACCAGGACAACTGGAAGTCACAATTGCCGATGGTTGAGTTCGCTATGAACTCAGCAGTCAGTGAATCCACTGGCTACTCTCCGTTCAAATCCAATTATGGATGGATGCCCAGGATGATTCAAGGAATCGACCACGGAGCATCACATACGGGAGTTAAGCAATTCATAGAGAACATCAAGGATGTTCTCGATAAAACATTTGATAAATTGACCGCTCAACATACACGTCAAGCGGTAGCAGCAAACAGACATCGCCGGGAAGGGCAAGCCTTCCATAAGGGTGACTTAGTTTTCCTCTCAACAGAAAACATAAATCTTCCAAAGGGATGAGCTCGAAAGCTTTGCCCAAAGTACTTAGGACCCTACGAGGTCCTAGA
Organism: Amanita rimosa; assembly: GCA_023014395.1. Taxonomy (NCBI): domain Eukaryota; kingdom Fungi; phylum Basidiomycota; class Agaricomycetes; order Agaricales; family Amanitaceae; genus Amanita; species Amanita rimosa. The sequence continues at coordinate 335,024 of JAEBUO010000037.1, read as the reverse complement.
AATTTTTCCGGAACGATCTACATATAAGATTGATCTACCTCCAGACCTGAAGGCAAGGCGTATTCACGATATCTTCCACGAAAAGGTTCTAAAACCGTTTGTTGAGAACAACTCGAACAAATTCCCTAAGAGGGAAACTCGAGTACATTACGACGTTGGAAACGACCCTGATCAAGAATGGGTCGTCCAAGCGATAGAAGACCACCGATGGTCTCCTAAACTCCTTTTCAAGGTGCGATGGGAACTTGGAGATTCCACTTGGGAACCTCTGGAAGTAGTAGAAGAACTTGAAGCTCTAGATCAATATCTAGAGCTTGAGGGTGTGAAAACACCCTCGGATTTACGTCGCGAGTAAAAACGCGACGGTGGCAGTGAAACGGCCGATTGGCCAACCAGGTGTCCTGGGAATTTGTTTCAACTCCGAAACAAAACGCGCGGAAATTTCCCACATGACAAAAACGACATGTCTGCTGACAGCTACAGTCGTTTTGAACGTACCAGGAGAGATGAGCAACGTGAAGAGCGTAGCCCCTCTCCTCGCGCAGGAGAATCGAGCCATCATGGCTCAAAACAACCGAGGAGATTTTCATCTCCTCACAATAATATGGATGCTGCAGACATCCTTTCGAACCTAATCCCGGACTGGGTTATCCACCCGGTCGTCCACCTTCCCTTGCATCCGAAACAATGTGGGGATTGTGCTCGTTTTTCCAGGCATGTCCTGGACAACACCCAAGGGGGCGCTCTAGCCCTCTTTGTCGAAAAACAACGCAGGCATTGGGAGGATGTCCTGCACCTGAGAAAGGAAGTAGACCGGGCCTACGACGACGGTCTAAGGAGGAGCGAGAGGAGACTCCACGAGCTCGATGACGAGCTCGACGAGTATCATCAGAGAGTTGCAAAACTCTCAAAAGAGAAAGAGACTCTCGAAAAGAGAGTTGAAGAATTATTACAAACGTCGAGGAGTGAAAACTCCTCTAGGTTGGCCTATGCTGGCGGGGAAGAGGCTCACCAGAGCGAGCATTGGGGCAAGCGGAAGCGCGAAAGCCCTTCCCCCAGAGCTCACCGCTCCGCAGCCCCACATCATCAAATCTCCCCCGCGCCTATCGTCCCGGCTGAGGAGGATTGTTCACGTGTTCCTCCTCCGACATTTCCGTCCTCGTCTGCCCCCCTTCCCTCGTCAAAAGGAAAAGGGAAAAGGACAATGTACGAAACGGACTCAGACTTTGACAGCGAAGTCGATGCGAAGGCTCTAGGCGTGAGCACACCCGGGAATTCCACAGAGTAGAGGGGGAAAACCCTTCCTCCTCCTCTAGAATGATGGTAGACAAAGCCTCCCTCGTCTCAAGAATTGAGGGAGCCCCGTCTCATTCAAAGAAATATGAGCCTCCCACAGGCTCTAGGAGAACGAAGACCAGGCAATTTCCCCCGGGCTGCCAAAGCTCTCCTCTAGGGGACCCAGCGTCCTTTAGGCTCAATAAAGTCAGTAGACTTTACAAGTTGAGCAAATTCAGGCACGTCCACATGGACGTAAAAACCTACTGGGATGAGGACGCCGCTCATCTATGGGCTAAACGACCAGCTGCTGGCAAGTGGTACTGGGAGAACGGGAAGCCCATGCAGATGGCTAGAGAGGCATCTAAGGTGCCTCTCGATCAAAGATCCGCCGCTCAACGTTGGGCGGTGAGGGACGCCACAGCGTCGGGATTCCTTCCCCTCAGCGACTTGTCGAGGGAACCCGACGTTGAAGAGCTCGCGATGAGGGGCGAGCTCCCCACTTCTATCCGGCAAGGAACAGACGGCCGCTATAATGTCCTGGACGTTACGGCGTGGATGTTCCTCAAGATGACAGAACCCCATCCAAGTGAAGGTACTACCGCTTGGTTCTGGTGGCTGTCCTGTCATCTCTTTGAGAAACTGGGCCTATTCAAGGGTACTCTGGCCCGTCTAAGGCTCGTGGAGGATGAAGGGTGCTTGGTCGCGTATGCCCCGTACCGACTAGTACACATGGGCGAATACATGCTCAACGACATAGTCACACACTTTCACAAGTGCGGACTAACTTCCAGGGACTGCGATTCCCTGTTCAGAGATTTCACAAGAAATCATCTGACGAGCATGAAGCCGCCACCCGAACCCACATGGAGCAGGGTTTACCCGGTGCTGAGGGTCTCAAGACCCTCCTTATCTCAAAGGAGGAAAGCAAAGGGAAAGAGAGGGAAACCCCTCTTCGAACACCTTGAAAAAGGCTTAAAAATTGATTCGAGGACCAACCTCTCGGTCCTCCCACATGATAAGGGACCTCCGGCCGGGAACGCTCAATACAACCCGGAGACAGTAAACGTCGAGCAGCTCCCAGATCATGAGGAGCTGTCACGTCACGACATGGAGGTCGAAGGATCGCCTATGGGTCTGGTTTGAAATTCGAGGCCATCACCTCATCATCTTCTCAAGGAAAGCTATGCCTTTCCTTATCTTTAATTTCAGATTGCACCCTTGGTACAATCTTGCTGGGGAGGGTGTAAGGGCTCTACTTCGTCTTAGGGAGAGCCTCGCCCTTGTCGTCTGATTTCTTATTCATGCCGATGCGTATGTATACGCATCAATATGTATATATAATATTGCAATGTTTGGACGCGCAGACCTTTTGTCGCGCGTCAAAATAATTATGTAATTAGATTTATTTATTCTTGTACCACAGCACTACACACCAATAAAATTGGTCCAGTGTACGGCGCACGGTGAGAATTAAGTATAAACACCAACAACGTTACAGTACTGTGGTAGGGGTGACTAAAAATCTCCAGATTCTTCTGACAATGTCTGCTATTAATTCTCTTTGTTCATCAAACAAATACTGAAGGTTGTCGAGGATGTCTTCTATAAGGATACGAGGGCTTCTTGGGATTCTGATTCTTCGTCCAAGTAACCAAATTTGTGTGCTACACTCCTGTGTCTGTATAGTGATTTCATCAATTCGTTTATACTCTTCTGGACATAGTAATCTCCCATGAGTGCTTTCGTAAACGTCACTGTTCCTGATGGCTAGAAGTTGGTAAACTGGTGGGTCTTCATTATAGTTAGGTAAATCAGTTTCTGTGAATCGTAAATCATGGTATTTGGGAAGATAACTCCTGACAACGTTGCAGGGAAGTTCCGTTGTTCCTAAAGGGTTCTTCTGATGATCACGGTTAAGTCGAGGGATGCAGTAATATCGTGTGACCAATACCACAGTTCGAGTGGGTTTTTCTGATAGATTTGGTACCTTAGGAATGTGTCGGAGGGGAAGGTATTGTATGCGGGTATAGACGGTCTTTTCTTTAAGAGCTATAGTGTATCGAGAGAGTATCAAACAGTTTTGTTTCATATAATGATAATTTTGTTTCAAGACATGGCGGTTTCTGTATCAAGCCATGGTTCAGAGGTGTCGGCGTTGTTGGTATTCTGATAGGATATCAGTGGCGTTTGCAAGATTGCGAGCGGGTTCCCAAGAGTTATCGTTTGATCCATAGCCTTTCCATTTAACTAGGTAATGGTAGCCTGCGCCTCGCTTCCTGTGGGCTAGAATTGCTTCTACCTCGAATTCCTCTTGTCCATTTACGAGATCAGGGGGTGGTTTCACATAGTTCGGGCCGTGTGCAGTCATTTCCCTATACGGGGTAAGGAGTGATGTATGAAACACAGGGTGAATGCGGCATTGCTTCGGGAGTTTCAATTTGTATGTTACTGGTCCCATCACTTGTTCGATTTCAAAGGGTCCTTCTCGTTTTGGTGCTAGCTTTCTGGACTGATATGGTATGTGAAGGTTTCTGTTTTCAAGCCATACTTTGGTGCCTTTTTCGAATAGCATTGCCTTATCCTTGCGTCTTCTCACCACTAGTTGTCTTGCTAGTTCATGTGCTGCTAGTGCTTCTTCTCTGGCCTTCCTTAGGAACTGAAGGCGTTCCTCTGCTGCTGGTGTAGTCATTTGTGTTGTAGCAGTAGGAAGCGCAACCGGGTCTGTTCCATACATTAGTCTGAATGGGGAAGTCTTGATCATGTCATGATGTCGGTTATTATGGGCAAATTTGGCTATTGGGAGAAGCGGTTTCCATAGATGCGGTTCATTGGAGCAGAACATTTGGAGGTAGACTTCTAGTTCCTGGTTGACTCGTTCTGTTTCCCCGTCAGTCTGGGGATGATAGGCTGTGCTCATTCTATGGTCGATTCCTAATGCTTTTCGTATTTCTTGAAATACTTTTGCGGAGAACTGTGGTCCTCGATCCAAGATTAAAACATCAGGTAGGCCAAACCATTTGAAAATTTCAGAGATATAAAGTTCTGCTGTGCCTAAAGCATTGATTGTCTTTTTGCAAGGTGTGAAAATTACCCCCTTTGTAAGACCATGGTCCACCGTGACCAGGATCGAGTCAAAGCCATCAGAAAGGGGTAGATCAGTGATAAAATCAAGGGTTACTTGCTGAAAGGGGCGGGTTGCTTTTGACGGAATTGGGTGAAGGGCAGGTACATTTGGGTGTGTGTTAATCTTCATCTGCTGACAGAGGGCGCATCCTTCTATCCATTCCCTGATGTGTTTGAACATTCCAGGCCACCAGTAATCACGTTTAAGGAGTTCGAGAGTCTTCAATCGTCCAGGGTGGCCTGATGATCGTGCTTCGTGTGTTTCTTTAATCAATCTGGTCCGTAATCCATCTTGATCAGGGATGTAGGTTCTGCCAAGATAATGAACAATTCCGTTTGTATAAGACCAATCCTGTATGTTCGATTTGATTGGTGGGGCACGATGCATGGTGATAACCTCGATTAGAATGAGCCCAAAATCGTCTTTTGACATTGCCTTCTGAATTTCTGTGACTAGATCTTCTGCAATAAGATGAATAAAACGATCCTCCGGTAAGACTATGACATCTTCTTGTGATTCGTTATTTCCCATATGATCAGGGTGTTGAGATAGAGCATCTGCTTCAAACATCTTTGTACCAGGGACATGCTCAATACGTAGGTCAAATTCCGATAATAGGGATGACCATCTAGCTTGTCTAGGTGTCAAGCATTGGGCGGTTTGATAGTAGGACAGATTCTTGTGATCGCAATGAACTATGGTGGTATGGGGTGATCCATGTAACAGGTGTTGCCAAGTTGCTAATCCCTTGATGATCGCCAAGAGTTCTCGGTCATAGATCTGGTAGTTTGACTCTGTTTGTGTTAATGCATGTGAAATAAATCCACAAGGGTGTAAAGCCCCCATTTCATCAGCTTGTTTCAGCACTGCCCCTATCACCTTATTTGATGTGTCGGTTTGAAGGATAAAGGGTCGAGTTGGATCTGGCATTAATAACACTGGCATAGATGCAAATCGTTTCTTTAGAATTTCAAAAGCATTGTTCCATTCAGTGGTCCAGTCGAATGGTTCAGTTTTCTTAGTGAGGTCGGTAAGCGGTTTAGTGATGGCAGCAAAATTTCCAATGAAGCATCGGTAAAAGTTTCCAAATCCGAGGAATGATCGGACTTGTTTGACTGTGGTGGGGACTGGCCAATCAGCAATTCCTGCTAACTTTATTGGGTCCATCTGAATACGTCCAGGGGTGATGATCATTCCTAGGAATTCGACTTCCTGTGTGGCGAACTTGCACTTTTCTAATTTCAGGAATAGATCGTTATCTTGTAACCATTGTAAAATTTGCTTTGTCTGCTCTTCCAGTTGTTCTAGTGTTTCTGCGCAGATTAACATGTCATCCATGTAAATGATTAACCATCCTTTGTTGATCATGTCCCTAAAGTATTCATTCATCATAGTTTGAAAGGTTGACGGCAAATTGCATAGTCCAAAGAACATTACTGTTGGTTCGTAGAGCCCCCAATTGGTGATAAAGGCTGCTTTCCATTCATCTCCCTTTTTGATGCGAACATTGTTGTATCCCCATTGGAGGTCCAGTTTGGTGAAATAGTTGGCACCTCATAGTTTAGTCATGAGATCGGAAACAAGGGGAAGGGGATATGTGTTCTTGACAGTCCATTCATTTAGGTATCGGTAATCTTGACAGGGTTGGAGTGCTCCACTTTCTTTCTTTGCTACGAAGAAAAATGGTGATACCTGTGGTGATGTAGATGGTTTAATGTATCCTTTCTTGAGTTGTTCATCAATCCATTCGTCTAACAGTCCTTGTTCCTTGACCGATAGAGGGTAAAGTTTACTAGCTTTTGGGACAAAACCCTCCTTTGTGTTGATTGCGTGGTCCCATGGTCGACTGGATGGGAAGCGTTCTGATGCCTTCTTGTCAAAGATGGTGCGCCACTGCTCATATTCAGTAGGTAGGGTGGTAGATGGTTCGTCTTTCTTTAGCCTGTGTTCTAGTTCTTGTGACGCCGATGTTTTAACTCTAATCCAATAATCATCTTCACCCCATTGCTGGGAGTTGAGGGCCAGCTGCCAGATTGCTTTTGACGATGTGTCCAGATCTCCAATTTTCAGAGATTTCTCCCGCCAGTTGATGATCAGGTTATTTTCTTCTAACCAAGGTATTCCTAAAATCATTTGTTGATTGCCTAGCTTAGTGATCCAGAACCAATTGATAAATTGTTGTCCTTCAATCATGTAGCATATCTTGGTCTGATGTGTGATCATTCCTTTCACATTTACTGTTCCATCTGCGTTTCTGACTTTAATTGGTTTCTTAAGTCATTCTTTCCTGAGCTCCTTCACTGCTCCTTCGTCTATGAAGTTTTCTTCTGCTCCACAATTGATTAGGGCAGATGTTCCAGTGGGTAAATCGGTCGATTTGATAGTTAACGAAATGCGCTTGTCATTGTTGGATAATACTATTACAGAATCAAGCGCTAACTGTTCAGATCTCGATAATAAGGAAGGGCCAACCACTGAGTGACACTTCCTAACTAAAAACCCTTGTTTTCGAATTCATTTAAGAGGGCATTCTTCTCTTCAGTAGACATTGCTGAAAAGATTGCTCTAATTTTCTTTGCTGGTTTGTCTTCTTCCTTCTGTTGTTCCTCAGTGACGGAACGGACAGCCTTATTCTGATAAGAAGACCTGGATGAAGACGCATCATTGCGTTTCGGGCAGTTCCTGGAGATGTGTCCCTGTGTTCCACATCTGAAACACTTGCCAGTCTTTCGGTATTCCTCCTTTTGATCATCTGTTAATCAGCTAGGAGTCGTGGTATTTATAGCTCTGATTGCTCCAGATCGATTGTTGTTTTGATTGAAACGCATTCCAGATCCATCAGTGGTTCTCCTGTTTCCTTGTCCTGTCATATCCCAGGCGTTATGGTGATCCTCAGCCTTATCATAGGCTTCTTGCATCGTCTTAATCTTCCTTTGGTCCTGTAAGATTGTCCTAGCAAGTTCCAAGGGTAATCCTTTGACAAATGCCTGTAACTGAGCAGGTATTCCTGTGAGCCCAGAGGTTCCTATGTCCATGCGAAATTTTCTAATGTATTCTGGGACTGAAACACCGTTTTCAACTCTTAATTTGGATAGATTGTTCAGGGCTCAAAGGGTGCTGTTGACTTCTCCCCAGTCATTGATGAAACGTGTTTCAAATGCTTCATAGTTGCTCCATTTGAACATGGCTGCGGCACTGCCTCTGTTGTCGTTCAATTCGCTTCGAATAATAGTTTTCCAGTCATCTAGCTCTGGTCCCATGCATGCAAGTGCATATCTGACTTTCTTTTCATCTTTTCCTTCATAGTTCTGTTCGTTGAGGGTAAAGTAATCCTCAAGCTGTCCTAAAAATGACCTTGCTTTGATTCGTTTGCCTGTAAAAGGTCGTATAGGCTGCGGTTCGATATCTCCCTTAGAGCTAGCACTAGTTTCAGATGCCATTCCTGGTTCAGGAGTGATCGGTGGTTCGGGGTTAATTGGTGGTTCAGGGGTTGGTGTTCTGGTGATCGGTTTCAGTTCTGGAGTAGGGGTTCTACTCGGAGTTCTGGGTTTCGGAGATGGGGGTGGTCCTTGTTTCGAGTAATCTGTATCAAATGGGTTTTCCTCAAGCTTGGCTTGTTCGATTCGTAGTAATTCCTCCCACTCTGCTAAAAGGCTTGCTGTGATTCCGTGTCGGTCACTATCTCTAAAGAATTTTCTATAGAGGGTCCTTCCTGGGTCATTTTCTGGTTCCTTAACAAGGTAGAGTGGTTCTCCTTGTACTTCACTACCCCAGTCTAGGTAGATTTGATCGGGTAAATCGAATTCAAAGGCTCCTGAGTAGAAGTCTCCTGAAAAATATTTGTCTGGGACTGGTTTGTTTCGTTTCTGTCCTTCTGTAACAAAATACCAGGTTCATTGGTAGAGAAAAACTTCTCATCGTCCAAGGTAGTATTTCCCTTTATAGGTGACGGATCCATTCAGGGGTTGTTCCTGAGAGCTGCGGGTCTCAATGGTGTCGGCTAGGGATGATACCCTGAGCTAGTCCTGAGTTCCAACTTATGTTACGGTTGATGTCCACAACGTCATTCAGCGTCCAAGTCTACAGCGACAAACAGAGTCTCAGTCTGTTCCCAATCACTGGACAAGGGTTCTAGGCACTAAGTCTGACCATGACGAAGGCTAGAGAGAGAGAGCGAGGGGAGCGGTTGAGGCAATGAGCGAAAGAGTGTTCAAGTTATGGATATGATTCAACTAAGTTGGAACTAAAGAATTATGGTACATGAAAGGGGTTTATATATGTTGAGAGAACAATAGAAACTAAAGGGGAAAGAGCATAGCTATCTGAGAAAGGAAAGGTGAAGGTAGCTATTAAAGGAGATAATGTCCAAGTGTAACTGTGGGTTTGTAACAAGTAAATGTAGTCCATTAACAAAGGGAAAAGAGAATTGTAACAATCATCCAAAGTTGTCTAAAAAGCCAAGAAGCTTCAGCATAGGAAACTTGTGACTGATCCAAAGAGTGACTGATGGCAGCTTGAGGTAGTTCTGCAGCAGCTTCCATCAGAGGTAACCTTCTACCAACCTTCACATAGCCATCATCTCACCAACCATTTCCAGCCAATTGGTAAATATATCAGGTACTACCATTTTGTTCTGTCAAGCAGATGCAGGGATACCCATACAAGCCATTCCAATGCTAGTTCACAAGTTCACATTGCATCCAATTTACCCATTTGCCATCTCTCATCAAGTTCACAATATCTAGTGTGATACATAAGCTCTTCAGATTCCCATCACATGCAAAGATGTCTTATTTCAATGGATCAACATCAGCAGCTGGAAAGACCAGTGAAACATATCCACTAGAAGTCAAAAAAGAGCTCTGTATAGTTCATGGTGCAACGACTGAGTTCAATTCATGAGATATCAGACTTACCACTATCTTAACATCAAGTCACAAGGATTACATTTTCAATGGAATCCTCATTGGAACACTACTGAAATCTTGGCACTCTTTCACCAATGGTATACATGGTGGATTGGCTGCAATGAGTCCAAAGATGGGTGAGAAAGGGGGCATGTCTACTGTCCAACTTATTAACATAATCCTGGCTCAAGGCTGTCATGACAAAAAGGACAGACTGTGTCCAATGTTTGCTAAATGTGTGCATAAGTTCACCATCTAGTTTAAATGTACATACATGTGTATCACTGTTCTCCTCAGCAATATTGAGGGCCAAGTCAGCATATAGCTCAGTGACGACCATGGCATCATATGTTCTTTTCATAGACTTCCAGTAGGTGCTACCAAACTGTGACAGCATCAACATCATGATTTTGGCTGCCATTGATCAGTTTTGGGAGTTGAGCAGACTGTTTTTGTCCAATGTTCTTTGACAGCACAGTCTAAAATGAACCAAGCATTATATTCAGGGTCATTATTAGGCTTCTCTGGGGTGGCTAGATAGTCCCCAAGCAAAAACCCTTCTAGTTGGCTATTAGCCAAGGTGTGCAAAATTGATGTTTTCCATGTCATCCAATTGTCCTGCTTTAATACCTGATTTTTTTGGAATTTTTCTCAAAGTAGGTTATTTTCTCAATGTACCTTCAAAAGATCCCTGTAAACCTGACTTTCAGGAGGCATTGGAGTTGGATCACAAGGAATGTGTGTAGGGTGTGGCTGATGATGATGGTGATGCCAACATTTATGTCCTCATGAGGAAGAATAGCTGCTTCTTGAGGAACTGGAATAAGAGCATCAACACTGTCACTTGTGTGAGTTGTGCCAGTTTGAATGACTGGAGGCATATGAATCAGATGATAGATCCTTATGCATAGCCTGTTTTGCCAGTGTACATTCATGTATGTCCTCACCTAGATACATCCTGACTTTGGTGTCTCAGATACCTGCCCTGTGATCCTTGTATGGCATATCAATCTCTTCATTTTCATTATTCTATGGGATTCCTCTTCCTGCTGGTGATCAAAATTTGTTATTTTGATCCAGATGATATTCATTGTCCTCCACATATTCTGAGGAAGGGGTGTCTTCAGCCATGTACATGGTGCCTATGTTGAGGCAACACCACTGTTGGACTTGGGGCCCATAACCTTCAGGAGGGTGAATAAAGAGCAAGACATAGAGACAATTCTATTGTACATATCTATTCATTATGTATCTGTGTCTGAGTACATGATCTCATGACTGATTATGTGAGCCAATGGGGTCAACTTGACCTTTCATATTCTGTCACACAATGTTATGTGCTTGTTGAATGTCACATGGTACTTCACTTATGCCCATGTGACCACTGCCACCATCATTCACATGCCCTGACATGCATCCACCAGATACCAGCCACCAGTTGCATCCCACACACCCTTGCCCTTACCCTCACACCTGCCTTACATCAGTCCTCTCCCCTGCACCTATACCTGGAGTTCAGACCACAACACAAAATTAAATATATATAGTACATGTACATTTATTGTGAGTTGACTTAGTGCTTATTGTCATTATTACCCTAGCACTTGTCTCACACACATTGGAAGGGAAATACGTTCTTCGCCTGCCAATGTCGGTCTGGAAAACACAGATATATGGACGTCCAGTTTAGTAGTCGGTCCATTCAGAAGCTCGAAGCTAAAGTTTCGTATCAGGACCGATAGTACAGCCTATAACAAACATCATGATATACAATCCATGATATGAACGGACACATGCATACCTTGATCTCAGCTATAGCAAATCCCTTTCCTAAACATATTCTCGGTCCATCTGCGAACGTGAGGAGATGCCTGTGACCGTGAAGGTCTTTGGTCATGTATGGATTTTTTTTGAGCCATCGCTCAGGAACAAAGGAATCAGCGTCAGGGCCCCAAAACTTTTCATTGCGGTTAATAAATGAGACCGGCACTAGAAATTGTGTTCCTTTAGGTATGAAGAGGGAATCCACAGTTTGTCCTGATGCAGTATCGATTGGGGAGCTCAAGGGTAGGACGTCGTCTTCCGCTGCCTTAACATGTCTTGAATGATAATATATAAATTAACATCAGAAGACATACCACACGGTTCAATTCATCCACAGGTGGATAGAATCTCAATGTTTCGTGCACAACGGCATCGAGATAAGGGAGCCCAGATGTCAATTGGTCCCATGTGGGATCGCTATGCGCAAATTCACGTAGCTCGTCCCTAAGCTTACTCTGTATCTCTGGATTGCGTGCTAGCTCGACTAATGCCCACTGAGAAAGAATTAGACCCAAGCATGACCACAAATGATATGTTGTACCGATAAGGTGACTAACATTTATGTTTGTTAGTAATTTGCCAAACAATAGCATCGTGTACTCACCAGATGTCGTTTCGTAGGCTTTGCCAAAAAAAAAAAAAGGTCGGCGACTACAAGTAACTAAAACAGCGATACTTACCAGCTATCAATAGTAAATTCTGCCAACACATGATGTTAAAGTTTTGACACAAAGATTAGCAAAGATACACACAATCTGTTGGTTGTACATAAGTCCTAAGTCGTTGATTATCACAAGTAAAAAGTAAAACGCACTTGCGAAACAACCTCTTCGTGATTCAACTTGAAACTTGCATCATCGGCTTTTCCTTTGACTGTCGGCGAACAGAATTCAAACGAGGTACACGAAGGGCAACTATTACGTACCCAATAGACCAAGGATCGACTTGTCCCTACCAACATTATGCGAGCTTTCCTTTTCTCTTTGGGAATCCTCGAGAAGCTGACTTGCCATTTTGGATGTTGCCTCTCTCATTCGCTGGAACATACGTGATCTCTCAGTTGGCATATTGACAATTGGAGGGAAAATCGGGCCAAGAAGAAAGAAAAAACTTCGACTGTTATTCGTAGACTCGCTGAACGATTCAAACGCCTTGAAAACAGGAGATTCGTGTCCATCCAAAGATTTGAAATCGTGGCCAAAGCAAGCAACGCCCACAGAATCGAGCCTGTGTGAAATTTGAGACTCGAGTAGATAATCGGCTGTATAAAAAAAACAAACATGATTCGGTTCATCCTGACCATATGTTAGTCTTTGAACATGGTGATTCGCAGTACGACATACCATTTCTGTACATCGATTGTGACTTCGTCCAAGTCACTGGACTCGAATGATGCACTCCAGTTTGCTTTGACCTGGGCGACAATGTCAGAGGCGTTCATAGAACATCGAGTTAACTATACCTTGTATGCCGAGTCGTAAAATACACTTGTCACTGTGCGTAACGCCGCATTACTGAACCCAGGTGTCAACGCCCTACGTTGTCTTGGAAATATTTAGAAACCTGTCAACCTAGACGTCTCATAGACGTACCTCCGATGGTCTTCCCTTTCTGCAAGTAGCATATTGGGTCCAAACTGATAGTGCAGTATTTCAGAAGACATGGTTTTGGAAGTCAGCAAACTAAAAGACTAGCTCACAAATGCCTTGAACACCGCCTTTGTGAATGCCGGCTTGAAATAGGTGATTGTGTCCTTGGAAAAAAGGTGCGCGATAGCTTTGGGATCGGAAAGGATGATGGCTCGTTTGCCCAACTGGACTGGTAATTGGAACACAAGGCCGTATTCACCTGCCCATCGGCCGTAAAGGGAGGCACGGTCCTTCGAATTCAACGTCTCCCTGGCTCTGCCAAAGAGAAAGCTGTTGTTAGGCGGACCTTTCAATCCGATCAGGCGAGCACTGCCGCATCGGTGCTGAAGGTATCGGGTGAACTTGACGGCGGTCCAGAGAGTGAGAAGTGAGATTAGCACGTTATATAGCGTTAAGTGATCCATGGAGGAGTGCATCATATCCTAGACTAGGACTCGTCCCAGTTACCCCTACTTATAAGGCCACGCCCAGCTTTGCGATAGATACTGCGGCAGCATATTTGTGTTTCGTATCATGATGAAAGATATTGATGATCGATCGCTATCATTTGAATATTAAATATTGAACATTGCCCACGTCATGAAATCCTTCAACCTTGTGAAACATCTGGTTCTTGAAGGTTGATTGAGACAAGGCATTTGGTCATGGGCCTAGCCAGCGGTTAGGAGTCTGCAAGGCGCAGCAGTACAGGTACACGAGCATCTCACCGCGCAGCCCGAGCTGCGCTCCATTCTTAGCCCCACTCCTTCAAATATGATAAACGCCAAAACGTTAATCTTGAATAGCTCATAAAAAGGGCATTATATCACAACACTGTACCCGAAAGTCAACGAAAAATGATTTTTTATTTCCCGAGCTCCCCTGGATTTCTCCAGTCGCTAACCTGCCACTCGTTGCCACATCTCAGCAGGTCTCTACAGTATGTACGGTTGCTGATGATGACAGGAATTTATAGACGCAATGTTGGATAAACTTGCCGGCTCGCAACAGCTTTCTTGGTCCTCAACGGATTAGGTGGTGTGTACAGAAATATGTCGTAGCCGTCACAAACGATGGGCTGCACCGGCAAAAGTGTCTGCCTCTTGATGAGCGCGGATGTTATAAAAGAACAAGGCTTTGGGCGTCAGGACTCTCTTAAGAGAGAGTTGTGTGACATTGGCAAACAAGTACAAATTATTGCGCGCTCCACGCCCTCATCGTAGAGCGTTTAACAATGATCGTCCCATGACTAGCCTGTCACTAAATTTGCAGACAGAATTAAAACCAGGCGGCGGCTGACGAATATATAAGAGTACAATGCAGCATCGTACGTCTTTTGTTATGCACTCTACTATGACCTCCGCTGTACCCAGCTCTACTGACACCGGTCGTCAACCCCTTACAACCATCCACAACTTTACGAACTGCTCCTTCGAAGTGTCGCGGACGGCGAGGAGACACGTCTGTCGCCGCAGCGTTGCCAGTGCCATTGAGCCCATTAGGACTATCAACAAACTGGAAGTTCTCGGAATGCTTGAATGCCTACGTACTGTTCTTGTTCGGCGAGAGACAAGCAATCGGGCATTGTTCTCCGCAATGCGTCAGGACCCCGATTATTATTAATGAAAAGCTTCACCACCGATATGCTTATCGGTTGTTCTCTTCATCGTATCAAAACCAAGTGGAAGGCCTTCCACTTCTTGAATGTGGAGAGGTTCGTCTTCTTTCTTCCGAGTCTTAAGCGTCGTATTTTCGCCAGCTATGCCACTTCTGCAATAATTCTCTTCCTTGTGAGCCTCTCGTTGTTGTGTTATTGACTGATGTTTGTAATGTAAGATTCCGTCGTCGTCCGCTTCTTCGCCCATTACAAGGTGCGTCACCTCTTTTCCTGGGGGAACTTGGGGAAGGTCGTACTAAGTGGCCATTCTTTCCTCGTTGTGATTCCTTTACTGTGGGTAGCGGGCTTCCATATCAATAAGCACGTTAATTTGTTGAATTCTACCATGACACAACAACGACACGCTTGCACAAATTTACAGGGTTCGGATTCTATAAATGGGTACAACGCTTAGTTGTACCGCGCCGTACATCCATCCTCATAGACAAACCACTTGGCACTCGCAATACGTGTTGATGGTTTGGTGCAAAAATCAATCGATTTTAGTCAGAGATAGCAATTAAGACCCCCACTTTTCAAATTTATGTTCGGAAGTTTCGAGCCACATTTTTAACAATCGAGACTAGGTTATTGAATTGGGGTCCGGATATAACTAGAGTCAGGTCTCCCTTCCGTTGAAGGTGACTAGCATAAAAAGCAGGTACGGCTCGATGATACTTTGCATAATGATACGTTACATTAATATCTTACATATGTTTGCCCCGGTTCACATCAATTTTACAGAATGCTTTGTTGAGATATGAAAATAGGTTGTTGTTATCATTCTGTTATTATCATTCATTAAAAGCTTCTCATAAGTCTGCCCGCGCTCTCTAACACACATTTATTTTCATGATAGGATTTTCCAGTTTATCACTATAACACCTGTCTTACTCGCATAGGGAGGACAGCACTCTCTTCCCCGGCCAATTTCGGCCGCGGGAAAAAGAAAGTATGGATGTCCAGCTTCGTACCTGGTCCATTCAACAGCTCGAAGCTGAAGTTTCGGATCAGGACCGAGAGTGCAGCCTAAAATAAAAAAAGGTACGAGGCTCATGACTAGAGAATGAACATACGTACCTTGAATTCAGCCAGAGCAAATCCCCTTCCTAAACATATTCTTGGTCCACTGGCAAACGTCAAAAGATGTCTATGACCATGAAGATCCTTGGGCATATACGTGTTTTCCTGGAGCCATCGCTCAGGAACAAAGGAATCTGCGTCAAGGCCCCAAAACATTTCATTGCGGTTAATGAATGAGACTGGGACTACAAAGTGAGTCCCTTTGGGAATGAATAGCATTTCCACAGATTGTCCGGATGCAGTTTCGATCGGGGAGCCCAACGGAATGACATCGTCTTCCACCGCCTGAGAATGTCATGAGCGATATTGTTGAATAGTGATCGGAAGACATACCACACGGTTCAAATCCTCCACAGGTGCATGTAATCTCAATGTTTCGTGCACAACAGCATCAAGATATGGAAGTCCAGATGTTAATTGGTCCCATGTGGGATCACTATTTGAAAATTCGCGCAGCTCGTCCCTTAGCTTTCTCTGTGTCTCTGGATGACGCGCTAGCTCAACTAACGACCACTAAGAATGGATTAGAACCAAGTAAACCTGCAACTGCTATGTATGAGTACCGATAAGCTAACTATAACATTTGCGTTCGTCAGTCACCAGGTCGAGAAATGGACATGCCCTTACCAGATGTTGTTTCGAAGCCTTTGCAAAAAAAACTGGTCAACGGTTAAAAATAACCAAAAAAGATAAAATGCTTACCCGCAAGCAACAGTAAGTTCTACCAACACATGTGACGTTAGTCGTTGAGCCCAAACGTAAAGAATTTACATACAATCTGTTGACCATAAGTCGTTGAATATCACAAGTGAAAAGTAAACGTACTTGGGAAACAACCTCCTCGTGATTCAATTTGAAACTTGCATCATCTGTTTCTCCCTTAACTGTCACACAACATAATTAAACGATATAAGTCACATGAAGGGCACATAATACGTACCCAAGAGACCAAGAATCGACTTGTCCCTTGCATTCTGCGAGTTTTCTTTTTCATCCGCGAGAAGATGACTTGCCATTTCGGACGTTGCCTTTGTCATTCGCCGAAGCATACGCGATCTATCGGTTGGAATATTGACGATTTGGGGGAAAATCGGGCCAAGAAGGAGGAACAGTCGTCGACTATAATTTTTTGTGTTGAATGATTCGAACACTTTGGATACAGAAGACTGTCGTCCTTCCAGTGCTTTGAAGTCATGATTGAAGCCAGCAATGCCAATGGAATCAAGCCTGAGTGTCAAATCCCAGACATATGTAGGTATCCGATTAGGGAGAAAATAACTAACGTGATTCGATTCATCCTAAATACAACATGAAATGCGTTGGACATTGAAATTTAATATACAGCACATACCATTTCTGCACATCGATTACGACTTCATCGCTGGCATCGAATAATGCGCTCCAATTTGCTTTGACCTGGATGATGATGTCAAAATGTCACTGCATATTGTGATAAACTCACCTTGTATGCTGAGTCGTAAAATACACTTGTTACTGTGCGCAACGCAGTATTACTGAATGCAGGTGTCAGCGCCCTACGTTGCCTTTGGAACGTTTGAGAACCTTTTATCTCACAATAAACGTAGACGTACCTGCGGTGGTCTTCGCTTTCTGTAAACAGCAAATTGGGTCCAAACTGAGAGAATACACGATCAGTAAACAGAGGCTCGAGGCCGTTGAAATCCAGTTTGACTTACGAAAACTTTATTTACGGTCTTGGTGAATGCGGGTCGGTAATAAGTGAATGTATCCTTTGAAAAAAGATGCCCGATAGCCTTGGGATCGCAAAGGACGATGGCTCGTTCGCCTAAATGGATTGGGATTTCGAACACAGGACCGTATTCGCCTACCCAGCGTCTATAAACAGAAGCCCGGTCCTCCGAGGCCAACACCTCCCTGAGTCTGCCAAATAAAATGTTGTTGTTGGCTGGACCCTTTAGAAAAGCGTTGCGTCGCTGAAGAAGGAATCGGATGACCCTGGCGGCTGTCCAGAAGGCGAGAATGGATAAGAAAATGATGGATGAGGTTAGTAGGTGATCCATGGTGTAGTGTACCATGTCCGAGTTGTCCGTGATAGAAGACGATCCGTATGAGATGATCGATGAACGATGAACCCTAGTCACTGGGTCAGAGGGCTACAAATCAGTATGTCGGAAGCCATCCGTCTATATCGAGTCATGATATCTGAGTCATCATTAAATATGTTTTCGTTAAAGCGGCTTGGCGCGCAAGCCTTGCAGTGACATGTGTCGCGTGATGGCGGAGTTACTGCTAGACGTCTGTTCGGAACAGCGTCAGACGCAAACGATGCGAGCCGGTAAACTTAACTCATAACTCTAATTCCTGTTAAGTCCCTCAAAGGCCTCAAATACGAACACCATATCTTAGGATTATATTTTCGGAGCCTCAGAGCGGACGAAGGGAGGGACACCAACTTTAACTTCTCCTGATCATGCATTAGTGCCATATACGAGAGTCCCGGATAAATGTCTTTGGTTCTGAAGTTGTGCTTGGTGCTGGTGAGTCCCGGTCCGCCATCAGGGCTAGTTTCTGGTGTTTGCACGAAGTTCGAAAATCGACAGGAACCGCAACTAAAGCAGTACTTCCTAGTTCCGTGGAACCCTTGAATTTTTGACAACTATGGTTACTAACAGTCAAGGTGTTCAGTTCATTATTGCTGTAACTGTTACCCTGTTGGTTCAGGGGCGGGTGATGGTGATAGTAGCGGGGGTGCTTGATGCCGATTCATCTCAAATGACAGAATATGCAATATTGCATCTTCATTTGATCGATCGCGGAGGGCATAATGTTGGTACCTGTTGGTACAGAGAATTAACGGGTTACAAAAATGGTACGGTTTTTTTTATGGTTGAGAGTAGTAGTACTAGTAGTCCTTATCGTCACCATCACCTTAACACTTGTCTGACGTGCATAGGAAGGGAAATACGCTTTTCGCCGGCCAACGTCGGGCGGGAAAACACTGATACATGGATGTCCAGTTTGGTAGTAGGTCCATTCAGTAGCGCGAAGTTAAATTTCCGTATCAAGACTGATAGTACAGCCTACAACAAACATCAAGATATGCGATCCATGGCATGAACGAACATGCATACCTTGATCTCAGCTATGGCAAATCCCTTCCCTAAACATATCCTCGGTCCATCTGCAAACGTGAGGAGATGTTTGTGACCGTGAAGGTCTTTGGTCATGTATGGGTTTTCTTTGAGCCATCGCTCAGGAACGAAGGAATCCGCGTCAGGGCCCCAAAATCTTTCATTGCGGTTAATGAATGAGATTGGCAGTAGAAAACGTGTTCCTTTGGGAACGAATAACGATTCCACAGTTTGTCCGAAGGCAGTTTCGATTGGGGACCCCAAGGGGATGACATCGTCTTCCGCCGCCTTAAAATGTCTTCAACGACAATACATAAATGATCATCAGAATACATACCACACGATTCAAATCCTCAACAGGTGCATGTAATCTCAATGTTTCGTGAACAACGGCATCAAGATAGGGGAATCCAGATGTCAATTGGTCCCAAGTGGGATCACTACTTGCAAATTCGCGTAGCTCGTCCCTTAACTTATTCTGTATCTCTGGATGACGCGTTAGCTCGACTAACGCCCACTAGGCAAGAATTAGAACCAAGCAAAGCTGAAAATGCCACACTGTACCGATAAGGTGACTACAACATTTGCGCTCGTCAGTTATTAGATCGAACGATAGTATATTTACTTACTAGATGTCGTTTCGTAGCCTTGGCAAAGAGCTGGTCAGCGATTGAAAGTGACTAAATAGCGAATACTTACCAGCAAGTAATAGTAAAGTCTGCCAACAGATGCGATATTAGATTCTTGACACAAAGATCATCAAAGCGAATTTACACACAATCTGTTGGCTGTGAGTCATTGACTGTCATGAGCGAAAAATAACGTACTTGCGAAACAACCTGCTCGTGATTCAACTTGAAATTTGCGTCATCTGCTTCTCCTTTGACTGCCCATCAACGTCAATAACTTGAGTCCCAAAAAGGGCATATAATACGTACGTAACAGTCCAAGGATTGACTTGTCCCTGACGTTTTCCGAGCTCTCCTTTTCTCTTCGGGAATCTTCGAGAAGCTGACTTGCCATTCCATAAGTTGCCTTTCTCATTCGCTGAAACATACGTGACCTCTCGGTTGGTATATTGACGATTGGAGGGAAAATCGGTGCAAGAAGGAAAAAAAAACTTCGACTATTACCCGCAGACTCGCTGAACGATTCGAACGCCTTGGAAACAGGTGACTCTTGTCCTTCCAATGATCTGAAATCATGACCAAAGCAAGCAACACCAACTGAATCAAGCCTGCGTAAAATTGAGATTTTAATAATTAATTGATTACATGAAAAAAACAAACATAATTCGGTTCATCCTGAAAATAACATCCTAGTTTTTTTATTGAACTTTTCGATTTTGTGGTACGACATACCATTTGTGTACATCGATTGTGATTTCATCACTAGACTCGAATAACGCACTCCACTTTGCTTCGACCTGACCATATCAGAGGCGTTCGCAATACGCCGAGTTGAATCTTACCTTGTATGCCGAGTCGTAAAATACACTTGTCACTGCGCGTAAAGCATCATTACTGA
Source organism: Amanita rimosa (assembly GCA_023014395.1). Lineage (NCBI taxonomy): Eukaryota > Fungi > Basidiomycota > Agaricomycetes > Agaricales > Amanitaceae > Amanita > Amanita rimosa. The sequence continues at coordinate 314,883 of JAEBUO010000037.1, read as the reverse complement.
ACCCAGGCGTCAGCGCCCTACGTTGTCTTGGAAACATTTAGAAACTGTTAAGTTTTCTAGATGAAAGTCACATAGGCGTACTTCCGATGGTCTTCCGTTTCCGCAAGCAGCATACTGGGCCCGAACTGATGAGGCACGATTAGAGGTCATGCGTTTGAAGTCCAAACTATCAAGACTAGCTTACAACAGTCTTAAATACCGCCTTTGCGAATGCGGGTTTGAAATAGGTGGTTGAGTCCTTGGAAAAAAGGTGTCCAAGGGCTTTGGGATCGCAAAGGATGACGGCTCGCTTGCCCAACTGGACTGGTAATTGGAACACGAGACCGTATTCACCAACCCATCGCCTGTAAATCAAGGCGCGGTCCTTCGAATTCAATGTCTCCTTGGCTCTTCCAAAGAGAAAATTGTTGTTAGGCGGGCCTTTCAATCTGACGAGGCAAGCACTGTCACGTGGGTGTTGAAGGTATCGGGTGAACTTGACAGTGATCCAGAGGATGAGAATTGAGATTGGTAGGCTGTATAGTGTTAGGTGATCCATGGTGAAGCGCACCATGTCCCAGAGTACCCTGTGGTGAGAAAGTCACCTTCAGGCTCTACTTATAGGCCATTTGCAATAAATTCCGGCATTTTGCGGCGGTACACTCGGGTTTCACGCCAAATGATCGATCGCTATCCCAGCAAATCATGATATTTAGATTACCGAACTTCGTACAAAATTTGTTTGAAAAGTCAATTGAGACCATGTAGTTGTTCATGGATCTTGCCAGCAGCCTGTGTGGTCTGCAAAACCGCGGTAGTGGAGGTAAGAACTGAAAAGTATGCGACCGGTAACTCACCGCATTGCCCGAGTCGTCGCCTCGTTCTTAAGAGATTATGTGCTTACATAATACTCTGTTTTGTTTTGTTTTTGATTATGTGTTCTTACTTACTCACCAATACACTGGTGTAGAGGCTGGGAAACCGCGGGGCTTTAGTCAGGAAAGAGAGCGCGAAAGCGCGTCTGTAGTCGAGGACGTTGGTATGGAGCGATAGCGTCGAAGGTGACCGGTGCTTGTGGGAAAAAGCGCGCTTGATAAACCTCTTCCGCGTTCCATCACAGCTTTGTCCCGGATATGGTCTCCCGGTCTCGTCTCCCAGTCAGCCTGTTCACCTCACAGTCGTCCCCCCAACAAGACGTAGTCAACTCGCTCATCAATATCTGATTGGTTGGTATGAATGCTGGAACAACGAACATTACCAATGCACCCATAAATGGAATACTATCCCATACGTCTCGGAAACTTGAAATACTCTGACGGCCGATACAAAGGTATGAACATGCATCCCTTGAGCAAATTCCCTTCCTAAGCATATCTTCGACCCATTTGCGAACATCTCCACAAGTGCATGGAATCTTGCACAACAGCATCGAGTTCAGACTATGGGTCCCATGAGGGATCTTTATTTACAAATTCGCATTGCTAATCCCTTGACTTATTCTGTATCTCTGAACAACGCGTTGGCTTGACTAGGAGAGAACTGGAACCAAGCATGGCAACTGCAAAACGCTATGTAGGAGTACTTGATTACTGATTTGCGTTCGTCAGTCATGGCAATGTCAACGATAAAACATTACTGATCATATGTCGTTTAGGTCACGTTTAATAAGCAACCAAAGAGCGAATGCTTACTACAGCAATTAATAGTAAATTCTATTCATACGGTACTATGCGACGTTACAACTAACGTTCTGGCCCAAAGGTTAGTGAAAAAAAATTACAATCTGTTGACTAAACATACCTGCGAAACAATTTCCCTGCTATTCGATTTGAAAGTTGAATCGTCGGATTTTTCCTTGACTGCCAAACCAACATGATTAAACCAGACGGGACGTTTAATTTAATGGGCCTATGAGACCGAAGGTTGAGTTGTCGTGAGCGGATGACTTGCCATTTAGGACATTGCCGTTGTCATTCGCCGAAATATACGCTATCTCTTAGTTGGTACGTTGGGGAAAATTGAATCAAGAAGGTGAGTCGGCGATTAGTACTTCTTGCGTTCCGAGAATAGGAGACTGATGTCCTTTCAAAGCTTCGGTGAAGTCGTGACCAAAGCCAGCAACGCCAACGGAATCAAGCCTAGGCACATTTTGACACTTGAGCTTGAGTACTCGATTGGGAAAAAAGCTAACGTACTTCGTACTTTGGATCTTCCTGAACATAACACGAACACGTTGGACAATTAAATTTTGCCACGTATACCAACTGTACGTCAGTATGGCTTCATTTTCATTGATGGAATCGAGAACGATGGTTTAAATTTGCTTTGATTTGGGTGCATTGCTGTCCACTCTTCCAACAGTTAGGATCGCTGAGAATTTTATTTATTTCTGTGCTGTGTTGTATACCTAAACGCGTATTGAGAGTACTATTGACTACATTATTTCAAACCAATCATCACTTCTCAGGTCTTCAAAGCTATTTTCAATCTAGCATCCAATCAGTCAACAATTCAATCTTGCATAACCATCAAACTTACCCAGTAGGCCAAAATACCAGCAACCAAATCAGGCCATGGCTCATAGATCACCAACTGGCCATCAATACTCCTTGTGGTGCTTAACTGAACTACAGAGGAATGCATATAGGAGGCCCCATCATAATTGTCATCAAGCTTGATGAGAAGAAAGATCCAATCACGCCCATTGGTCAGAGCACCACGGAGAACCTTCTTCCTAAGATAAAGGAGCCTTTAATTGGAAATGTGAACCAGAGGCTAGGAGGATCGCTTACTGAAGAAGCTTTCCACACGCATACATCTCACATACTGCCTGAGGAATGTGGTCCGAGGGATCGGAAAGCTTGGCTTTTATAACGAAGAAGCCGGATTGCATATGTGACCTGAGAACATGAAGCTGCGGTGATCTCAGAAGAACAGCTGGATGAAATAATGAACTTGGCGGTCGAGATAGGCCAAGGTAGACCTACCAGCGACGCGTTGACTTGCTACTATAGCAGTGTAGTCTACAAATCCTGAAAGGGTTGACAGACTCGACGGACTGATGGTAGTGGCTGGAACAACGTGTTCCATGTTGAGAACCATGCGCTTATTTGGTGATAGCATTGCAGATGCGCGGAAGAAGAACGCGTCAATCCACGCACGGGCGCTTGCTTCAGTCTGACGGAGTACGCGAGCAGCAGAGAGATTGATAGATAATTACATACCGTCCCTAGCAGGAACGAGACTTTCCAACAAATGCAATTGACGATACAGGTTCTCAGAAGACCAAAGTTCGCTCTGTCCGAGGGAGGCAGTCGCCGCGATGCGTTCCTCGGAATTGGGCTTAAGATCAAGAAAGCCAGTAGATGTAATTTTCAACTTGGTCAAGTGCTCCGCAGTCATACTGGAGAAGGTAAGAGACTGTAAGGAGTGAGTTAAAGGAATGCCGTTTCGTAGCTCAGGTCATACTTGAGCTTGAGGCCCCTCCAGCTTCGATCCCAAAAAAGAGAGCATCGCGTCGACCTGCTGCTCGAAATCTTCCAAAGGGCCTTCCTCCAACTCCTCCAACTCCTCCAACTCCTCATAGACAATGGATTTCTTCAACTTAAGAAGAGAATTGTAGGCGAGTTGCAATTCCAGCCCACTGAGACCGGACAGTTTACGCTTCTTAGAGGACATGGTGATGAATTCCGCGGGAGATCGAGAGGGCTTTTCGCAGACGACGTCGTTGTCGCTCAAATGGAATTGGAACTTGGCATGAGATCTAAATAAACAAAAGTAAATTACTAAATAGTGTTACAACCAGTTCAAACCAAAAAAACTGGCGAAATACATTGGGGGAAACCGGACCAAGAAGGTTAGTCGGTGACACTAGTACTTCTCGTGTTTCTAACGCTCTGAGACCAGGAGACTGGAAGCTTTGGAGTCGTGATCAAAACTAGCAATGCCAACGGAATCAAGCCGATGTAAAATTTGAAGCTTGTAGAATTAACGTGCTTCGTTCGATTCATCCATACTAACACGAACACGTTGGACATTTGAATTTTAATTCAGGTCAATCACGGCTTTTATCGAATAATGCGCTCGAATTTGCTTCGACCTGGGCGATGTCATGACACAACGTCTGGCAGTAGCCTCGGTTGAATCACGAGATAGAGCTTTACAGTATCGGGGTCATCTGGACCGTTGTTCAGATGATCGAGATCTTCTGTTATTTGTACAGCGTCAACGTTCAACATCCAAGACGAGAGCTCAGATCACTCATGTTACATGTAGATAATACTCTAAGACTTGCTCTAGCTCGCAAATGACATTTCCAGTCCGGCCCATGTCAAGCACTTGGAATACGACAGGCCGGGAATGCTTCCTGAATACATTGATAAAGTTCAAGAGTATCGTGAGCTGAAATATCCCATCAGAACTCCGGTGAAGCATAACAGTGCTGAAACATCATGTAAGGATTGAATATTGAATATTGATGATCGATGATGATTTTATACATCCACATGACGAAACCCCCCCCAAAAAAACATCAGCCTATCGAACTACACAGGTCGAAGGACAGGTTACTTGACTGGCGCTCATACGCAAGCTTGTCAAAGGATTGCAGGGCTCCTATGTTGGTAATATTCACAGTCACCCACCCTCCAACTTGGTAAACCCGCCCATAAACCCGCCCATCGTCCTAACTGCATCCACCAACCGCCTATACTCGCTCATCAGCTCTGCCACTTCACCAATCCGCAACTCGTCGGGCGCACACTCGAGGAACCGTTGCACAGGCGGTGCGATGAGTCCCCCTTCCTTCCTTTCCGAGGTGGCAGGGTCGATTGAGGTCGAGGGAAACAGTAAACTGCTCGACCGGGACACAGGGGGCGAACTGCCAACCTTGATCCCTGCCAACCGGGCTGAGAGACTCTTCCTCGGCGTCGGCCCCAACCTCTCCTTCACCTTCGCCTTGCTCTTTCCCTTGCTGTTAGCCTTTCCCTCGCTCAGCATACTTTCAAAACTTTTGATGCTCCTCACACTTCCATGCAAATTCGAGGCCTTGCGTCGGTCATCTGCCTCACCCTCACCCTCACCCTCACCCTCACCCTCACCCTTATCCTCACCCTCCTCACCCTCACCCTCACCTTCCTCACCCTCCTCACCCTCCTCACCCTCCTCACCCTCCCCTCCATCCTCTCCACCATTCTGCCTCTCTATATTTTTCTCTCGACGCACATACACCCCACGTTCATCCCCCTCCTCTTCACTAAACGCATACGGATCCGGATCGGGGTACAACTCCGACCTGATGGAACCAGTCCTCGACACCGTGATCATCTCTTCCTCTCCCCCTCCTCCTGCTCCTCCTACACTTCCAACGAGTTTGGATCCACTCCCAACACGCGCAATAGGAAGCGAAGACGCAATACTGGCGATCGAAAACCCTCCTCCAGTGATCCCATTATCCCGCTTCAACAGTCCAAAACCGGGTTTGATCATCTGTGGTGGCGCCGCCGCCGCCGTCGATGATGACAAGGACGAGGACAGCGGCAATAGCAGTGGTAGTGCCGCGTGTTGGACCTGACCGCTGGCAGGACCCCGCGCCGGTGCCGCCGGGGGTGGGCCAGGTGCCATCAACGACTTGAGGATCCCAAACGACGTATCCATCACCCCAGCCAACACCTTATTCGCCGACGCCCCAATCGCTCCAATCGCCTCGACACGATCCCGTAGTCCCAGGGCGTCGGGGGAAGAAGGTTTTTGAATTCCCGGACTTTTCAAAATCGGGGACAAAAGCCCCTCGCCGGGATCTGGTGCATGGTGCGACGACGACGGGGAAAGCACAATGTTGACACCGAGCGCGCCCAGATCGACGTTTTCCAAAAACTCGGCGACGGCCATGAGGTTGATGATGCAATAGCTGTCCTCTCCTCTTGCTACGCTCGAGGGTAGATGTGTGTTTCGGAAACGTTGGGTGAATAAAAGGTGCGAAACAAGGTGCGGGGGATTGGATTTGACGACGGAGAAGATGAGGAAGGGGAGGAGAATGTCACCTGACACAGGCGATGGTTTGGGATTGGAGTCAGGTTTTGGGTTTGTTGCTTGTTCTTCCCCGACGTCTACAGTGGAGCTTACTCTGCGGCTAATCCCTTTCATCTCCTCTTCGTCCGATCTTCCTCCCTTCCCTCGAGCTTCTTCAGGTATCAGCTTGATTGGCGGCAACTTAGCCAATCCATCTATTCACAAAAGCAAGAAAATCTCGTTTTGAAAATAGAGAAAAGGTGAGAGAGAGAGAGAACGCACCAACGACGATCTTATGGGCCTCGACCAACACTGCTGCTTTCTCCTTTGGCGAGTGACAGATTTCCAGCCGCATTAGTGCTGATCAGTCCATTCCATTCAGTCCATGAGTCCATTTAATGATAGGATAATGATACGCACCCTTTCCGCAATCCCGAACCACCTCGCCCACCTCTTCTTCCCTGCCTGCCTCGCGCGCCGCACTGATGTCCATGTCCAGCCTGTCCAGGGTGATATCGACCATGTTAAGCGCGGCAATGCGTGAGGCGAGGGTCGCGTCATGCGATGTGTCGTCCGAGAAGGGGTGCATGAAAAGTCTGATGCGTTGTGGTCGTGCCAATGAAGAGGTGAGAGAGAGGAAAGGGGGGGAGACGTACCTGTCGTAAAAGAGAGAACAGAGAGTGGACTCGGCGGACTCGACGATCTGCGCAACGAGGCTGTCCACTGCATCCGCCGTGATATCCACAGAAGTGGCAGTAGCAGCGTCTGCAGTAACATCCGTACTAGCCTGTTCAACTTGCTCCCGTTCCTGTTCTCCTTCTTGAGGAATCTTTGAACGCGCCTCTCTCTCCAATTCGGCGTAGAAATCCTGAAAAGCCATCACGAGGTCTTCTAGGTTTGCGCCAGATTTCTCCTTCTCCGCACCCGTGTTTGGCCACAGAGAAACGTCATATTCTTCCACCACCTCCTCCTCAGCATCCTCCCCCTCCATCCCTTCTTCTTCCTCCCTAGCCCGCCGTTGCCCCAGCCGAGAAGATGGCCTCCCTGTCCCCGCAATCGCGACTTCTAGGCGTCTAGCAAGGTCCCTGGTAGCCGGATCTCTATCACGACCGGCACGGGTTCGAGAACGCGGTGTAAACGGGTACAGACCCGCCTTCAGGGCAAACTCGTGAACAAAGGTGGACATCCATGACGCGAGAAATGTGGGAATCTGATGATGATGATGATGGGTATTGCAAGCACTAGAGTCACCACCATCGACATTGAACCGACGCGATATCTCAGCGCGGATAGTAGCGTTGACTTGTTTTGCGATGTCGGAACGGATGATGGGTTTGTCGATGAGGAGGACAGAGATGGTGACCGTTGCTATCGGGGCGTCCCCTGCCTCAGTTGCCGAGTTAGAAGCAGAAGTAGCGGGTAGGGGCGACGGTGCCGGCGGGGTTGTGCTTCTGAAAAGGGACGCAAATGGGTTCGGCAGTCGATGAGGAGTGGATGTGCCGCTGGTGGGGCCAGGTCCCGGTCTAGGCGGAAGCGGAGGTGGTTTCAGAGTATTGGGTGCAGTTACGGGAACAGACAGCTGGGTGTGCAGGGGGGAGAGGAAGAGATAGGTTGGGTAGTCTTGGGCATCGGGCACTGGAGGCAAAGGAGGCAGGGTGTGAGGCAGGTGGACTGAGGCCGAGGAAGAGCGAAAGGTGGCAGACTTCAAGTCAGGACCTAAGACGGCCCTGAGAGCGGAGAGAGTGACGAGCTGGTTGGCTGGAACGTCGACAAAGGCAATGTGGTCCTTAACCAGCTCCTGGTTGATGGGGGTCCGGTCGCTGCTCGCTGAGGTGGGGAGCAGCAGGGTCGCGCGTCCGGGTGCCACGAGCGCCCGCCAAATGTCAATCCATCCAGGTTCACTCACCAGCCGGTCGAGCAGCGCGTACCCGAGGGAGGTGCTGTCGAGTCCGATACCCTGTGCTGCTGTTCTGAGGAGAGCCAGTCGCTGCTGTGACCTGTGCTGTCTGGGAGTGTAGGGCACATAACCTGCAGAGGCGAGTGGATGGTTGAGAGACATAAAATCACTGATTCGATAACCGTTACTCGGCCGACATCACCGCCATCGCCCGCCCAACGTCCGTGCTAATGTCCGCCCATCCCGCCTCCGGCTCCGCCCCTGCTGCCCGGATCTCAAGCCGATCCCCAGCCCACCGTCCCGCCTCCAATCTCTCATCCTCCTCATTCGTCCAGCATGTACTCACCACAACCGCTTTCCCCAATCCCTCCACTGCGTCCGACCTCACGTACTCCTTCTTGCTCAGATTCCGCAGATGCCACTCCTTCCCCGCCTCGCCTGATCCCTTATCCACCGGCACAGCGGTATACCACTCCTCGGCGAAGGCATATAGTGTTGGTGCAGGATCGTCCTCATCGTACTCTCCCTCTCCCTCCTCATCCAGATACATATCCTCCACCTCTTCCTGCTCTTGGGCAGTCAACATGCCATCAGGGTACGCCACCGCACGATCAGAAACGACGACGATCCGGTTCCCTGCCCATCTCCCCTTGTGCACTTCAAGGTGGGACACCAGCGCATCTGGCACCCCACTCAGCAGAATATCCGTGATCTCGCCCCGAGGCTCTTGCCCGAGCACCTCTCGTTTGTCCAGATTGAGCACTTGCCAGTATTGCACCATGGTGGTTGAAGATGAGCCAGTGTTCGGCTAGATATGGAAGCCGCGCCTCTTTTTTTAGACCCTCTCTCTCCAGGTCCATCGCATCGCGGAACAGAAATTCCCTCACAGTTCAAGACGCTTGAGGAAAACCTTTGTGGTCATGCGCCCTGTCCTTTGGGGGAGGGCCTGACCCCTCAATCATATGTGTCTGGTGCAAACACTAGAGAAAGCTAGCAATTTGAATTGAACAGTCACTACGCACATCATGGAGGTTAGTCGGATCCGAATTCGTCATTATCGCTCTTCTGCGCCATTTTCACTTCGCCCGGTCATCATATGTGGTTTTAACTTCTTTTCTAACGCCCGTTGAATATCCTGCTCGTCGCCGACATTGTCCAACACCATCTGCTACGTCATACCACCATAATATTTGTCAAGGGAGTGCCTAAATAGAATTCTTACGTTCATCACAGGAAGTCCTGTGATGGAGCCGGAAAATCCATCTGTAGAACATGGGACAGACGCCTTTTGGTGGCCAGTCATGTCTGTTTTTTTCCACCCTCACACCCATGATGCCGACATCCTTAAAAAACTGTCTCTCGTTAAGAACAAGTTTCTGCTCTTCTTTCGATTCGACTTCACTAGCAACACTTTTTTCACAACTTCTTTAGCATCTGTCCATATGACTTGAATTTTTCGTGTTGGAGAACGGGCGAGATCTTCGCTGCACGGACATCATCACTCCTCGATACAAATCGGGATCAAAACGGGACAAGTGGTTGAAGTTCACTGGTACAAAGATTTTTCTACCTATTGGGCGAAGTGCCAGGAGCAGCCTGACGCATCTCATCTCTTTTTATCGACGAGGGTGATGGATGATTGGGGATTGGGGATTGGTATCCTTTCCAGGAGGGCACTGCGCATGGCCACCGCGAAGGGTGGGGCCCTCGGGGATCACGTCGATCACGGGCTATTTTACCTTCAAGAGCGGCAGTGAGTCCCGGTATCCCCGCAAATGGTCTATATCCTGATTTCTAATTGATTATGCTCGCTTTAAGCTCTCTTCGATTCCTCTTCCACGAAATGGCCCCTTACGCAGCGGCAGGCGACTAAAAAATGTCAACTTACCAATATTGTCACTATCAAACAAGGATGAATGATACTGTGACGAGGCCCCACGCTTAGTATTTTTGTCAAGCAATGTCGTATTACGGGGAGCAACTACAACTAAGTGGAGGTCGGGGTCTTGGTCCAAGACTCTTTAGGGAACACGACGTGAGGCAGCATCCGACCTGAGCTGGTTCCCCCACTCAAATCAATCGCGTCCGCCACGATGGTGGCGCTTGGATGGACAAAGACTATTCTGTAGTCATAACTGTCGGGACTATCCTTTTTAGCACTTGAAAAAACAGTGGATTGAATTAGTCTGGCTTTAAGTTATTATGTACGGATGGACGACGCACGGATCCAAGTTCACCGAAAATTTTTTCAAATATTGCACCCCTGCCTTTTCTCTGGCCGCCGTCAATTCTTCTTCAAACTCTTCTTTGGTGAGTCCCCATTTTCCATTTTTCCATATACTGTTAATCATTGACTTCTTAGATTCCGGTGTGCCCGACTCGCGCTCCCATTCGCCCACTATCTCCTTGTATGTCATAGCGCCTTGCAAAATATCTATCAAGATATAGAAAATTTTGCAGCCCTTGCAGTCCTGGGTGTCGGGTAATGCTTCCACCCCACGCCCCAAATACATGCGGATATCCTTCAACATCGATACTTGGTGTGAAACACTTTTTTCGTCGTCTTTTGATTTCACTGGTATCACTTTCACAAAGCATGGTAGGTTATTGAGAACCTTCATTCTGTACACTTTGTAGTCGTCGTGTACTATAACGGGGTTCATGGTATTAAGATTCGCGACCGCTCTTTGGATAGGACCGGACCCGGAATTCGCCTTGTTCTGTCTATGTTGTCTATAGTTTTGAAGAGCATACTACGAGTATGGGTCAGAACGGGACAAGCGGGACAAGCGGTTGAGTTCACAGGTGAGAAGGCTTTGCTCATAAAACCCGTAGCAGCAACACATAGCACGTGAAGAAGGAGGATCGCAACGAAAGAGAAACGCATTGGATGTCAATGTGGGTAGAGGTCCAGCCTGACGTCTCTCATTGCCTTCACTACCTTTAAGTATTATTCACGAAATGATTGATATGTTGCTAAGGAGGCAATCATGTCACAAGTCATCTCCGCAGTCACGTTGCAGATAGTCTTCACCTTCAAGCACGGCATGCAGCCCCACATGCAGCTTATATCTTGATTATATTCGCCTTATGCTCTCTTCGAACGAATATATCCTCCGAGTCTCCCATGAAATAGGTTCTCATGTAGCAATGACTAGAAACACGAGTGAGACAGCATTGACGGATGATATGGACACACCGGGCGCTATTCCGTGTCGTGGATAGCTGTGCATCAATGCCAAGATGTTTTCATCAACTTCATCTTCATCGCATTGTATGCCGTCATTGAAGCAGTTGGCTCTTGCCCGAGCGCCTCTCGCCTCTCGCCAGTCCATATTGCCCTGGTGGATGGTGCGCCTCTTTTTTCAGGAGCATACCACGCCTACGTATTTCAACTTTCCGAACATCTGGACCCCACCTCGTGAAAAAGCACGTTCCTCTGCTTTCGACGTTACTAGGAACAGTTTCACAAGGATTCCATACATCTTGCAATTGTCGGTAAAAGAAGGAGAGAAATTCGCGCTCGTGAGTTTTAAAAGCATTCGTAGGAGAGGACCGGGCCTGGAATTCATATTCAGCTTGGTAATTCGACATGCCTTGTATGATGCTAGATCAGACAAGTCAGACAAAACGGTTGGGGTCAAGTGGCAGGTATCAACTTGATCTTTTCTACTCCAAAAACGTGGTGCTGGCAGCAGCAGCAACACATGATGCGCGAACAAGAACACTTGCAACGGAAGAGAGACGTATTGAATGTCAAAGCGAGGACCAGTGCCTTTGTCGACTTTCAACTTGAATGGACGAAACAATAGAGATGATGGATGAACAGGATGGATAATGTTGCCAGGAGGTCATTAGCATCACCGAGAGGGGCCGACTCACGTCAATCTGGGCATAGTTGCACACTTCACCTTCAAGCGCCCGCAACCCACATCCCGTTTTTCGCTCTTAGCAGGCCAAGTGTCACGGTAAACGGCGTAACGTAATCAGAACCGAGCAGCGAGCTTCGTACTATGTTTCCACTGTGATTGTCTTTCCAAATACCCTACCTCATACGCGCGACTCAGGCCGTACAATGTCAAATCGTTGCAGTACTCGCTTCATTGTCAAAGATCCCCCTAATGTCACTTTATACGGCATACGCTGTTTACGACATCGTACGTACACATCGTTGGAGTCTCCTTCTCACTCTCAGCAATCCGTGCATTTCGTTGCCTCGAATATTCACTCTGCGCAAATAGTACAAGAAACCTCTTCCCTGTACGAGAAGAAATATTTGAGGAATAATTCCGAATTAGCATGATCACACAGGTGGGTGCTGTAATTTCTATTTATACATGGAATGTTCCAATTATATCGGAAAACAGGGATGGGAGTTACGACACGAGACCGCGAAGTTCACCTCTGTCTCATGACCGGATGGGGACAGATACTAAGTCCTCCTACCTATAAGTAGAGGCTATAGTAGCATTCGTTACAGAACTTTTATTCTCATACGACATGGTGCGCTACACCATGGATCACCTAACGCCATACAACATTTTTTTCTCCCTTGTCGCATTCTGGACCGCCGTCAAACTTGCTCGGTTCCTTCTCCACCGGCGCAGCGCTCTTCTCACCCAGCTGAAGGGTCCAGTCAACAACAACATTTTCTTTGGCAGAGCTAGGGAGGTGTCAGCCTCGAAGGACCGTGCTTCTGTTTATGGGCGCTGGGTCGGCGAACACGGTCCTGTGTTTGAGCTGCCAATTCAATTTGGCAAGCGTGCCATCGTTCTTTGCGATCCCAAGGCTATCGGACATCTGTTTTCAAAGGATACGTTCACCTATCACCGAATCCCATTAACGAGGGCTGTAACCAAGGCTCTGGTAAGTCAAGCTGGATTTAAACTCCCTCGGTCCGTTTACTAATCGTGTATTGTCAGTTCGGACCCAGTATGGCGTTTGCCGAAAGCGAAGACCATCGGAGGTACGTCATTTACTGTCTTGTGGGATAGAAGGCTCAGACGTTCCCAAAGACAACGCAGGGCACTGTCACCAGCATTTAGTAATACTGCGTTACGCACGGTAACAAGTGTGTTTTACGACTCAGCATACAAGGTTAAGATTGACTCGATCTATCGTGAATGTCTTTGACACCGTCACCCAGGCCAAAGCAAAATGGAGCGCATCATTTGAGTCCAGCGACGAAGTTGTAATTGATGTACAGAAATGGTATGTTGTCCCGCAGACTCAAAATTTCAGTCCAAGTATGATATACCCACGTTATTGGTAGGATGAATCGAATCACGTCAGTTTTTTTCATAATTAGTTACTCAAATCTCAAATCTCAAATTCAACGTAGGTTTGATTCAGTCGGCATTGCCGGCTTTGGCCACGACTTCAAAGCTTTGGAAGGACATCGATCTCCTGTTTTCAACGTGTTTGAATCACTAAGCCCGCTGAGAAATAGGAGTCTGCGACTCTTTTTCCTTCTTGGGCCAATTTTCCCTCAAATCGTCAATATACCAGTCGGTATGTTTCGACAGATGGCAAAGGCAACGTCCGAAATGGCTCGTCATTTTCTTGAGGATTTCCAAAGCGAAAATGAAAACTCGTCAAATACCAAGGACAGGTCGATCCTCGGTCTCTTAGGTGCGCGTTATATGAATGCCCGTTTTGTCCCGTTTAATTATGTCGGACGGCAGCCAAAGGAGAAACTAGCAATACAAGTTTCAGATTGAATCACGAGGAGGTTGTTTCGCAGGTACGCCTACTTCCCGCTTTTGCGATAAACAATGACTCATAGTCAACAGATTGTGTGTCAACTTTTAATTAACGTCTGGTCCCAAAACTGACATTGCATGTGTTCATAGAACTTACTACTATTTACTGGTAATAATTTACGCTTTTGGTATATTTCAATCGCTGACCAGTTCATTGCAAAGGCTACGAAGCGACATCTGGCAAGTGCAAGCTACCACCGTTCTGCAGATCACGGTCTAATAACTAATAAATAAATTTTATAGTTAGCTTATCGGTAAACGCATCGCATTTGCAGTTGTGCTTGCTTCTAATATTTTCTTAGTGGGCATTGGTCGAACTTGCACGTCATCCAGAGATACAGAGTAAGTTAAGGGACGAGCTACGCGGATTTGCGAAAAGCGATCCCACATGGGATCAATTAACATCTGGACTTCCTTATCTCGATGCCGTCGTGCACGAAACGTTGAGATTACATGCACCTGTGGAGGAATTAGGTCGCGTTGTATGTTTTCTGATATTGTTCAAAGGAATATTATTCGAGACATTCTCAGGCGGCGGAGGACGATGTCATTCCCTTGGGCTCCCCGATCGAAACTGCATCCGGACAAACTGTGGATTCGCTTTTCATTCCCAAAGGGACCCAATTTATAGTGCCGGTCTCGTACATCAACCGCAATGAAAAGTTTTGGGGCCCTGACGCAAATTCTTTTGTTCCCGAGCGGTGGCTCAAGGACAACCCATACATGCCCAAGGAACTTCAAGGGCACAAACATCTCCTGACATTCGCAAATGGACCGAGGATATGTATAGGGAGGGGATTTGCCCTAGCTGAGTTCAAGGTATGCGCATCCATTCTCGTCACGATTCGCATAACCATTTCTGGGTTTTTGTGTAGGCTGTACTATGGGTCCTGATTCGGAACTTCAGCTTCGAGCTGTTGAATGGACCAGATACGAAACTGGACCTTCATCCATCTATGCTGCCCCGGCCTAAATTGGTAGGCGAAGAAGGCCTGCTTATGCGAGTAAGACAGGTTTTAGGATAATAGCAAGTACCCCGACTCTGTTGCTAGGATTGCATGATTCAATATTTACACGCTTTTTTTTTTTTTGCCTTACGAAAACGTCTCGTCCGACCGCACTGTAGCAATTGCCCGAATGCTTTTATTGTCTGCGCTCCAATCCGTTATTTTTAAGGATTCTACCCAACGACGTCTCCTTGCTCATTGATGTCTATCGTCCTTTAACTCTCTATGTGTACCGTTCCTGATAGTAGATGACAAGTAGAGTGTGTAATAGAGGCTCAGTAAAAGGCTTTCAGGCCTCGGCGCTAGCCGACCATATGTGTCGCCGCGCAGACCTCAGCCTGCCTATCACACAGTTGGTCAATCGGGCGGACTGCGCTTCCTCACCAGCTGATGGATTAGACAAGACCTCTCAAATCGGGTACCCATTCAATATTGTCTCGTTATGCATTATGTGCAATGAATATATGGATTGAACTTGTGGGGGGGCATAAGGCCAATCCGTAAGTGCTCTGGGGGATGTAAAGGGGCAGCCGCCGATTAAGAAAATCTCCATCTGACGAACTTTCAGCACAGAAGGGTCCAACGAATGACAGAGATACGTACTTGTTGCCACAGACGATACACCTAGAATAGCTAGTTAGCGGAAGCTTGAAAGTGAGATGAAATAAGATACGTACGTAACGAAAGTCTATAATCGGATAAGATCAAAACCACTATACGAGATGATAATATATCACTCACTGTCATAGGCTCATCTGCACTACGAATCTGCATTTGCCTATAGCGGCATTTTCTCTTTAGAGGCATAAGTGTGTGCAATTGATGACGCCCCAAATTACTGACTTGTTTGCATTGTGAACACTGGAAAGCGTCTGTTTCGACTTCTTCAAGTTGTTCCTTTGCTTCTGCTGCAAGGGATTGGGACTCTTCTGATGAGATTTCTTGGTGCTACGCAAATACACAAACATCGATACGAGAACCGAAACACAGGCGTACCTCGCTGGACATCGTTGGGTTGGCGCTTTGATGGTAGAGATTTGAGGCGGCGATCGGCTGTTCCCTTTTTGGCGGCTGTTCCCTTTTTGGATTCACTGCTCCCGCTTCTCGTGTATCAATTGCATGCGCCCACACTCAGCAATCAACCGGATATACCCTTTCCTTCTTCAAGCGCCACCAACTCTCAAACCTGAATCGTGTCCAAGACGGTGACGTAAAAAAATTGGAGGCTAGTGCAACGGTTGCCTCACAACCTGGCATGGTCACGACTCTGGAGGCGCTAGCAGTAGCTCAACAGAAACCTCTGGCGTGAAAGGCGGCGATAGGTATGTAAGGGTAACCTTTTTTCTTGTCGTATTCGGTCCATGTGCTAAGGCATCAGGGTAAATATAGTTGAAACTGTTTTGCATATATCCAAGCTGCTTGGTAGTATCCGCTACTAACAACTCGGGCAACGCGGCGAGATGGCAATGAGGCCTTGCGGCCTTACATCGGGCAACTCGGTGAGCAGCGATGTTTATCAAACCGCCGGGTCCAATCACTAGCCCCAATTGATTTTCGAGCCAGATTTTGTTACCTAAAGCTTCCATGACATGTGAATCGAGGTCATGGCAAGCCTGAATCTCATGATGTCGGCAAACCCTATAGATCATAACGCGAAACACGGTGCATTAGTTGTACCATGTGACTCAGCGCTGCTCGCTTATAATAAGAAGGTTGTATGATGATGATGATGCCTTCCTCACAGTCTACTCTGGAAGATGGAGCGCTACGCCATTGATCACCTCACGCCATTCAATGTGGTAATCTCACTTATCACCTGCTGGGCTGCCGTCAAGGTGACGGGGTACCTTTTGCACCGGCGCAGCGGCCGCCTCATCAAACTGAAAGGCCCGCCTAATAACAACATCATATTTGGCAGAGCCGGGGAGATGTTAACTTTGAGGGACCGTGGCTCTGCTTACAAACGCTGGGCAGAGGAACACGGTCCTGTGTTCCAATTGCCAATCCAGCTGGGTAACCGAATTGTCATTCTTTGCGATCCCAAGGCTATCGGGCACCTTTTTTCGAAGGACACCTTCACCTATTTCCGGCCAGTATTCGCGAAAGCGGTGTTTAAGGCTTTTGTGAGCTAGTCTTGATTTAGACTGCTGAGCATGTCTTCTAATCTCTGCATTGTCAGTTTGGACCCAATATGTTGTTTGTCGAGAACGAAGACCATCGGAGGTACGTCCATGAAAAGTTCCTTGTGGAATACATAATTCTTACATGTTTTCAAGACAACGTAGGGCACTGACACCTGGATTTAGTAATGCTGCATTACGCACAGTAACAAGTGTATTCTATGACTCGGCGTATAAGGTAAGTTTAAGCAATTTAATGCGTCATGAACGCCTTCGAAACCTTCACTCAGGTCAAAGCAAATTGGAGTGCATCTTTCGAATCCAGTGACGAAGCGGTAATCGATGTACAGATCTGGTATGTACCGCAAATTACAAGGTTAGAGTCACAGGCTAATATATTATCAGGATGAACCGAATCACGTCAGTTTTCTATGCAGTCGATTTGAATTACTCTTAAGCCTCAAATTCCGCACAGGCTCGATGCTGTTGGGATTGCTGGCTTTGGTCATGATTTCAAAGCTTTGGATGGGCATGAATCTCCTGTTTACAAAGCGTTCCAATCATTCAGCAAATCTGGGAATAGCAGTCGAAAACTCTTTTTCCTTCTTGGCCCAGTTTTCCCCCAAATTGTCAATATGCCAACACAGAGATCGCGGATGTTTCAAGCGATAACAAAGGCAACGTCGGAGATGGCTAGTCATCTTCTCCAGGATTCCCAAAGAGATAAGGAAAGCTCGCAAGACAAGTCGATCATTGGTTTGTTAGGTACGCCCTTGATATATGTGACTTGTAACCGTTTAGTGACGTTAGGCGCTAGTCAAAGGAGAAACTGATGATACAAGTTTCAAGTTAAATCACGAGGAGGTTGTTTCGCAGGTACGTCTTCTTTTCGCTAATGATATTCAGTGGCTCATAGTCAATAGATTGTGTGTCAATTTTATTTTATTTTGCTAATCTTTGTGCCAAAAAACTAACAGCGCATGCGTTGACAGAATTTACTATTGCTTGCTGGTACGCATTCGCTTATTTAGTGACTTTTAATTGCCTACCAACTTTTGTAGGCTACGAAACGACATCTGGTAAGTACCCGTCATGATCGTTCGGACACATGTCATGATCTGATGACTAATGAACATATGTTATAGTCACTTTATCGGTACATAAATCATATCTGCAGTCGTGGTAGTTTTTAATATCTTCCTAGTGGGCGTTAGTCGAACTTGCACGTCATCCAGAGATCCAGAATAAGCTAAGGGACGAGCTACTGGAATTTGCAAATGGCGATCCCACATGGGACCAATTGACATCTGGACTTCCTTATCTTGATGCCGTCGTGCACGAAACATTGAGGTTCCATTCGCCTGTGGAGGAATTAGACCGCGTGGTACGTTTTCTGATTGTTACTTCTGGAATATCGTTCACAAAATATTTCAAGGCGGTGGAAGACGATGTCATCCCCTTGGGCTCCCCGGTCGAAACTGCATCCGGGCAAACAGTGAACTCGCTCTTCGTTCCCAAAGGGACCCAATTTATAGTGCCGGTCTCGTACATTAACCGCAATGAAAAGTTTTGGGGACCTGACGCAAATTCCTTTGTTCCTGAGCGATGGCTCAAGGATAATCCATACATGCCCAAGGAACTTCAAGGTCACAGACATCTCTTGACATTCGCAAATGGACCGAGGATATGTTTAGGGAGGGGATTTGCTCTAGCTGAGATCAAGGTTTGCGTCTTCGAGTCATTCACATCACGCGAACACATCTCATAATGCTTGTTTTAGGCTGTACTGTCGGTCCTGATACGAAACTTTAGCTTTGAGCTACTGAATGGGCCAACTACCAAAGTGGACGTTCATATATCCGTGTTTCCCCGGCCGACATTGGACAGCGAAGAGGGTATTGTCCTTCCTATGCGCGTGAGACAGGTGTCAGGGTGATGATGACTGGCACCGTATGACGATAAGCACTACTCACCCCCCATCCAATCCATGATCATAAAAATGTACAGACCCATTGAATTCAATATATATCCATAATATTGTAGCGTTAAAGTTTCCCTGTTGCGTCTTTTGCAAATTGGAGTGGTAGAGTACCAAGACTAACCTGTGAGGAGCATCGCAGGATTTCTCAGGCTACAGACATCTCACGTTCTTTGACGGCACGAGACTATGCCCTGGAAGAATTCAAGGAATTTCCACCCTCTACTACTAGTGTCATTTTGTCGTAGGCTTGTCTTTTTCCCGTCCTTATCCGAAGTTTTTCTCTTTTGAGTATAATGATTCTACCTCAACTAAAAATTGCTAGAGTGTGAAGGTTTCGAGTCCGTACTTCCAATGTCAGTCAAGCGAATTGCAGAATGATGGTTACAATTTTCTTCAATTGTAGTTGATAACACTGAGGTGGCGGTCTACGCAACCCGATCTAATGTTATTGAGCCCCCACTTTTTTTTTTCGACGCTTAGTGCGTTGTCCTAATTCGGAAGAAGTTAGATGTCCGTGCACTTGTCGGATTCAAAGTGAAATGTACTCACCCTTCTTCTGTTCATTTATGATATGAATCTGCGTTTCTATACAGATGGATATACCTCCTCTTCCACTATGAGACTTGGAATTTTCTATCACACCCCTCCTTGCGCTATCATTCAGCGCATTGAGATCGTTGAATGCTTGAGCAGAGATTCCGAGAGCTGCAGTGGAAGATGGCCGTCGTAATTGAGGCATCTTTGACTATATTGAAATGTTACTCACTCTTCATTTCATTGATACGGCTCGTTATGCACTCGGATCTTGATGGTTTAATTATCTGACAACTATTAATCAAAAGGCGCTTGTTTATCAGATTCGACAACCCATTCAGGGCGTCAAATGCTTCCGAACTTAATCCAAAATCTGGCATGAGGGCAGTCGTGAGTGAGGTCGATCGAAACGTCACGTTTCACTTACCTATCTTTTCTTGTAGCCGTGCCTGTATACAGCTGGTCATCGGCAATATTTTCTCGTCCTCACAACTATCTATCAAGCCCCTCTTTACAGAATCTGGCAACTCGTTCAGAGCTGCGCGTGTTTCTTCAGACATTTTGTCATAATTGTCCGACGTGGGATCAGCCTGATAGTCTGACACAACAGAGGTTGCAAGAATGACACGAAGAGAGATGGCGAGTAAAGTAATAAGATAAAGGTGGATGCCATGCATCGTTGAGACTTGTAGTGGCCAGCACTGGGAGAGGAAAAAAAATTGCGACGATGCTGGTTAACTTTATACTTGCAGAATATCGCACAGCATGCCAGTGCTGACCGGGTAACACGGAATAGATCAGGTTTCTGAGTCGTGTGAAGCTATGCAAAAGTAACTTTTTTATTCATTAGAGTTGTAAGAATTTTGGACGAGTTCTTCGTCATCGTGTTGCTCAATTTCCAGCTTGAACCTCATTATCATCGTCACGATCCCATCTATCTTCCTCTATATTTTCACGATTGTCGTCCCAGTCGGAAGCACCCTTTTCAAGTACATCACTCTAAGTCCCAATGCAAGCGTCGGCGAGACAGGGAATCAACAGAAATTCTTCGATTTCCACGAGGATATGTCAATCTTCCATAATGACGCCAGTAGTGTGTCTAATCCATATTCGTGTGCCTTATAATGTGGGGTCCAAGTGCGGTAGTCGTATTCTTTGGCTAGCTGCTGTTGTCAAGTCTAATGAAGCGTACAAAATATCTTGAAAGATAACGGCAAATGCGGACAGGAGGAAACTCATGTCGAAAATAAGTGTGTGACGCGTGAGGTGACATATTTGCTTGTGTTTGAAAATATATAGATCGTCATTTTTTTTCCGCATAAAGACAAGTATATTTGAGTCGAGAAAAAGTAGGTAAGCGAAATATAGATCGTCATTGAATCAATGGCAAGACGCTTTGGTATTTTGAACATCTATTCAGCTGTGAAATTTATAATGTGCGTAGTGTGTCCTTTTGTCATCATGGATATGGAAGCCGGATATGTTGATCCATTTCCCATTGGTCATTCGCTTCCCCAATTGAAACGGAAAGATTGTTGAATGTTGAATATTGATTGGTCGCCGTTCCGAAAGGAACATTTGTTATCATCCCAGCGTCGTTCATGTATATTCAATCACAGTGCTGTGTTCCCGATCGATAGCTCGAGGAAGAACCGTGGTCAACGTCGCAGACATTGCCTTCCTGAACCCGGAAAAAATATCCACTCTAACTTAATATTTTATTCTTAGAAGCGCTCAGACGTGATGCTCACACATACGAGGGGGCTGCTTTATGCATTTCTCCATGGATAACGTTGTATTGATTACATAAGCGGTCAATACAACCTGGAGTTATTTCACAATCCGGCTTCCTACTATCGAGGCCCCACTTTCTTTCTTTTTTTGATTCTTAGCGACTTCGACTAATTTGGAAAGAAGTCAGTAGGCAATTCGTGTACTTGCTAGATTCAAACGAAATGCACTCACTCTTCCTCAGTTTCTTTATTATATCTAGGGTCTCTATCTGCTTCTCTAGACAGGTGGACATATCTATGTCTTCTGTACCAGAAAAGTGCTCGCAATTTCTTATTGCAGTGCTCCTATCTTTGTCGTCCAGCGCATTTATCTTGTTGAACATATAAGCAGAGATGTCATGAGCCGACAAGATGACAGTTGTAAATGAAGCATCCTTGACTAAAATTTCCTCACCCTTCACTTCGAGGACCAGCTGTAAAATACGATGGCTCAAGGAAGAATTATGGTCAAGGTAACAGCCATTGCCTTGAAGAATGTCTACTCTAACTTAATATTTTATTCTTAATATTGCTAGCAGTATTCAGTCGCAATGTTCACACATACGAGAGGGCCAATTTATGTATATCTCCACGATGACGATGATTATGTTGATAATACAGAGGTAGAGGGTCTACGCAACCTAGGGCCATTCCACAATCCGGTTTCCTAATGCCCTTTCTTTTGATTCCTATTGACTCGATCTAATTCGAAAAGAAGTTAGTAGGCATCCGTGTACTTGCCAGATTCAAGCAAAATGCACTCACTCTTCCTCAGTTTCTTTATTAAATCTAGGGTCTCTATCTGGTTATTTAGACAGGTGGACATCTCTTTTGTACCAAAATTGTGCTGGCAATTTCTTATCGCAGTGCTCCTATCTCTGTCGTCCAGCGCATTTATCTTGTTGAATACATGAGGTGAGATCTCATAAGCTGACAAGACGACAGTTGTAAAAGAAGCATCCTGGACTCTATTAAAATGTCCTCACCCTTCATTTCAGATATCCGGTCTGAAATACATTTGGGCAATGGTGCAGATTCCTTACAACTATTTATCAAAAGGGGCCTGTCTATTATCGGCGACAATCCGTTTAGTTTATTGAATGAGTCCGGAGTTAAATTATGTTCTGGATAAACGGCTGTAAGTAAGGCATCCTCAATTCAATCAAAATGTGCTCACCCTGCATTTCTGCTATCCGTTGCGCGATACAGACGTACAATTTTAATCCCGTCTCCTCACAACTACGTATTAATTCTGCCTTTCCTTCTGCTGACAACTTATTTAGGGCCTCGCGTGTTGTCTCGGTTAGATCATCATTATCCTCGGGTTCATTGTCTCCCACAATGGGGGCCGCCAGAATGACACGAAGAAAGATAGACATTAAGGCAAGAAGCAAGAAGTGGACGCGGTGCATTGTGTGATACCAGTGGCCAGCACTGTGAGAGCGAAAAATGGCGACGATGCTGGTTCACTTTATACTTTCCGGATGTCATAGTACAACACGGTGATCCCGGGCACCACGGTTACTCACACACATCCATGACGCACGTTTGACAACGGCGTCTCATGGTTTCCAGTGGTTTATCATACGACGAACGAAGGGCGCGTTGTTCAAATGTGGGGAGCTGGACTATGACAATGTATTGGAGGAGTCAGTGGATGTTCCGTTGATGCATGATGTGTGATCCAATTTGTTTGTTGGGTCAGCAACCTAAGAATTCGTTTTATCTTCAGTGAAATCACGCTTCTCAGCACAGGAAGACCACGTTATCTCGCGGCCTTTCTTATCCTATCTCACCCCGGGTTTGTGATAACTTTGACTGTAACCTGGATACCTTTATAGCTCAATGCGGCGCGATAGCCACTGATAGTCAGCCAGTATAAAGTGAACCCGGCATCATCGCAATTGGGTCTTCTTCAGTGCTGGCCACTCATATCACTTGCAGGCCCACGACAATGCATCGGACTCAGTGGCACCTCCTTGCTTTACTCGCCATCTCTCTTCGTATCATTCTTGCAGCCCCTGTCCTGCCATCAGAAAATGTGACACTGCCCTCCACCCCAACGGACCAGCCAGAAGTTCATAACCCTGGATCGAAAAATTATAACCTATCTCCAGCAATACAGACAGCCCTAAATGCGTTGCCAGACGAAGTTAAGACGAATTTGATACATAGCTGCGATCACCCGGGGATTGAAAAGCTAGTGTCTACCTGTATAACGGAACGGATACAAGAAATGCAAGGTGCGCACGTTATTGATTGAGTCAAGGATGCCCATACTTACACTGTGCCACCGTTCTGCCAGAATATAAATTAACTTCGGAGTCATTCGATGAGCTAAATTTGTTGCCGAACGAGGTAGACAGGGGCCTCTTGATAAAGAGTTGTAAAATGTTTGAGCCAATATCCAACTGCATAACGGACCGAATACATGAAATGAAAGGTAAGTACATTCAATACCAGTCAAGGATGCCTCACAACTGCCCATCCTGCCAGAACGTGATATCTCTGTGAAAGTATTCAATGATCTAAATACGCTGAAGGGATCCGATAGGAGTGGGTTGATACAAATTTGCGAAGAGGAATTTGGGGAGTTGGACATGTCCACCTGTCTAGAAGGGCATATACGTCTCCTACGAAACACACGAAAGGGTGAGTATTGAATCTGTCAAGCACATATGTCCAACTTCTTTCGAATTAGATAAGAGAAAGAAAAAGAAAAAAGTGGGCTTTCAA
The DNA here is from genome assembly GCA_023014395.1 of Amanita rimosa. NCBI lineage: Eukaryota > Fungi > Basidiomycota > Agaricomycetes > Agaricales > Amanitaceae > Amanita > Amanita rimosa. Next base: position 291,086 of record JAEBUO010000037.1, on the reverse strand, counting down.
TGATACTAAGCTCCCTGAATAGCGTTATCAATGATAATACCATCGTTGTACTACCGAATGTGTGAATGGCATCACAAGTTGGCAACTAAGAGCCTACGTTGGCTAGAATGGTTTGAGAGGTTACATAGTCATCACAATCATTCCTCACTCGTATCGGAAGTGCAAAATCTGACAATTCTTGCATCGTATGATTAGGTATATAATATATTACACTTTCGTATCCAGCCATGCAATAGCTCAAGAAGAGGTATTTCTGCAACGAGAATTAACAATATTTATGCATGAACAACAATGGAGTGTCTCAAGTGAATTTAGACTTCAATCACTGATTGTGACTCTGCGTCAAGTTCAAATTATTTCTTTTTTTGATTCTTAGCGACTTGAACTAATTCGGAAAGAAGTTAGTAGGCATCCGTGTACTTGCCAGATTTAAGCGAAATGCTCTCACTCTTCCTCAGTTTCTTTATTAAATCTAGGGTCTCTATCTGGTTATTTAGACAGGTGGACATCTCTTTTGTACCAAAATTGTGCTGGCAATTTCTTATCGCAGTGCTCCTATCTCTGTCGTCCAGTGCATTTTACATGAGGTGAGATCTCATAAGCTGACAAGACGACAGTTGTAAAAGAAGCATCCTGGACTCTATTAAAATGTCCTCACCCTTCATTACAGATATCCGGTCTGAAATACATTTGGGCAATGGTGCAGATTCCTTACAACTATTTATCAAAAGGGGCCTGTCTATTATCGGCGACAATCCGTTTAGTTTATTCAAAGAGTCCGGAGTTAAATTATGTTCTGAATAAACGGCTGTAAGTAAGGCATCCTCAATTCAATCAAAATGTGCTCACCCTGCATTTCTGCTATCCGTTGCGCGATACAGACGTACAATTTTAATCCCGTCTCCTCACAACTACGTATTAATTCTGCCTTTCCTTCTGCTGACAACTTATTTAGGGCCTCGCGTGTTGTCTCGGTTAGATCATCATTATCCTCGGGTTCATTGTCTCCCACAATGGGGGCCGCTAAAATGACACGAAGAAAGATAGACATTAAGGCAAGAAGCAAGAAGTGGACGCGGTGCATTGTGTGATACCAGTGGCCAGCACTGTGAGAGCGAAAAATGGCGACGATGCTGGTTCACTTTATACTTTCCGGATGTCATAGTACAACACGGTGATCCCGGGCACCACGGTTACTCACACACATCCATGACGCACGTTTGACAACGGCGTCTCATGGTTTCCAGTGGTTTATCATACGACGAACGAAGGGTGAGTTGTTCAAATGTGGGGAGCCGGACTATGATATATGATGATTGGAGGAGTCATGCTCATGTGTGATCCAATTTGTTTGTTGGGTCCGCAGTGAAATCACGCTTCTCAGCACAGGAAGACCACGTTATCTCGCGGTCTTTCTTATCCTATCTCACCCCGGGTTCGTGATAACTTTGACTGTAACCTGGATACCTTTATAGCTCCATGCGGCGCGATAGCCACTGATAGTCAGCCTATAAAGTGAACCCGGCATCGTCGCAATTGGGTCTTCTTCAGTGCTGGCCACTCATATCACTTGCAGGCTCACGACAATGCATCGGACTCAGTGGCACCTCCTTGCTCTACTCGCCATCTCTCTTCATATCATTTTTGCAGCCCCCGTCCCACCCTCCACCTCAGTGACGGATTGGCAGAAAGGAGTTCAGGGTAGTAATCCCAGATTGGATGACCATGATCTATCCGAGACAGTACGCAATGCCTTGAGTAAGTTATCAGCAAAAAAAAAGGCAAAATTAGTGCGTAGTTGTGAGGAGTCGGGATCGAAACTGTACGTCTGCATAACGGAACGGATAACAAAAATGCAGAGTGAGCGCATTTTCGATTGAGTCAAGGATGCCTTACTTAGACTGTACCGCCGTTCTGCCAGAATACGAATTAAATCCGAACTCATTCCATAAGCTAAATTCTTTGCCGAATGGGGTAGACAGGGGCCTCTTGATAAAGAGTTGTGAAGGGTCTAAACCATCAATATCCGACTGTATAAAGCACCAAATAGATGAAATGAAAGGTAAGCACATTTCAATAGAGTTAGTCAAGGATGCCTCACGACCACCCATCCTACCAGATCACAAGATCTCTGTGAAAGTATTCAATAATATAAATGCGCTGGATAAATATGACAGGGATAGTATAATACAAAATTGCGAAGAGGAACCTAATGAACGGGACATGTCCACTTGTCTAGAGGAGCATATCCGTCTCCTACAGGAAAAAGGAGGGTGAGTATTGAATCTGTCAAGCATCGATGCCTAACTTCTTTCGAATTAGATCGGAAGAAGAGGAAAAGAAAGTGGGGCCTCAATGATAATACAACTGTTTGTAATGTTGAGTCATAAATCGACCCTGCTGAATGTGTGAACATAAGTTAGCAACCAAGAGACGTTGCCCTAGTAGATGGTTTGAGAAGTCATCTACAGTCATTTAATAATTTGCCTCACTCGTATCGGAAGTGCAAAATCCTTCTCATAGCTCAAGAAGATGTATTGCTGCAACGAGAATTAACACATGAACGACAATGGAGTCTCTCAAGTGAATTTCGACTTCAATCACTGATTGTGACTCTGCGTCAAGTTCAAATTATAGGAGCATTGGGGTACATGTAACGGGTATTCTCTATTTCCTAATGTCCTGAAAATAAAAATACTGTCTGCTCTTGGTGCTGGGTACGGATGCTGATGGTGGGTAGATGCAACCGAATAAAAGAGGGGAACGTGTCGCTCTACCAAAAAAAGGTATGACTCGGTTTGAGCAAAGGACTGCCCATCCTAAACATGACAATGTTCGATGACAAGCTTGAAAACTGTTCGTGCACGGCGTTCAATCGCGAGATAGAAGTATATATATAAAAAAAAAAAAAAACAGAAAAACAACTCACCCCATTCCCGATAAATGCTTGAGCCCGCTGCGCAACATACATATCCAGCGTCTGCGAAACCGGTTTTTGCTCCCAGCTCAACGCCAAATCTCGACTGGTCGTCACCATATCCCACTCCCCGCCGGTACCGCCCACCAGCGCCGCCCGAAGCTCAGCTAACCACTCCCCCTTACCGTTCGTCATCACATACACCTTGCGCAGGCCCTCCACCTTGCCTCGGACATCCCTGACGCGTTCCGCGATCTGCGTCACGTTCGGGAAACAGTGTTTGAGGTAAATGTCTGCATTTTCTGGCGTCGGTCCGCCATGTGGGGGCGTAAAATGGTCTGCGAGGTCCGAAAAAGAGTTGTACCCGTTGTAGCCCGAAGAGTAGTTGATAAAGTGCCAGCAGTGCTTGTCAAAGTCGCCCCGCCGGATGTGTAGGACGAGCAGCCCGTCAAGGGGATCGTATGGTGGCGAAAGAGGGCCAACGGAAGCGAACAGCTTAGGAAAGTGTTTGGAGATGGAGGCGTAGAGGGAGGCAAATAAGGAGAACGAGTCGGATTCAAAGAACCGTTTGTTGGTCTTGTATGCGGCGTGGATGAGGGGCGACCAGCCGAGTCGGGTGAAGATGGGCGATTCGCGCAGGAGAGGCCATAAATCGAGGGCTTTGTCGGATCCAAATAGTCTACACACACATTAAGGTTGGGTTGATCAAGTATCGTAAAAAAAACACAGAGAGACAAAAAGGGGAATGGACCGTACATGAAATCGAAGACCTGCTCCGTTCCGCGCGGTATCTCGATACACCGCGCATCGGTCGCATACACCTTCTTGACGAGTGCATTGAGGAGCTGTTTTGCTGTCGGATTTGACAGGCCCTGCTTTACCTCATTGCCGTTAATGATGTGCCGCTGGTCTGGTGGACAGACGAGGTTGAAATAGTCTAGTGAAACAGCCCGTGGGACGTCCGCGTCGTTGGGTCCCATCTTGCCCCCTACCATTGGACCTGTTCAGCCGTCCATCAATTAAGTGTCCATATGACCAACACCCGACAGCCGGAACGTACCAGAGATGAGTGCAGTGAGGGGTATCCGCGAAGGTATTAGATGTCCGTTATAATTTGCATAGTCTGGGCCATCCATGTCCCAGGTGTAGTTGTAGAATACAAATCTAGCAAACGCAAATGCCCGGATTAAGTTGAGCGGTGTTGTCAAATAGAATTAGGGCTACTTACGAGCGCTTGACATGATAAGCGAAATAAGCATTGTAGATCATCTCCTGGAATACATTCCCCCACCCGACACCTGTTTCACACATGGCATATCGCAAAAAATCAACAGTGTGTTAAAAGAGAGTCTGAAAAAAACAAAAACAAAAAAAAAAAAACATGGCACGCACCGTTCTGGTGGTTTGCAAAAAAGATGAACTTTGCATGTTTGCCGTTGGGATAAGGGAGATCAGGGTTGTGCGCCGGCAAGTGTCGCTCGTACTCTCTGTACTGCTTATATAGTGGTGGGGTTCCGTCTGGACTGGGCCATGCTTCTGCAGGGAAGGCGGGCCATGACCTTTTGGGGCCGAATAAAAAGAGGTAAAGGAGTAGGCCGACGAAACCGGCGAGGGCGAAGCGAGTGTATCTACGTGGAAAGTTGAAGTTGAGTTTAGCGCAGCAAGAAGGTTTGTCAAGTATTTGAGGGGAAGCGGTGGTTGGGAGGATGGCGTAGTCTGGACGGGCGAGTCTGTTGAGGATGTTCTGAAGCGACATGACGGGCCCGGCGGCTGTGCTGACTCAGATGCCAACTGCCCTGATCGACTCCCAACTTGACCTCCCCCTCGTCGCACGAGGAAAAGTCAGAGACATCTACTCAACATCTCAACAAGATACCCTCCTCTTCATCGCATCAGACAGAATCTCAGCTTACGATGTCCTCTTGCAGAACGGCATCCCAGACAAAGGCAAACTTCTCACCGCCATCTCCCTCTTCTGGTTCCACAAACTCGCCAACATCATCCCCAACCATCTCATCACCGCAGACATCGATGAGATGCCAGTTGAGGTGCGCCAGTATAAGGACCAGATCCAAGGTCGGACCATGCTTGTGAAAAAGGCCAAAGTCATCCCCATCGAAGCCATCGTCAGGGGCTACATTACCGGTTCGTAGCTATAAGAGTTCCAGCTCCCATCGCATTAGCTAACGGCGACGCAGGATCTGCATGGACAGAGTACCAGAATTTCGGGACCGTCCATGGTATACCCTTCCCCAAAGGCCTGATCGAATCACAAAAACTGCCCGAGCCCGTCTTTACGCCATCCACTAAAGCTGAGCAGGGCGAGCACGACGAGAACATCTCCCCTGGACAAGGTGAGCATGTTTTCCTCGTTTTATTTAATCCATACACATACGCACATACGTACACCCTACCTACAGCGGCTCAAATCATAGGCCAAGACCTATGCGACCAAATCTCTTCCATCTCTCTTCAGCTGTACAAAGTTGCCGCCGAGCATTCCCTCGAACGTGGCGTCATCCTCGTTGACACCAAATTCGAATTCGGGCTTTACAAAGACGAACTCATTCTTGTCGACGAAGTCCTCACGCCCGATTCGTCCCGATACTGGCCTCTCGAGTCATACGTACCCGGAAGGCCCCAGTCCAGCTTTGACAAACAATTTGTTAGAGACTGGCTCGTCAAGTCGGGCTTTAGAAAGGGCCTCGAGAGCGGCCCCGAAGGCCGAGAAGGCCAGGGATGGACAATCGACGACGACGTCGTCGAAGGCACCCGAGCGAGATATGCAGAAGCTGTGAGCCTCTTGACGAGACCGTAATCACAAAATAAATTGGCGTCTATCTATCTACAAACAAGTTATCCGTACAGGAAAACATTTTTTGAGTGTTGAGCGTAACTGCCCATGGAAAAAAAGAAGAAAAAAAAAAGAGAAAGGCTACAAATCCGTGCCTGCTCCTCCACCATCATCTACAGCAGCATCTGCACCATTCACCTCCAGTCCCGTCGCAGACGATACACCATTTGGTCTCTCTCTTTCCCCATCACCCTCCGCCTCATTTCCTTGTCCCTTGTTCCCTTGCTGGTGCTGGTGCTCAAGCGATAGCGCGCCACCCGCACGCGCCACAGCCGCCCCAATCGCCTGCGTCCTCAATGTCAACCCCCTCGTCTTCTCAATCACGCTCTGATACACAGGCTGAGGCGGCCGATGGATCTCAATCACATTCTAGCGGGGAAACCCGTCACATCAGCAAGCGGGAAACCCAGGACGACATATATATATATATATATATATATATAGAGAGAGAGAGAGAGAGAGAGACACACACCTTTTCCAAATCGATTTTAGCCTCTGCACCCATCCGCGTTTCCCGAATAAGATTGACGATCCACTTCTCTCCTTCGTCTGGGGAGAGATTAAGCCGTTCGGACAGATCCCGTATATCAATCTTTTGATGAATCCGACAGTACGCCTCACTGATCAAGTACCGCGCGTTATCCAAAAACTCGTCCCTAAACTCTCCCAAAAAGAAGTCGTTGGCGAGCACCCAGTCAGCCGCGTCCCTGAGCGCCCGCTGCGCCGCCTCAAAATCGAACTCGACATAGAGCTCCTTGAGGAAGGAAGTCACCGGGTCTTGGTACTGGTACTCCTCCGTCTGGATCACTTTGACAATCTCCTTGAGCGCATTGCGCACTCGTGACGAGATCGGAACAGGTGCTGCTACCGCCGCTCCTGCCGCTCCTGCCGCTCCTGCTGCTGTGGCAGTGGTCGTAGTAGACGCGGATGCTTTCCGGGAGATGACCGCCGCAGCGGCGAGGTACCTCAGTATCCACGGACACGACGTTTGGATCGTGTTAAGGTAGGCGGGTGCCATGAACGTGTCGAGCAGGAGCGTCCGCCCGTGCGGGTGGTTGAAGTAGACGAAGAGAGACCAGTGTACGAGCCAGGTTCGGGAATGGAGTTGGGCCAGCGCTTGGTCACTGATCGCCATCGAGGACGCCGCTGCTGGTGGTGATGTGGCCGCTCCGTCGACGGCGGTAGAGGCGGCGTTTGGATTGGCAGTCGTGGAAGAGGAGGAGGAGGAGGAGGAGGAAGAGGAAGTACGGGTATCAATAGCTTCGCGTAGCGTGTTAAGCTCTTCGAGTGCCACCTCCCAGTTTCCAGTGAGGATGTCAGAAGCAAGTTTGCCCCAGTGCGCGGAAGTGGTTCGTTCGACGTTGGTGGAGAGTACACGGAAGTGGTATAGATAGTCCGCCGCGCCGCTGTAGTTCCCATAAGAAAATTGAAACTGGCCAAAGTTGTAGAGTGCGTTGATTTGGTCCAGCGTTAGCTATATACAAGCATTACAATGCCATATTAGACAAGTATCAACAGAGATATAACGAAAGAAAAAAAAAAGAGATCGATAAAAGAACGTACACCATAGTTATCCTTTAGATACTGCAAGTTTTGGATCTTGTCCTGCCGCAACGACTGAGCTACATCCGGATTCTCAATCACATTCAACACCGCCTGTGCTTCCTGCTGTAGCCTTTCGTTCGTCGATACCACTTCCTCTCTCTTCCTGGAAAACTCTTTTTCAATACACCCTTGAAGAATCGTCGATGATCAGAAAAGGATTACCACACACACATATATATACACGGGTTGGGGAGACTCACCCTCAGGGACAGGCTCATCGGGATAAATCTGCTTAAACAGCGACACTGCGTAATCGTGCATGTTTGTCCCCTTTGCAAGCTCGTATTGCGCCATCTGAACCTGTGCGATTGGGAAAATAGAGTTGTCGACGAGCCATGCGAGGAGAGGAAAGGCAAGATGGCGGTCCAGGAAGGGAATGATGGTCCGTGTCAAGTCGTGTTCAGCCATCCGTTTCTTTTTCTTTTCTTTTCTGTTATTTGTGTTTTCGTTTTCCGTAGGGTTCTAAGAAGCGACCACGCTGGGTGGGTAGATATTATCTTCGTCTGTCGGCTGTCGGCAATATAAAAACTAGCGTGGGAACAGCACATCTTACCTCAGCACTCAAGTACTCGTACGTACTCGGCGCGCTCAGCACTCAGCACTAGCGCTCAGCGCTCAGGGAATGGAGAGTGTCCAATTCCGAGATGAGCCACAAGTCCGTCTTAGACGGAACGGGCTTGTCTTCGCATAACCAGCACTGTCATCCTCGTAATTTGACGCTTCACAACCACTCTGGTCGCAACCTTGTTTCTTTGCACATTGTTCTAACAAGGAGGATCGCTTATCTTCAAGGTGCACACGCAATGGGCAAGTATCTTGGGATTAGCAACTAATAGAATACTGAGCTGAAGGCCCAGAAACAACAAATATGCTCAAGAATCGATATGCATGTCCTCACTTCCGCATCCTTATCATTGGAAGAGCTAATGCAGGCAAGACAACCATCCTTGAGAAAGTTTGTGGTGTGGCAAGGGGCACAAAACCTATTGTGTATGATCAAGATGGAATCCTGATTGATACCAAGCCCAAGGGGTTGGCACACTTGAAGCAGTTGTTTCAGAGAAAGGTGTCTTGTACTCACCTGAAACCATCAATGGAGGTGAGCTGTTTGGTATGTTTTGACTGCTGTTGCACTTCTGAAATACCCTTCAGTGTGGTATACATGATATTAAGCACCAGATTACATATCCTGGCAGTAATTTCATCTTCCATGACTCCCAAGGCTTTGAGGCTGGTTCTGAGGAAGAGATCAAGGAAGTTTGGAATTTTATCAAGAAGAAATCCATGGCAACTGACCTCAAAGATCAATTGCATGCAATTTGGTACATTCCAAACTTGTTTATGTTTTATCTTACATATGGTGCCATAGGTACTGTATACCCATGGACAGTCCTCGTCCCCTCCTTCATGCAGAGCTTCAATTCTTTAATGAGGGAACTGGAGGTAAGTACACAGTCATGCTGACAGTTTATTGATGAAAATACAGTTCCTTTGGTTCTGGTTTTCACCAAGTTTGATGGCCAAATAATACAAGAATGTGGCCAACTCCCTGAAATGGAAGATGAATATGTTAAGTGGGGAAAGGCCAGAGAAAATGCTGAAAAAACTTTTCAGGATATTTACCTCCCCAGAGTGATGAATACAACTTACCCACCAAAGGCATTTGTAAAGTTGGAAGGTGAGAACTAAGATTGATTTAACTCTATTATAAACAAGCCTGTTACCAGAGATGCACAAAGCTGAAAATGATTGTCCTGAACTGACAGAGAAAACTGCTCAAACAATTGACAATGCCACTTTGCACCATCTCTTTGTTTCAACCCAGGCAAATAACTTGAATCTCTGTGTTAAAAGTGCTCTTCAGTAAGATCTTCCACAATTGCAACCAGCACATAATGATGCTTTACAGAGATGCTTTAAGGACTGAACATCCATGGAGAATAATAATTCCAAATGTATTATCACATTTCCCATTTTTTTGGGTAAGTACAAGTGATTCTGATGGCATTCCATTTATAACATTGGAAAGCAAAAACATGTGACTATATGTGAATATTTTCATGTCATGCAAATCTTATGCATGTCATTTAGAATGTGCATATCTTTACACAACAGTTGGAAAAATCTAAGGCATCCCTTGTTGTCTTTGAATAGAATTTGCAAGATGTGAGAGATAGTAAACCATTCATAATTCAAGGCTGATAATGTGACAACAGTGGGTAAGTAATGATCAAATTCATTTTAATAAGCAGTCTGATGAATGAAGTAGAAAGTATGTGGTAGTACAATTATCCTTTCTGTTGGCCAATCCAAGAATATGTAGGAAGTAAGTTATCTTACACATTTTTCATGAACAATTAGCAATTAACCTTTTGATTAACAGTCTGTGAGTGTCATTGGAAACACTCAAAGATTGAACTCATCAAATGGTGATCAACAGAGAGTGACTAGCAATTCTATGCCAGGGACTCTTCTGACATCTGACCTCATGACCAACAGGAGGCAAGTGACTGTACCCCATTTTATGCCAGGAACTCTCCTGACATCTGGCCCCATACAGTATGTAAGTACATAACAGTGGCCATTTTATGCCAAACTCTCCTAACATCTAATCCCATAACCAACAGTTTGTGAGTGGTAGTAGCCATTTTGTGCCAGGGACTCTTCTGATACAATGACTAACAGACAGTGAGTGGCAGTGAACATTTAATACCACCAGGGACTCTCCATAATCAACAGGGAGTGAGTGACAGTGGTCATTCTATGCCACCAGAGACTCTCCAGACATCTAATCATATGACCAACAGCCAGTGAGTGACAGTGGCCATTTTGTAGCAGGGGCCCTCCTAACATCTAATCTCATGACCAACAGTATGTGAGTGACAGTGGCTATTTTATATCAGGGACTCTTCAGATGTGTGATCCCATGACCAACAGTATGTGAGTGGTAGTGGCTGTTTTTTGCCAGAGACCCTTCAGACATCTGATCCATTACCAATAGTATGTGTGTGACAATGATCATTTTATGCCACTGGAGACATCTGATCCCATGACCAACAGGATGTGAGTAACAGTAGCCATTTTATTAGACATCTGATCCCATGACCAACAGGATGTGAGTGACAGTGGAAATTTCATGCCAAAGACTCTCAGACATCTGATCCCATGGCCAACAGGATGTGAGTAACAGTAGCCATTTTATGACAGGGACTCTCCAGACATCTGATCCTATGACCAACAGTATGTGAGTGACAGTGGTCATTTTATGCCATCAGGGACTCTCCAGACATCTAATCCTATGACCAAAAGTTGGTGAGTGACAGTGAATATTTCATGCCACCAGGGACTCTCTGGACATCTAATCCCATGACCATCAGGATGTGAGTGACAGTTTATGCCACCAGGGACTCTCCAGATATCTGATACCATGGTCAACAGGGAGTAAGTGATAGTGGTCATCCTATGCCAGGAACTCTCCTGATCTGACCAACAGGGAGTGAGTGACAGTGGTCATTTTATGTCAGGGGCTCACTTGACATCTGAATCATGACTGACAGTTGGTTAGTGCCCATTTTATAAAGTTTTCCTGACATCTGATCCCATGACTAACAGGGAGTGAGTGGCAGTGCCAAAATTATGCTAGGAACTGATCCCATGACTAACAGGTTGTGAGTGATGTTACTTGTCTTCTATTCAAATACATTAATCTACCTTTAGTTTGTATGCTTGTTCACTTGAATCAGATTTTCAATCTCTTGATACCTATCTTTAGCTGTCTGTTCTTCAAATATGTGGATTGGAAGTAGATGAAAAAACTGCATTTCCAATGGTTGTAAATTCAATCATTCAAAAATGATATATTGACTTTAGTCCCATCAGCCTTCACATTGTCAAGCTTTAGTTGGTAAACTATTCTTTCATTTATCAAACTAATTCATGCTGACAATTCAAAGCAATTGTCACTATTGCTAAACAAGCATTTTGGGAAAGAGAATATGCTTTTGAGGCTTTAGAAAAAGCTCATGACCAGTTTACAAAACAGAATTACTTGGAGAAACTCAAAACTCAGATAACTGTTCAGTCTATGGCATCTGATGAGGCAGACTTGCTTGCTTATCTGTATAATCAGATTGATTGAAATACTTTGACATACATATATGTCAGATCTGACATCTATTGTTTTCACTTTCTTTTTTTTTCTTTTTGAGGACTGGTGTTATGTATGGCAAAAACAATGTCCTGTATTTTGCAAATGATTGACATCATCTGTGGACTTTGAGCATATGCTTACCAGCTTTAAGAGATTAACCACACTCATGAGTAAGACACTATGAAACAAAATGAGCAATTGATTTTACCAAGTCAGACTTACCCCATTACATAATGGATAGATGAGTATACATTTTTTTCAACATTCATTTTTTTTGTCATCCCTTGTACATCTGCTTGCTGTGAATGTGATACTACCCTTCCTTCCAGTGACACCCAAAACATGTCATATATAATGGAAGAGAAGAAGGGGAATTTTTACACATATAGCAAAGACTCTGAAAGTATATATTGGTGAGAAAATAAGGATGCAGATATGAACAAAATGAGAAATATATATCAAGGCGGATGCTCAAAAAATTTGCATTCCATCATCACATTCTTGAAAGGTATAAAATATAAGATTTGCTATCCTTTCAATTGCCTACATCTCATTCATTGACTAACCTCTCCATTTCAAATTTGACTCACCAACTCACCCTCACCTCTGACTTTAATTTACCCCAGCATCAACATGACCCAACATCAACACCCTCCATCCTCAACTTCACCTATTCCTTCTTCTGAGCCTGCTATGTCTCACTGAGCAACTCTCCCTTCTGACCTCAACTCTTGCAATCTAAAGATCTTATCCTCTATCCAATCAGGATGGGAGTTATCTAAGATCTTATCTTAGATTTTACATTGGCAGGACATGAGGTATCCATGAGGCAGGGGTGAGGTGTTAGGACTAATCCCCACACAATCACAAGCTCTGTAGTAAGAAGGTAGAAAAGAGTATATTGAGACACAATAGTCAGTAACCTGCGAGGAGGAAACTATCTAGAGTCTTAAGGACTCCTACCTACAGAACACACTCTTTATATACTTGAGCTGTTGGTCTGTGCGCACAGTCTGCACAGTCACTAAGGCTATGCATGTGCAGCAACAACACCTAGGCCCATCTCCCAGACCTGTCTGGATCCATCCAGACTCCCAGTCCCCTCCTGCAAACACCATTTCACCCAATATCCCCTAATGGCCTTGATTGTATAGCCACCATGGGTTATATAATCCTCCTGCCATATCTGGATAGGGGTCCCTTGCCATATGCTCACATCTTGTTATGTGCCTGTAGCCCTCTGAATAAAATAGAGAAAAATAGGGACAAATGTCCATATTGTTGTAACATGACCTCCTCCTTAAGACTTCACATCCCGGGAAGTCATGCTTTGGTCTGCCTAGGGGAATTAAGCATGGGTTTAACTGGCCCACCACACTCAAGGTCTCTTGAGAACACCCCTTTTCCATGTTGGGTTCAGCATAGATCAGTTTGCAGTTGCCTTTCCACTGTTGCCAATTCCATTTTAACTTCTCAAGGTAGTCATGCTTGAATTTTCCATTTTCCCAACTGAACAACCATTTGGGAGCCTTAGTATCTGTGCAGTTGTGCCAATTTTTAAACTGTAAGTCTGCCACTGCCAATTGTTGAGGTGTGCTTGGGTTTTGCTTATGGAACTTTTGAACCTCCTTCTTAGTGTTTGCAAGGTTCTCTGCTGGTTCCCATGTAGATTCTTCTACAGGATAATTTTTCCATTTAACCAGGTATTCCAGTCTGCCACCATTTTGTCTGCTGACTCTACTGTCCATGACTTCTTCAACTTCATACTTGTCATCCTCTGACTCCTCAACCATTTGCGCCTCTTTACATTTGGCCACTTTTTCAATCTGGTTGGGGAATTCTGGAGCATGATATGGCTTTAGGAGCACTTTGTTGAAAATGTTGCAGATTTTCCATGTGGCAGGAATCTTCAACTGGTATGCAGACTCGCCAACCTTTTCTACCACCTCCAAGGGACCCACAAACTTGCTGTCAAGCTTCTTAGTTGCACAAAGCATTGGCAGATTCTCAGTACTGAGGTACACTTTGTTGCCTGGTTTGTACTGTTGTGTGGGCATCCTGTGTATGTCCCACCACTTCTTCATTGACTCAGTGGTTTTTTCAAGCACAGTCTTGGCTTTAGCATGAATGTCCTCAACTTCCTTGACTAACTCTTCCATAGCGACTGTTTTCAGCTGGTACAACAGATTCATTCCTTTGTTTGGGTGATGTCCATAATTCATGAAAAATGGTGAAAACCCAGTAGATGAGTGTACACAATCATTGTGGCAGAACTGAGCCACTGCAAGCCAATCACTCCAGTTGTCCTGTCAATGGTTAACAAACATAGTCAGGAATTCCTTGACTTCCTGATTGACTCATTCAGTCTTTCTGTCAGTTTGCAGATGATAGGCCATTGATCTATTTGCCTGAATACCCAGGATCCCATACAAGTTGTCCATGAACTTGGAGACAAATTGTGGTCCTTGGTTGCTAATGACTTTTCTTGGCAAACCATGTTCTTTAAAGACATTATCCTGGAATAAGACTGCCACTCCCTGCAATGTAATTGATGATGTGGTTGGTAGAAAATATGCCTTTTTTGTAAAATGGTCCACTATGACCATGATCATGTCATTTCCTTTTGAATCTGGCAATGGTCCAATCAAATCTACTGAAATCACTTCCCGTGGTGTGTCAGGAATTTCATTTGGAACCAATGGTGCTGCTCTTGGCTGTTAGTTTGGTTTTGCCTTTTGACAAGTCTCACATCCTCAGATAAAATACTCAATATCCTTTTGCATCTGCAGCCACCAGAAATTACGGGTAATGCTTTCCACAGTTTTGACTACCCCTGAGTGTCCCCAGGAGTGATGAATCTGGATCAGATCACCCCTGATCCGTGCATCTGCCAGAATGTAAATTCAACCTTTCCATTCAACTAACCCTTTTTCAATTTTAAAGTCAGGGTCCTGTTGATCGATGTGCTGTCAGACCTGAGTCTCCCATTGTCTAGCTGAGACCTTCTGGATTTCCTTGATGATATCCTTGATTGCCCAATCATCATCATAGATCCTTATGAACAGATGATCTTTCAGGAGTATTACTCCTTCATTATCATTCTGTCCCTTCTCATGTCCAGCTCATCTTTCAGGAGTATTACTCCTTCATAATCATTCTGTCCCTTCTCATGTCCAGCTCATCTTGACAGCAGATCAGCTTTGGAATTTGATTTCCCAGACCAGTGTTTTATGACAAAGTTGAATTCCTGCAAGTCTGTAACCCAGCATGCTTGTCTGTGGTTTAAATTCTGCAGTTTCCAGAAATACGTGGGGTTTTGGTGATCTGTTAAAACCTCAACCTGCTCCTTAGCACCTTTGAGATAATGAGACCATTTGTAGAATGTGTGCATGACCATGAGCATCTCTTTGTCATAGATCTCATAGTTTTGTTCTGCCTTGTTTAGCACCTTGGAAATAAATGCCACAAACCTCCAGGTACCATTGTCATGACCGACTGAAAAGCTTTGGCTTTTTCACTAAGTCATTTTCATTTTATTATTTATTTTCTTCATATTATATAAACAACGTGCTGACTAAGCAGGCACCTATCGCTTGGCGCTTAGATAAGGCTGTAGATAAGATACCGGAACCCGGCACTGATGACTCATGACCATTACTACATGCGCAGTCGTCTTACTCATGCCATACTATATTTAGAGTAGGGCTTAGGGTAGTGCACAGACCACCTGTTGTAGTATATAAAGAGTGCAATTCAGTACCCAGAGTCCTCAGTCGAGTTCTCTCAGGTTTCCCCTCCCTCCTCTCCTCCTCCTGTCCTGTTCGCTAGTTGGGGCTCTTAGTCATCATGCCGAGGGAGTCCTGATAGTAGAACTCGACTAGTTTGCTCAACAGCCCCACGCTTGTATACTCCCGGACCACAGGGATAAGTGGACAGAGATCAGGGGGATACACTCCGTCATATGCCGATGTTAAAATTGCGGTACCAGTTGCCAGACACCGTTAAAACTGCGCACCAGTGGCCCTGCCTCGTGGCCCTCGACTAACTTGGCATTACATTCCCGGTCTACGCAAACCAAAGTACCTAACCCAGTAGATAGGGTCACCTGTGCACAGGAAACCAGTGCCAGACTTATCACACGATACGTGATATGTATCTAGGGACCAGCCTCACCAGCCCCCTAGCACGTTAAATTGCCCTGGTCTAGGCCTCTGAAGGCTATACAATTAGTTTACGTAAACACCCTTTTCTCTGTACCCCTTGGAGGTAGCCGCCGCTTGGTCATGCGCCTCTGAGAAAGACCCGCACCCGTATGGTGTAGTGGTATCAGGACAACCATTTGGACCCTGATTAGATAAACCCCTTCAAATTAAATAAAAATCAGTAGTCAGTAAAGTACATTGTAGCACTGCAGGGGTGGTTGCAGACCCTGAGTGCACATTTTCATATCTACATTCCCAAGCAGGTGACAGGCCAAGACCTCCCTCACCTTTACGTACAAGATAGGAGATACAAACAATAACGATACTTTTTGGGATGCTGTCACAGGTGATCTTGATCCAAACAATGCGGGTTTTAGTTCATCAGAAGGAGAATCTACTTCCTCATCATCATCACATTCCACCAACTCTATCACAGAGGAACCACATCAGTGGGAAGCAGCACCGTTTCCCATACTAGTACCAAATCCAGCTACCTTAAACCCAAATTTACTATTCAACTCCAATGCCAATTTCATTGGAGAACCTGCACCACCTTTCTCATCACCACCACCCCCGCTCACACCATCACCTACATCACCACTGCCACACTATCACAGTATGGCGGCGCCCCAGGAAATGACATCAGCAAAACTGCTGAACCTCCTCAATGTGCAAGCCGCGACCATCCAAGCTCTCCAAAACCAGCTGACACAGCTGCAAACAAACGCTGCACAGGCCGCCGCGGCTACAGCAGCACACACTCCTCCCCCCACCAATATCATTAACATACCACCAGGGATGGTATTCAATATTCCTGGTACCAGCGAATCATCTAGAATAGATGTAGCCAAGCCGCTGGTCTTCTCCGGAAAGATGTCCAAAGTGACAAATTTCATCAATGCTTGCAGGTTATACATTCAACTAAAGATGCCGGAATCCAATGAGGAACGGATCTTGTTGATCATCTCGTACATGATGGAAGGCTTTGCTGCAGATTGGAAGGACAATCTGTTGGAGCAGATGGCCAACAACGAAGAAGGAATTCCACAAATGGGGGAACAATTGTTTAGGCAGATCAGAAGGGATTTCGGTGACACTGATGAGCAGTCATCAAAAATCTCGGAGATGCGGACCATGACACAAGGGTCCAGTATGTGTGAAGAGCATGTAGAAAAGTTCAAGAAGGTATCACAAGGCACCGGGTACCTGGGAAGAGCTCTTATCGAAGAGTTCAAATGCAGTTTGAATACCGGACTCCGAAAAAGGATAATGGAGGCCGATGAAGTACCTGAGACCATTGAAGGGTGGTACCAGAAAGCAGTAAGATTAGATCGCCAGTGGAGACAGGTGAAAGCTGAGGAGAAGTACTACTCCTCGCGGACCAGTAGCTCCGCCAATAGGAGTGAAGGAGCATCCAAAGGCCCAGATACAGCAAAGCTGGTAGCCCCTGCCCAGCCAAAACCCCGATGAAAATTCGGATTGGGATCAGTGTGTCAGGGACGATTGGGAGCTGGAGCCTCCGCAAGTTCAAGTAGTATGGCAAATCGGCCAGACCCTAATGCAATGGACATTGATCAAAATCAAAGACCGCCCCTCCATTGTTACAAATGCGGCAAGATCGGACACATTTCCAGAAACTGCAGATCAGGACTCGATATTCACACTATGATGTTTGATGAAATGAAGGAGTACTTCAAAAAGGGAGAAGAGAATTTAAAAGAGGAAGAGAGTCAGTAGGTCCCATACTGGACTCTCGTAATAGATACAGTGTACTAGATAAATTGGTAGATAGTGCACAACCCCTTGATATAGCGCCTAGCGCTGAACAGGTTGATGCAAGGACAATCTCGGGAGTCTCAAGGACTTCTGAGACGTTCCCGCAAGAGGCGAACTCCCAGGTGAAACACCGTGATATTGTGCATGGCGCTGAAAGTGTCACTCCCAAGGAGCATGGCAGGGTGGTACAACCTGTGCTTAATTCCTCATTACCAAATACAGTAGTACAAGTATCTACAAAGGGACAAAAGGGCTTAAGAGGAAAGCAGCATGATATAGTGCTTAGCGCTGAAACTGCTTGTCCAAAAAGAGCATTAAAAAGGGGAGAAAAGGAATTTTTAGTAAGGTCAATAGGACGGAAGGATGAGATCTTGATGGAAATCGGGTTGGAAAGGTTGGACACACATGAACAAACCCAACAAACTGCATTGCTTGATTCAGGAGCAACAGGACTGTTCATGCATGCTGCATATGCAAAAAGGATGGGTTTCAAACTTATACCCTTGGAGCGTCCCATTCAAGTTCGGAATGTGGACGGAACAAACAATGAAGGAGGAATGATCACCCACGAGGTCGATCTCCTCTTATCTTATCAAGGACATAAGGAACGAGCCACCTTCAAGATATGCGAGCTGGGGAAGACCAACGTAATCATTGGATCAACATGGTTATGAAAACACAATCCCGAAATCAATTGGGAGACTGGTCAAGTCAAATTGACACATTGTCCACGAAGCTGTGGACATAGACAAAGGGAGTGGACCAAGAAGCGGGAGCAAAAGGTCCGATCAGCGGAACACTGGCGTGTTCTAGAATACCTGTGGGAACAAGAGAAGGAGTTAGACTTTGCGCATTGGCTCGAAGAAAAAGAGGAAAGTGAGAAGCATCTCATGTACATGGAACAGATGAAACACCCAGGTCAATACAAATATGGGGATAAGTACCCATTTCTGCCAGTGTTCCCATCTGCATCTGTCGGACCAAAGGCTGGATCAATGAGACACGTACGAGAATTGGCTGTTACAGTCGATGTCCACAACGTCGTTCAGCGTCCAAGTCTACAGTGACAAACAGAGTCTCGGTCTGTTCCCAATCACTGGACGAGGGTTCTAGGCACTAAGTCTGACAATGACGAAGGCTAGAGAGAGAGCAAGGAGTGTGGTTGAGGCAATGAGCAAAAGAGCGTTCAAGTTGTGGATAAGATTCAACTAAGTTGGAACTAAAGAGCTACGGTACATGAGAGGGGTTTATATACGTTTAAAGAACAATAGAAACTAAAGGGGAAAGAGCATAGCTATCTAGAAAAGGAAAGGTGAAGGTAGCTATGAAAGGGGATAATGTCCAAGTGTAACTATGGGTTTGTAACAAGTAAATGTAGTCCGTTAACAAAGGGAAAAGAGAACTGTAACATTACCCCCTTTGTATGCGAGAAGTCACCGACTTCTACCAGCCAGAAGTTGTCCAACCATGATCTGTTCTAGACTCGGCCCATTTGACAGCGTTATCTAGTTCTATTGTCGACGTTTCTACCTTCCACTTGAGAGCTTCAGCAGCTCTATGTAAGTTTTGTGCATTCTGAAGGAAGGAATCGCATTCCTCATAGGTCATTTCGTGTGGGTCAATAGTGAGGGTGAGGGCGGCGAGATTGTTGGTGGCGGAGGAAAGGTTGGTGATGGAGCATGTGGCGGCAGCCAAGGTGTCGGTGACAACGGTGAGCGTGGTGTTCCTTTTTACAAACTGGGCAAAGTGGGGAAGGTGATGGTCGTCTGGATGTACTTGAGGAAGAAGGTGAGCTGGGTGGATATGGAGGTCATTGTCCTCGAAGTGGACGATGGTGGTATTTTTGATAAAGACCTCTAGAGGAAGGTCTGGGATGGCGAGGAAGGGCGAGAAAGTGGCGACGGTTTCATCGATGCGCCAATGAGTGCAGGAGAGGAGGGTCAGGACGATGAAGTAGGCAGTGAAGGCAAAGAAGGTGAACATGGCTTTTCGATGTGGGGTTTTGGCGTTAGGTGGTGATACTCAAAGAATTTATTTGTATTCCAGATCACTGATTTCTATGTCGGAGTCTGAACTTTCTATGTCAAGTGGATCTTTGATTGCGGGGTCGGTGAGGAGATCTCGTTCTTCTATGATGAACCTGGTTAGCGAATCTAGATGTTGGATTCCTGGTGTCGTTGTTGGGGTGACTAAGAATTTTCTGACTCTCCTGATGATGTCCGCTATTACCTCTCCCACTGCAATGGACAAATATTGAAGCTCATCCTGGATGTCTTCTATAAGAATGCAAGGCCTTCCTGGTATTCTGATTCTTTGGTTAATTAACCAGATTTGTGCGCTACACTCCCGTATCTGTTTAGTGATCTTGTCCATCTGTTTATATTCTTCCAGAAATAGCAGTCTTCCATGAGCGCTTTCATAAACGTTACTGCTTCTGATGGCTAGAAGTTGGTAGGCAGGTGGATCTTTATTATAGGTGGGTAGATCGTCGGTTGAGAATCGTAGGTCATAGTATTTGGGAAGATAGTTCTGGATGGCATTGCAGGGGAACTCTGTTGTTCCTGAAGGGTTCTTTTGGTGACAGTGATCAAGTCAAGGGATGCAGTAGTATTGTGTGACCAATGCCACAGTTTGGGTGAGTTTTCCTGATGGGTTTGGTGCTCTAGGAGCGTGTTGGAAGGGGAGGTATTGTATGCGGGTGTAGATGGTCTTTTCTTTAAGAGCTATCGTGTATCGAGAGAGTGTTGAGCAGTTCCGTTTTGTATAGTGGTAATTTTGTTTCAAGATGTGGCGGTTTCTATATCGAGTCATGGTTCAGAGGTGTCGACGTTGTTGATATTCCAATAGGATATTGGTGGCGTTTGCAAGATTACGGGCAGGTTCCCAAGAGTTATCGTTCGATCCGTAGCCTTTCCATTTAACTAGGTAATGGTAGCTTGTGCCTCGCTTCCTGTGGGCTAGAATTGCCTCTACCTCGAATTCCTCTTGTCCATTTACGAGATCAGGGGGTGGTTTCACATAGTTTGGGCCATGCGCAGTCGTTTCTCTATATGGGGTAAGGGGTGACGTATGAAACACAGGGTGAATGCACCATTGTTTCGGGAGTTTCAATTTGTATGTTACTGGTCCCATCACTTGTTCGATTTCAAAGGGTCCCTCTCGTTTTGGTGCTAGCTTTCTGGACTGATATGGTATGTGAAGATTTCGGTTCTCAAGCCATACTTTGGTGCCCTTTTCGAATCGTATTGCTTTGTCCTTGCATTGTCTTGCTATCAATTGTCTTGCTAGTTTGTGTGCTGCTAGCGCTTCTTCTCTGGCCTTCCTTAGGAACTGAAGGCGCTCCTCTGCTGCTGGTGTGGTCATTTGTGTTGTAGCTGTGGGAAGCGCAACAGGGTCCATCCCATACATTAATCTGAATGGGGAAGTTTTGATCATATCATGATGTCGGTTGTTGTGAGCAAATTCGGCTATTGGGAGAAGCGGTTTCCATAGATGCGATTCATTGGAGCAGAACATTCGAGGGTAGACTTCTAGTTCCTGGTTGACTCGTTCTGTTTCTCCGTCGGTTTGGGGATGATAGGCTGTGCTCATTCTATGGTCAATTCCTAATGCTTTTCGTATTTCCTGAAATACTTTTGCAGAAAACTGTGGTCCTCGATCCGAAATCAAAACGTTGGGTAAGCCAAACCGTTTGAAAATTTCAGAGATGTAAAGTTCCGCGGTGCCTAGAGCATCAATTGTCTTTTTGCAAGGTGTGAAAATTACCCCCTTTGTAAGACCATGGTCCACCGTGACCAGGATCGAGTCAAAGCCGTCGGAAAGGGATAGATCAGTGATGAAATCAAGGGTTACTTGCTGAAAGGGGCGGGTTGCTTTTGACAGAATTGGGTAAAGGGCTGGTACATTTGGGTGTGTGTTAATCTTCATCTGCTGACAGAGGGCACATCCTTCTATCCATTCCCTGACATGTTTGAACATTCCGGGCCACCAGTAGTCACGCTTAAGGAGTTCAAGGGTCTTTAATCATCCAGGGTGACCTGATGATTGTGCCTCGTGCGTTTCTTTAATCAATTTGGTTTGTAGCCCATCTTGGTCAGGGATGTAGGTCTTTCCGAGATAGTGAACAATGCCATTGGTATAAGACCAATCTTGTATGTTCAATTTGATCGGTGGGGCACAGTGCGTGGTGATAACCTCAATTAGAATACGTCCGAAATCGTCTTTTGACATTGCTTTCTGAATTTCTGTGACTAGATCTTCTGCAATAAGACGAATAAAACAATCCTCTGGTAGGACTACAATGTCTTCTTGTAATTCACTGTTTCCCATATGATCAGGGCGTCGGGATAGGGCATCTGCTTCAAACATTTTTGTGCCAGGGACATGCTCAATGCGTAGGTCAAATTCTGATAATAGGGATGACCATCTAGCTTGTCTGGGCGTTAAGCGTTGGGCGGTCCAATAATAGGATAGATTCTTGTGGTCGCAGTGAACTATAGTGGTGTGGGGTGATCCGTGTAGTAAATGTCACCAGGTCATCAATCCCTTGATGATTGCCAAGAGTTCTCGATCATAGATCTGGTAATTCTGTTCCGTTTGTGTTAATGCATGTGAGATAAATCTGCAGGGATGTAGAGTTCCTGTCTCATCTGCTTGTTTCAAGACTGCTCCTATTGCCTTATTTGATGCATCAGTTTGAAGGATAAAGGGTCTAGTAGGATCTGGCATTAATAATACCGGCATAGATGCAAATCGTTTCTTCAGAATTTCAAAAGCGTTGTTCCATTCAGTGGTCCAGTCAAATGGTTCCATTTTCTTAGTGAGGTTGGTAAGTGGTTTAGTGATGGCAGCAAAATTTCCAATGAAACGTCAATAAAAGTTCCCAAATCCAAGGAATGATTGGACTTGTTTGACTGTGGTAGGAACTGGCCAATCGGCAATCCCTGCTAACTTTATTGGGTCCATCTGAATGCATCCAGGGGTGATGATCATTCCTAGGAATTTGACTTCCTGCGTGGTGAACTTGCATTTTTCAAGTTTCAGGAATAGATCGTTATCTTGTAACCATTGTAAAATTTGTTTTGTCCGCTCCTCCAGTTGTTCTAGTGTTTCCACACAGATTAACATGTCGTCCATGTAAATGATCAGCCATCCTTCATTGATCATGTCCCTAAAGTACTTGTTCATCATAGTTTGAAAGGTTGACAGCAAGTTGCATAATCCAAAGAACATTACTGTTGGTTTGTAGAGCCCTCAATTGGTAATAAAGGCTGCTTTCCATTCGTCTCCCTTCTTGATGCAAACATTGTTGTATCCCCATCAGAGGTCTAGTTTGGTGAAATACTTGGTGCCTCGTAACTTAGTCATGAGATCGGAAACAAGGGGAAGGGGATATGCGTTTTTGACAGTCCATTCATTCAGGTATCGGTAATCCTGACAGGGTCGGAGTGCTCCACTTTCTTTCTTTGCTACAAAGAAGAATGGTGATGCCTGCGGTGATGTAGATGGTTTAATGTATCCTTTCTTGAGTTGTTCATCAATCCATTCGTCTAACAGTCCTTGTTCCTTGACCGATAGAGGGTAAAGTTTACTAGCTTTTGGGACAAAACCCTCCTTTGTATTGATTGCATGATCCCACGGTCAACTGGATGGGAAGTGTTCTGATGCCTTCTTGTCAAAGATGGTGCGCCACTGCTCATATTCTGTAGGTAGAGTGGTGGATGGTTCATCTTTCTTTAACCTGTGCTCTAGTTCCTGTGACGCTGATGTTTTAACTCTAATCCAATAGTCATCCTCGCCCCATTGCTGGGAGTCAAGGGCTAGCTGCCAGATTGCTTTTGGCGATGTGTCCAGGTCTCTAATTTTCAGAGATTTCTCTTGCCAGTTGATGATCGGGTTATTTTCTTCTAACCAGGGTATTCCTAGAATCATTCGCTGATCGCCTAGCTTAGTGATCCAGAACCAATTGATAAACTGCTGTCCTTTGATCATGTAGCATATTTTGGTCCGATGTGTGATCATTCCTTTCACATTTACTGTTCCATCTGCGTTTCTGACTTTGATTGGTTTCTTAAGTCGTTCTTTCCTGAGCTCTTTTACTGCTCCCTCATCTACGAAGTTTCCTTCTGCTCCACAATCGATTAGGGCAGATGTTCCAGCGGGTAAATCGGTCGATTTGATAGTTAATGAAATGCGCTTGTCATTGTTGGATAATACTATTACAGAATCAAGCGCTAACTGTTCAGATCTCGATAATAAGGAAGAGCCAACCGCTGAGTGATGCTTCCTAACTAAAAACCCTCGTTTTCAAATTCGTTTAAGAGGACGTTCTTTTCTTCAGTAGACATTGCTGAAAAGATGGCTCTAATTTTCTTTGCTGGTTTGTCTTCTTCCTTCTGTTGTTCCTCAGTGACAGAACGGACAGCCTTATTTTGATAAGAAGACCTGGATGAAGACATATCATTGTGTTTCAGGCAGTTCCTGGAGATGTGTCCCTGTGTTCCACATCTGAAACACTTGCCAGTCTTTCGGTATTCCTCCTTTTGATCATCTGTCAATTGGCCAGGAGTTGTGGTATTTATAGCTCTAATTGCTCCGGATCGATTGTTGTTTCGACTGAAACGCATTCCAGATCCATCAGTGGTTCTCCTGTTTCCCTGTCCTGTCATATCCCAAGCGTTATGGTGATCCTCAGCCTTATCATAGGCTTCTTGCATCGTCCTGATCTTCCTTTGGTCCTGTAAGATCATTCTAGCAAGTTCTAAGGGTAATCCTTTGACGAATGCCCGCAACTGAGCGGGTATTCCAGTAAGTCCAGAGGTTCCTATATCCATGCGAAATTTTCTAATGTATTCTGGGACTGAAATGCCATTTCCAACTCTTAATTTGGATAGATTGTTCAGGGCTCAAAGGGCGCTGTTGACTTCTCCCCAGTCATTGATGAAACGTGTTTCAAATGCTTCATAATTGCTCCATTTGAACGTGGCTGTGGTACTGCCTCTGTTGTCATTCAATTCGCCTCGGATAATAGTTTTCCAGTCGTCTAGTTCTGGTCCCATGCATGCAAGCGCATATCTGACTTTCTTCTCATCTTTTCCTTCATAGTTCTGTTCGTTGAGGGTAAAGTAATCCTCAAGCTGTCCTAAAAATGACCTTGCTTCGATTCGTTTGCCTGTAAAAGGTCGTATAGGCTGCGGTTTGATATCTCCTTTAGAGCTAGCACTGGTTTCAGATGCCATTCTTGGTTCAGGAGTGATCAGTGGTTCGGGGTTAATCAGTGGTTCAGGGGTTGGTGTTCTGGTGATTGGTTTCGGTTCTGGAGTAGGGGTTCTACTCGGGGTTCTGGGTTTCGGAGATGGGGGTGGTCCTTGTTTCGAGTAATCTGTATCAAACGGGTTTTCCTCAAGCTTGGCTTGTTCAATTTGTAGTAATTCCTCCCACTCTGCTAAAAGGCTGGCTGTAATTCTGTGTCGGTCGCTTCCACTAAAGAATTTCTTATAGAGGGTCCTTCCTGGTTCGTTTTCTGGTTCCTTAACAAGGTAGAGCGGTTCTCCTTGTACTTCACTACGCCAGTCTAGGTAGATTTGATTGGGTAAATCGAATTCAAAGGCTCCTGAGTAGAAGTCTCCTGAAAAATATTTGTCTGGGACTGGTTCATTTCGTTTCTGTCCTTCTGTAACAAAGTACCAGGTTTGTTGGTAGAGAAAAACTTCTCGTCGTCCAAGGTAGGTTTTCCCCTTATAGGTGACGGATCTGTTTGGGGGTCGTTCCTGAGAGCTGCGGGTCTCAATGGTGTTGGCTAGGGGTGATACCCTGAGCTGGTCCTGAGTTCCAACTTATGTTACGGTCAATGTCCACAACGTCGTTCAGTGTCCAAGTCTACAGCAACAAACAGAGTCTCGGTCTGTTCCCAATCACTGGACGAGGGTTCTAGGCACTAAGTCTGACAATGACGAAGGCTAGAGAGAGAGAGCGAGGAGTGCGGTTGAGGCAACAAGCAAAAGAGCGTTCAAGTTGTGGATAAGATTCAACTAAGTTGGAACTAAAGAGCTATGGTACATGAGAGGGGTTTATATACATTTAAAGAACAATAGAAACTAAAGGGGAAAGAGCATAGCTATCTAGAAAAGGAAAAGTGAAGGTAGCTATGAAAGGGGATAACGTCCAAGCGTAACTATGGGTTTGTAACAAGTAAATGTAGTCCATTAACAAAGGGAAAAGAGAACTGTAACATTGGCAAAACTCACAGCCAAAGAGATGGTACCTGAACAGTACCACCAATTCCTCAAGATCTTTGAGAAAGGAGCATCAGAACACATGCCAGCCAGAAAGCCTTGGGATCATGCAATTGATACCAAACCAGGCTATCAACCCTGGAAAGGAAAGGTCTATCCCCTATCCCTGGATATCAGGACTCCCTCAGCGTGACGCCTAAGAGCCCCAAACAGCAGACAAGACAGGAGGAGGAGAGGAGGGAGGGGAAACCCGAGAGAACTTGACTGAGGACTCTGGGTGCTGAATTGCACTCCTTATATACTACGACAGGTGGTCTGTGCACTACCCTAAGCCCTACTCTAAATATAGTATGGTATGAGTAAGACGACTGTGCATGTAGTAATGGTAATGAGTCATCAGCACCGGGCTCCGGTATCTTATCTACGGCTTTATCTAAGCGCCAAGTGATAGGCGCCTGTTTAGTCAGCATGTGTTTATATAATATATAAAGAAAATAAATAATAAAATGAAAATGACTTGGTGAAAAGGCCGAAGCTTTTCAGTCGGTCACGACAGTACCCCCTTTTTAGGATTTGGCTTCCAGACAAAATTCAAACTTCATCGTCATCTTTCAGCGCATCGCGCTTTATCACGGATGATTCCTCTATTTCCTCAATGATGGGGGAGAGTGGGTGTGAAGGTGGGGTGAGGTCTTCAATTGTTTCAGCGCGAGGCGCTATATCATGTGATTGACGTAGGCACATGTTGCATTGACATGGCCCTTCCACGTCCCCTGGCTCTGTAAGGGTGTCTAAACCCTTTCTTCCCTTCCATTTCTGCCAGTTTTGTTCCCATTTTGCAGCTGGTGCTACTGCATTAACATCAATTTTGGACGCTACTTTGTCCGAGGATTGTGTGAAGTTTTCATAAGGTCTGAAAGTCAACCCGTTAAAGGTTGCTTTGTCAAGCCTTCTGATGGCTCCGGGGTTTCTATCGTAAAAGTTTTTTATTTTTCTTTTTGCATTTTGTAAATTGTCCAACGGTTCCCAGGAGTTATGCTCAGTGGTGTATCCTTTCCACCTGACTAAGTACTCCATTTTGTTTCTTTTTAGTCGTACATCGATTATTTCTTCTACCTCGTACTCTTTTTCACTGTCTATTTCAATTGGCGGTGGAGGTTGTGCTTTTTGCCCTTTCATTGGTCGTTTCCAAGGGCGGATTTGTGAGACATTTACTATGAGATGGATCTGTTGGGAGAAGGGTAGATCCAGCTCTACTGCGTTTGACGACACTATTTTCTTGATTGGGTATGGCCCAATCCATCTTTCCACCAATTTCCCAGTCGGGCGGCCTGTTAACCTTAAATCTTTGGTTGACAGCCATACTTTATCTCCAACTTTGTACTCTGGTGCATCTGATCGGTGTCTGTCTGCATACAGCTTCATGTTGCCCTGTGATTTTACCAAGGCTGCTTGAGTTTCTTCATGAATTTCTTTCATTTTTTGGGCAAACTCTGATGCTGCCGGGTGACTTCCTTCTCTTCTTGGCTCAATTCCCATCCTGGGGTGTTTGCCATAGTTAACAAAGAATGGAGTTTGTTTGGTAGATGCCTGAATTTTGTTATTGTAGCTAAATTTGGCAATGGCTAACCATCCAGACCACGTTTCTTGTCTATGATCTATGAAAATCCTCAGGTACTGTTCTAAGTCCTGATTCATTCGTTCTGTTTGTCCATCTGTTTGTGGATGGAAAGCTGTGGACAAATCTGAGTTAATGCCCAACATTTGGTTCAGCTCCTTCATCATTTGCATGGCAAACTGTGGACCGCAATCTGAGATTATAGATTCAGGGAGTCCATGAAGTTTCCAAACATGGTACCTAAATAATGTGGCTAATCCCTGCGCTGATGTCTCTTCTGAGGTGGGGATGAAATGTGCCATTTTTGACATTCTGTCACAAACTACCAAGATCGCATTGTGACCATGTGATTCTGGTAATTTGGTGATAAAATCGGCGGAAATATGTGTCCAGGGCTTTGCTGGTGCCGAGTTTGGCATTAGCTTCCCAGTGGGCGGCTCTGGGAAATTCTTATTCCGCTGGCACTTGTCACATCCACTAACATATTTTTTAATAAATCTGGTGATTCCAGGCCACCAGTAATTTCTTGTGATGAGTTCAATCGTCTTCCACTGTCCTCCATGTCCAGCAATGGGCATGTCATGGTGTAGGTGGACTATTTCCATCCGCAGCTTCTCATCCTTAGGTACATAGACTTTTCCTTGCCAGAGGATAAGTCCCTGCTCCATCTCCCATTCTCGAGCATTTAGTGTTTTAACACCCGCCTTTTTCATGGCTTCTACTGCCTTTACTACTGCTTCGTCACGTGCTTCAGAGTGTCAAATTTTGTTTAGTAATTCTTTTTCTGAGCTGTGGATAAATATGTGTCCATGACGCAGTGCGGCGATTTTGAAAAAGTCCGGTTTGAGGAGCGTGATGTCTTTGTTGTCATCATCCACCCCCTTTTTATGGTCTGACCTCCTGGACAGAGAATTGGCCTTTCCCATAGTGACACCAGCTTTATGATGCAACACAAAATTAAATCGGCTGAGGTACAAGGCCCATCTAGCCTGTCTGCGATTCAACTTTTTTGCACTCATAAAGTACTCGAGATTTTTGTGATCAGTCCATATTTCGAACTGTTCACGTGCTCCTTCTAAGTAATGACACCATGTTTCCAGACAACGCATAATGCCTAGCATTTCTTTGTCATGGACATCATAGTTGCACTCAGTATCATTGAGCGACTTTGATAGGTAGGCCACAGGCCTCCATTTGTCATCTTTGCAGAGCATAGATAAGACGCCACCCATAACGTAATCTGATGCATCTGATTCCACCCTGAACTTCCTATCTGAATCCGGGGCAACTAGTAAGGGTTGCTCCGTGAATATCTTTTTCAGGCTCTGGAAAGCCTTTTCTTGGACCTCCGTCCATTCCCATGTTTTTTCTTTTCTGACCAGATCATGTAGTGGTCGTGCAATTTTGGCAAAGTCCTGTACAAAGCGCCTATAATAATTTGCTAGGCCTAAGAACCTTTGTACGTCCTTGACACAAGAAGGGGTGGGCCAGCTAATAATTGCCTCGACCTTTTTTGTATCCATTTGGATTCCCTTGGGTCCTAGGACAATGCCTAAGAATTCAACTTCTTCCACGCACCACACGCATTTTTCTGGTTTTACATACAGATCATTTTCTTCCAATCATTGCAAGACTTGTTGTACAATTGCGTCGTGCTCCTCTTTTGTTTTGGTAAAGATGAGTATGTCATCAATGTACACAATGACTTTTCCTGCATTGATCATATCGCAGAAAATGTCATTCATCATTGCTTGGAAGGTGGCTGGTGAGTTGGTCAGCCCAAAGAACATTACTACTGGTTCGAAGGAACCTTCCGGGGTAGTGAATGCGGCTTTCCATTCATCGCCTTCCTTGATCCGTACATTATTATAACCCCACCTAAGATCTAGGTTAGTGAAGTACTTGGCACTGCCTGCTCGATCTACGAGTTCGGATATTAAGGGTAGTGGATAGTTATTTTTAACTGTCCACTCATTCAGGTATCTGTAGTCCTGAACCATCCGCTTCTTCCCATCTTTCTTGCTTACAAAGAAGATGGGTGACGTCTGTGGTGATTTGGAGGGTCAAATATACCCTTTTGATAGTTGATCATCCACAAAGTTCCATACTTCTTGAAGCTCGTCTGGGGATAGGGGGTAGACTTTCCCTTTCCGGGGTTGATAGCCTGGTTTGGTATCAATTGCATGATCCCAAGGCTTTCTAGCCGGCATGCACTCTGATGCTCCTTTTTCGAAGATTTTGAGGTATTGATGGTATTGTTCAGGTACCATCTCTTTTGCTGTGAGTTTTGCCAACTCCTGCACATGCCTCATAGATCTGGCCTTTGATCCGGCAGATGATGGAAACACTGGTAAGAATGGGTATTTATCCCCATACTTGTATTGTCCTGGGTGTTTCATTTGTTCCATGTACGTGAGATGCTTCTCACTTTCCTCTCTTTCTTCGAGCCAGTGCATGAAGTCTAATTCTTTCTCCTGTTCCCACAGATATTCCAGAACACACCAATGTTCTGCTGATCGGACTTTCTGTTCCTGCTTCTTGGTCCACTCCCTTTGCCTATGTCCACAGCTCCATGGACAATGTGTCAATTTGACTTGGCCAGTCTCCCAATTGATTTCAGGATTGTGCTTTTGTAACCATGTGGATCCAATGATTATGTTGGTTTTTCCCAGCTCGCATATCTCAAAGGTGGCTCGCTCCTTGTGCCCTTGATAAGATAAGAGGAGATCTACCTCATGGGTGATCATTCCTCCTTCATTGTTTGTTCTGTCCACATTCCACACTTGAATGGGATGTTCCAAGGGTATCAATTTGAAGCCCATCCTTTTCGCATATGCGGCATGCATGAACAACCCTGTTGCTCCTGAGTCAAGCAGCGCGGTTTGTTGCGTTTGTTCATGTGTATCCAGCCTTTCTAACCCAATTTCCATCAAGATCTCGTCCTTTTGTCCTATGGACCTAACTAAAAACTCTTTTTCTCCTTTTTTCAACATCCTTTTTGGACAAGCAGTTTCAGCACTAGGCGCTATATCACGCTGCTTTCCTTTTAGGTTTTTTTGTCCCTTTGTAGATACTTGTACTACTGTATTCGGTAACAAGGAATTAAGCACAGGTTTAGCCGCCCTGCTGCACTCCTTGGGAGTGACACTTTCAGCGCCATGCGCTATATCACGGTGTTTCACCTGGGAGTTTGCCTCTTGCGGGAACATCTCAGAAGTCCTTGAGACTCCCGAGATTGTCCTTGCATCAACCCGGTCAGCGCTAAGTGCTATATCAAGGGGCTGTGCACTATCTAATCTATCTAGTACAGCGTATCTATTATGAGAGTCCAGTACGGGACCTACTGACTCTCTTCCTCTTTTAAATTTTCTTCTCCTTTCTTGAAGTACTCCTTCATTTCGTCAAACATCATCGTGCGAATATCGAGTCCTGATCTGCAGTTCCTGGAAATGTGCCTGATCTTGCTGCATTTGTAACAGCAGAGTGGTGGTCTTTGATTTTGATCGACATCCATTGCATTAGGGTCCAGCCGATTTGCCATACTACTTGAACTCGTGGAGGCTCCAGCTCCCAATTGTCCCTGGTTCGCTGATCCCAATCCGAATCTCCATTGGGGTTTGGGCTGGCCAGGGGCTACCAGCTTCGCCGTATCCGGGCCTTTGGATGCTCCTTCACTCCTATTGGCGGAGCTACTGGTCTGCGAGGAGTAATACTTCTCCTCGGCTTTCACCTGTCTCCACTGGTGATCCAATCTTACTGCTCTCTGATACCATCCTTCAATGGTCTCAGGTACTTCGTTGGCCTCCATTATCCTTTTTCGGAGTCCGGTATTCAAACTACGTTTGAACTCCTCGATAAGAGCTCTTCCCAGGTATCCAGTGCCTCGTGATACCTTCTTAAACTTTTGTATGTGTTTCTCACACGTGCTGGACCCTTGTGTCATGGTCCTCATTTCCGAGATTTTTGATGACTGTTCATCAGTGTCACCGAAATCCCTTCTGATCTGTCTGAATAATTGTTCCGCCATTTGCGGAATTCCTTCTTCGTCATTGGCCATCTGCTCCAACAGATTGTCCTTCCAGTCTGCGGCAAAGCCTTCTGTCATGTATGAGATGATCAACAAGATCCGCTCCTCCTCATCGGATTCTGGCATCTTTAATTGAATGTACAACCTGCATGCGTTTATGAAATTTGTCACTTCGGACATCTTTCCGGAGAAGACCAGAGGTTTGGCTACATCTATTCTAGATGTTCCGCCATTACCAGTCCCAGGAATATTGAATACCGTCCCTGGCGGTATGTTAACGATATTGGCAGGGGGAGGAGTGTGTGCTGCTGCAGCCACGGCGGCCTGTGCAGCGTTTGTTTGTAGCTGTGTCAGCTGGTTTTGGAGGGCTTGGATGGTTGCAGCTTGCACGTTGAGGAGATTCAGCAGTTCTGCTGATGTCATTTCTTGGGGCGCCGCCATACTGTGATAGTGTGGCAGTGGTGATGTAGGTGATGGTGTGAGCGGGGGTGGTGGTGATGAGAAAGGTGGTGCAGGTTCTCCAATAAAATTGGCGTCGGAGTTGAAAAGTAGGTTAGGATTTAGTGTGGCTGGGTTTGGTACTAGGATGGGAAATGGTGCTGCTTCCCACTGATGTGGTTCCTCTGTGATAGAGTTTGTAGAGTGTGATGATGATGATGAGGAAGTAGATTCTCCTTCTGATGAACTAAAACCCACATCGTTTGGATCAAGATCACCTGTGATGGCGTCCCAAAAAGTATCGTTATTGTTTGTATCTCCTATCTTGTACGTAAAGGTGAGGGAGGCCTTGGCCTGTCACCTGCTTGGGAACATAGATACGGAAATGTGCACTCAGGGTCTACAACCACCCCTGCAGTGCTACAATGTATGATACTGACTACTTGTTTTATTTATGGGTAAAGGGTCTATCTAATCAGGGTCCAAATGGTTGTCCTGATGCTGCTACACCGTATGGGTGCGGGCCTCTCTCAGAGGCGCGTGGGCAA
Organism: Amanita rimosa; assembly: GCA_023014395.1. Classification (NCBI taxonomy): domain Eukaryota; kingdom Fungi; phylum Basidiomycota; class Agaricomycetes; order Agaricales; family Amanitaceae; genus Amanita; species Amanita rimosa. The sequence goes on along the minus strand of JAEBUO010000037.1, from coordinate 258,717 downwards.
GTGCCGGCTACCTCCAAGGGGTACGGAAAATGTGTATATACGTAAATTAAAGCTATAGCCTTCAGAGGCCTAGGCCAGGGCAATTTAACGCACTAGGGGGGTGGCAAGCCTTGTCCCTAGATACGGATCACATATTGTGTGATCAGCCCAGCACTGGTATCCTGTGCACAGGTAACCCTATCAACCAGGTTAGGTTCTTTGGTTTGCATAGACCAGGAACATAATGCAAAGCAAGTTAAGGGCCACGATGCAGGGCCACTGGGTGCACAGTTTTATAGGTTCTGGCAACTAATACTGCAATTTTAACGTTGGCGTACAACGGTGTGATCCCCCTGGTCTCTGTCCACTTAAGCCTGTGGTCCAGCTGTATCAAGCGTGGGGCTGTTGAGCGAACTAGTCGAGTTCTACTATCAGGACTCCCTTGGCGTGACACCTAAGAGCCCCAAACAGCAGACAAGACAGGAGGAGGAGAGGAGGGAGGGGAAACCCGAGAGAACTTGACTGAGGACTCTGGGTGCTGAATTGCACTCCTTATATACTACGACAGGTGGTCTGTGCACTACCCTAAGCCCTACTCTAAATATAGTATGGTATGAGTAAGACGACTGCGCATGTAGTAATGGTAATGAGTCATCAGCGCCGGGCTCCAGTATCTTATCTACGGCTTTATCTAAGCACCAAGCGATAGGTGCCTGTTTAGTCAGCATGTGTTTATATAATATATAAAGAAAATAAATAATAAAATGAAAATGACTTGGTGAAAAGGCCGAAGCTTTTCAGTCGGTCACAACACTGGATGAGCTTCAAGAAGTACAGAACTTTGTGGATGACCAGTTGGCAAAAGGGTATATCTGACCCTCAAAATCACCACAAACGTCACCTGTCTTCTTTGTAAGCAAGAAGGATGGAAAGAAGCAGATGGTTCAGGACTATCAATACCTGAATGAGTGGATGATTAAAAATAATTATCCGCTACCACTTATATTGGAGCTCATAGATCGAGCAGGCAGTGCCAAATACTTCACCAAGCTAGATCTTAGGTGCGGTTATAATAACGTACAAATCAAGGAAGGCGATGAATGGAAAGCCGCATTCACTACCCCTGAAGGTTCTTTCAAACCGGTAGTAATGTTCTTCAGGCTGACCAATTCACCAGCCACCTTCCAAGCAATGATGAATGACATTTTCCACGATATGATCAATGCAGGAAAAGTCATCGTGTACATTGATGACATACTCATCTTTACTAAAACAAAAGAGGAGCATGACGCAATTGTACAACAAGTCTTGCAAAGATTGGAAGAGAATGATCTATACATAAAACCAGAAAAATGTGTATGGTGTGTAGAAGAGGTTGAATTCCTAGGGGTGGTCCTTGGACCCAAAGGAATTCAAATGGACACAAAGAAAGTTGAAGCCATTATTAGCTGGCCTACACCCTCATGTGTCAAGGATGTACAAAGATTTCTAGGCCTTGCCAATTATTATAGGCACTTTGTACAAAACTTCGCCAAGATTGCACGACCATTACATGATTTGGTTAGAAAAGAAAAAATATGGGAATGGATGGAGGTCCAAGATAAGGCTTTCCAAAGCCTGAAAAGGATATTTATGGAGCAACCCTTGCTAGTTGCCCCAGATTCGGACAGGAAGTTCAGGGTGGAGTCAGATGCATCAGATTACGCTACAGGTGGTGTTCTATCTATGCTCTGCAAGGATGATAAGTGGAGGCCTGTGGCCTACCTATCAAAGTCACTCAATGACACTGAGCACAACTATGACGTTCATGACAAGGAAATGCTAGGTATCATGCATTGCCTAGAAATGTGGCATCATTATCTAGAGGGAGCACGTGAACAGTTCGAAATCTGGACTGATCACAAGAACCTTGAGTACTTTATGAGTGCAAAAAAGTTAAATTGCAGACAAGCCAGATGGGCTTTGTACCTCAGTCGGTTTAATTTTGTATTGCACCATAAAGCAGGTGTTACCATGGGAAAGGCCAATTCTCTGTCCAGGAGGCCAGACCATAAAAAGGGGGTGGATGATGACAACAAGGATGTCACGCTCCTCAAACCAGACTTTTTCAGAATCACTGCACTATGTCATGGACACATATTCATTCACAGTTCAGAAAAGGAACTCTTAAATAAAATTCGACATTCTGAAGCACATGACAAGGCAGTAGTAAAAGCAGTAGAAGCTATGAAAAAGGCAGGTGTTAAAACACTAAATGCTCGAGAATGGGAGATGGAGCAAGGACTTATCCTCTGGCAAGGAAAAGTCTATGTACCTAAGGATGAGAAGCTGCGGATGGAGATAGTCCGCCTACACCACAACATGCCCATTGCTGGACATGGAGGACAATGGAAGACGATTGAACTCGTCACAAGAAATTACTGGTGGCCTGGAATCACCAGATTTATTAAAAATATGTTGATGGATGTGACAAGTGCCAGCGGAATAAGAATTTCCCGGAACCTCCAGCTGGAAAGCTAATGCCAAACTCGGCACCAGCAAAGCCCTGGACACATATCTCCGCTGACTTTATCACCAAATTACCAGAATTGCATGGTCACAATGCAATTTTGGTAGTCTGCGATAGAATGTCCAAAATGGCGCATTTCATCCCCACATCAGAAGAAACGTCAGCCCAGGGATTAGCCACACTATTTAGGGACCATGTTTGGAAACTCCATGGGCTTCCTGAATCTATAGTCTCAGATCGTGGTCCACAGTTCACTGCACAAATGATGAAGGAGCTGAACCAAATGTTCGGCATTAGTACAGATTTGTCCACAGCATTCCATCCACAGACAGATGAACAAACAGAACGAATGAATCAGGACTTAGAACAGTACCTGAGAATCTTCGTACATCATAGACAAGAAATGTGGTCTGGATGGTTAGCCATTGCCGAATTTAGCTACAATAACAAAATTCAGGCATCCACCAAACAGACTCCATTCTTTGTCAACTATGGCAAACACCCTAGAATGGGAATCGAGCCAAGGAGAGGAGGAAGTCACCCGGCAGCATCAGAGTTCGCTCAAAAAATGAAGGAAATTCATGAAGAAACTCAGGCAGCCTTGTTAAAATCACAGGGTGATATGAAGCTGTACGCAGACAGACACAGATCAGATGCACCAGAGTACAAAGTTGGAGACAAAGTATGGTTGTCAACCAAAGATTTAAGGTTGACAGGCCAACCAACTAGGAAATTGGTGGAAAGATGGATTGGGCCATACCCAATCAAGAAAATAGTGTCATCAAATGCAGTGGAACTGGACCTACCCTTCTTGCAACAAATTCATCCTGTAGTAAATGTCTCACAAATTCGCCCATGGAAACAACCGATGAAAGGGCAAAAAGTGCAACCCCCACCGCCAATTGAAATAGACAGTGAAAAAGAATATGAAGTGGAAGAAATAATAGATGTAAGACTAAAAAGGAACAAGATGGAATACTTGGTTAGGTGGAAAGGATACACTGCCGAACATAATTCCTGGGAACCATTGGACAATCTACAAAACATGAAAAGAAAAATAAAAAACTTTTATGATAGAAACCCCGGAGCAATCAGGAGGCTTGACAAGACAACCTTTGACAGGTTGACTTTCAGACCATACAAAAACTTCACACAGTCCTCGAACAAAATAGTGTCCAAAATTGATGTTAATGCAGTAGCACCAGCTGCAAAATGGGAGCAAAACTGGCAAAAATGGAAAGGGAGAAAGGGTCTAGACACCCTTACAGAGCAAGGAGATGTGGAAGGGCCATGTCAGTGTAACATGTGCTTACAACAATTGCATGATATAGTGCCTTGTGCTGAAACGATTGAAGACCTCACCCCACCTTCACACCCACTCTCCTCCATCATTGAGGAAATAGATGAATCATCCGTGATAGAGCGCGATGCGCTGAAGGATGACAATGAAGTTTAAATTTGTCTGGAAGCCAAAACCTAAAAAGGGGGTACTGTCATGACCAACTGAAAAGCTTCGGCTTTTTCACTAAGTCATTTTCATTTTATTATTTATTTTCTTCATATTATATAAACAACGTGCTGACTAAGCAGGCACCTATTGCTTGGCACTTAGATAAGGCTGTAGATAAGATACCAGAACCCAGTGCTGATGACTCATGACCATTACTACATGCACAGTCATCTTACTCACGCCATACTATATTTAGAGTAGGGCTTAGGGTAGTGCACAGACCACCTGTTGTAGTATATAAAGAGTGCAATTCAGTACCCAGAGTCCTCAGTCGAGTTCTCTCAGGTTTCCCCTCCCTCCTCTCCTCCTCCTGTCCTGTTCACTAGTTGGGGCTCTTAGTTGTCACACTGAGGGAGTCCTGATAACCATCTTTGACCTGTTGTGACAAAATTCTGCCAATGGCAAAGTCTGACACATCTACCTTGATACAAAATTGACTGTTGTCATTGGGAATTTTGAGGACTACCTCCCTCACCACAAGGTCTGCTGCTCAGTCCAAACCCACTCAACCTTGCCTGTGAGATGGGTTAATGGTTTTGCAGTTTTGGCAAAGCCCTGCACAAAGCACCTATAGAAGTTGACAAAGCCTAGAAATTGCTGAAGTTCCCATTTACAGGTAGGAACTGGCCAATCAACCACAGCTTGAACTTTGCCTTTCTTCATCTGAATAGAATCCTGACTGATGACCAGGCCCAAGAAATTGATTTGTGGCTGATCAAACCAACACTTTTCCAGTTTTAAGGACAGCTTATGGTTCTCCAATTTTGCCAATATGTGGTTAACATGCATCATGTGTATATCCTGATACTGCAAGAACACCAGGATATTGTCCATATAAGAACATGACTAGGGGTTCAAACAAGCCCCTATGAGTTTTAAAAGCTGCTTTCCACTTGTCACCCTCCTTGATCCAGATATTATTGTATCCCCATTGAATATCCACTTTGGAAAAGACTTTGGCTTTCAATAGTCAGTCAATCAATTCACCAATTAGTGGTAGTGGATACCAATTTTTCTGTGTAATTTCATTTAACTTCCTGTAATCCTGTACTGGTCTTAGTTTGCCATCTTTTTTCTTGACAAAGAAGAACAGCAATGCTTGTTCCGAGGTACTGGGCCTTATTCTTCCAGATTTTAAGTTTTCCTTGAGGAATTTGTCTAACTGTTCTCATTCTTCCTTGTTTAGTGGATACACTTTACAATCTGTTGGTTGTCCTCCCAGTATGAATTCAATGGCATGGTCCCATGGTTGTCTTGGTGGCAACTTGTCAAACATTTCTTTTTCAAATACCTTTCAGTACTTGAGGTAATGACCTGGCACAGTCTCTTCCAACAATTGCTTTTTGCTAGCCAGTGCTTCCTTGGCTGCAATATCTGTTGCCAATGGCTGTAATTTCATCTCTCCAGGCCCTATGTGCATGGCCAGGAGACATTTGCCATCCTCCAAGGATTTGGTTTCATCTACCTCCTCCTCAGATTCAGCCACACTGGATTGATTCCAACATGTTCCTGGACATCTGCTAAACATTACTTCCTGTTTTTTCCAATTCATACTTGGGTTATGCAGTTGTAACCAATCATGTCCCAAAAACAAATCTGTCTTTCCAAGCCATGCCACACAGCAGTCCATTACTTCCTCATGATCTCCAATTTGTAGCTTGAACTGGACCATGTGCTTGATATTCCCCATAGTGTTTTGGGTTCCATCAGCATTATAAACTGATACTGGCCATACTAGACATCATTTATTCATCTGGTGTTTTTCTACAAACTCATCATTGATGCACAACCCTGTGCACCCTGAGTCTATTAATGCCAAGACAAGAATTGTGGATCCTGTATCCATAGTTGTTATTACCCCTTTCAGGTTCATTTCTTGTTTCCCTGATGCTTTCACAATCTGCTGCCATAGCTGTGTCAGATTCCAGATTGCCTCTTGTTCTGATTGTTGATTTAACTCTTTCAACAGTTGAGGTGTTACTTCAGGTAATCATTTTTCATGAACCCATCCTTGTAAACATTCAATGGTGATTTTTTGGTCTTGTTGCCATATCCGTCTCATGACCCATGCAGGAGTCCATTGCTTTATCTGGGGTTTTGCACTCACACTTAGGTTTCAGATCTGATGAATATAGGAGGAACATTCATATAACAAGAGGCCAACTCAGGGAATGGATAATTCCCTGAGTTGGCCTAATGGTGATGCATGCCTGTGTGTTTCTTAATTTGGGGTCCCATGACAGTAATTCAAATATCTGGGGATATGCAGGCCAATTGTACTGGCTCCAATATTGTACCTTGATCATACTCAAGTAGCAATATCCAGGGATATCAGGATGAACAGAGAAACTGCTGTAGCAACAATGAATCTCCACTTCTCCTTCTATATTTCCATTGAGAGCATGCATTAGCCAATTCCTTTCTTTTGGCATTAACACCAGACCATCATGTTTCAGCATATAGACATTGAAACTGATTAGAAGTAATTCAATGTTGGATGGCATATTGAACAGTGCCTCTCGCATGGCTGAACCAGGTTCCAACTGATTCAGGACATCCTCCAGGGTTTTCCATTCCCTGGCAATCTGTTGTTCCAGTTCCCTGAACTGGTGCTTCTTTAGTAATTGTTCATGGCATATTTTTAACAGCTCCTGCCATGTGTCCTCTTGTTCTCTGATGGCCGCTTCTTCAGCACACCATGCTGCTAATGCTTCTTGATGTTTCAGTTCCCTTTGAAAATGTTGTTGCTCCTTTTGCCAGCATTGCCATGCCCTGACATGTGTGTCACAAGGTCAGTTGTCAGTCTGAGCCTCTGTAATTGAATTGGTGGGTAGTTTCTTTGCTGTGCACCCCTGTGCCCATTTGATTGAGAAAGCAATCCTGATCTCAATCAGGGTCATATTGGCCCTGGGTAGTACATAGTTGAATAGCCCTGCCATTCGGTTTATTGTTCAATGATCCTAAATCCACAATAAGACACCTCAAGTAGAGGGATGTTGCCTGTTCTTCCATAATAGTACTTCCTAATACTATCACTGTTCGATGTGGTCAATAATGCACCTGCACTTGAATCTTCAATTTGATTCCTCCAAATGACCCAAATGTGTGGTGCCCAGGTTTTCACTGAGATGTCCTCATGCTCAGATCAATAGATCAGATATGTGATTGGTATTCTCAGACTGTATCTCCTTGATACATGACACACAAATGGATTTTCTTCAGGAGTTCCACTCCCTTTTCCACAGTACTAGTGCTGGTGCCTGCAAGACCCTGCCCAGTCAACTACAGTGTGCTCCAAGCTCTCGTCTAATACTGTTTTGTTGCCAGTAGCCAATTGGCTATAGTCAATTCACAATGGTGAACTGAGGCTATCTGTTGTTGTAGTTGTCATCACCTAGATCCTCGAGGCTGTCAACAGCCACATGGTGTGACATGTGTTGAGTCAGATGATGTGTTGAAACAAGAAACTTGCTTTGTCACTGTCTGTGGCAACAAGCAAGGCATGCTCTGCACTGTGACAAACAACAAAGGGTGTGATGAGAAGACTCTAGATTATGTTAGGACTAATCTCCACACAATCACAAGCTCTGTAGTAAGAGGGTAGAAAAGAGTATATTGAGACACAATAATCAGTAACCTGCAAGGAGGAAACTATCTAGAGTCTTAAGGACTCCTACCTACAGAATGCACTCTTTATATACTTGAGCCATTGGTCTGTGTGCACAGTCTGCACAGCCACTAAGGCTATGCATGTGTGGCAACAACACCTAGGCCCATCTCCCAGACTCCCAGTCCCTTCCTGCAAACACTGTTTCACCCAATATCCCCTAATGGCCTTGATTGTATAGCCACCCTGGGTTATATAATCCTCCTGCCATATCTGGATAGGGGTCCCTTGCTGTATGCTTGCATCTTGTTATGTGCCTGTAGCCCTCTGAATAAAATAGAAAAAAATAGGGAAAAATGTCCATATTGTAACATGAGGCAAGCAGCCAGGGTAGCTCATGACAGTCATTCTTGATTAAAAAATGTTCCAAAATTGACTCAGTTTTACTGTACACAGGTAAGAAAACAAAAATTTCTAAATGTTATTGGCTTGTGGATATATGATTTTACAACTTGGGACAAAAAAAATACAGAAAACAGAACAGAAAACAGAACAGAAAACTAACCAAACCCTGATATTATCTGTCACTTGACAGGCTTTGCATTCAACAAATCTGCCAAACAAAAAAGAAAGAAAAAGAAAAAGAAAAAATCAATATCTGAATGGATAAGCATGAGCACCAAGCACCGTAACACATACCATTTGCAACCCTCCGATCTTCCTCTGTCAACCCCGAATCATGGGCCTCGAGGAAGGCATCCACTTCATCCATCACCCCATCCCCCGCATCACTCTCAAACAAATCATCATCGTCATCGTCATCATCATCATCATCATCATCATCGTTATCACCATCACCATCATTGTCATCATCATCATCCCCATCCTCCTCCTCCTCCTTTGCATCATCAATCGCAAACGGCGTACGCTCCAACAACGCCGCATTCGCAGCCGTAACAGCTTTAACCATCGGCATCGCAGACAGTGCGCCTGTCTCAAGCCCAGAGGGCACATTTCCAGCCGACGCCGCATCCACATCAACAGTCAGCATAACAGAGGACGCGGGTTTCTCCACTGCTGCTGCTGCTGCCCCCGCCGCCACCACTGCCGACGGCAAAAGCGAACGTTGTTGACGCTGTTGTGGCATCGACGCCATCAACAACGACTCGCGCGCCTTGGGCTCCTGCAACGTCGTAATCCGCCCAATCGACGGTCGATGGATCACCTGGTGCTTCCCGATCGTCTTCCCAAGCTCGTCCGTGAACAGGTTGAATATCCTCTTATTGCTGTCCGTCGCAATGCTCGACCACAAGTCGCTCAACAAGCCCGAGCTTGCGGCAGGAAGATCGAGCTCCGGTAACGGTCGCAATCTAAACGACGCAGAAAGGTCTGCCCCGAAGAAAGATTCGAGAATCTCGTCCGCCAAGACCACCATGCGGAACCTGTGTGTTGTATGCAACCACAACCCGAGCCCAGCAGGTCAGTACTAGGTCGTACATGAAATGGAACCAGTAAAACGTACGTCGCGAGGTTGAGGTACGGCTGGTTTGGCTCAACCGGGCTCGATGATCCATCTTCATCTTGCTGGGGAAGAAGCGCATCGCCATACTCGAATGCATTGCTCATGAACCGGCTCACAGCGCCCAAGTAGGCATCACCAACTTCATATCGAAAGATGAACTGTAATAACACCAATAAATAAGAAAAATTTAAAAAGGGAGCAACGCTAGAAAGCAAAAAAAAAAAAAAAAGAGAGTGAGAATACGTACCAATAACGACTCGGACAAGGTCAACACCTCGTCCTTCGTCAAATACCCATCTTTGTTCTTATCGTGCAGATGAAAGAACCATTCGATGTTCTCCATCAAATCGTTAAACATCACTCCATCCAACCCAGACACTAGATCCTAACCAGATCGGTCAAAAAAAATTAAAAAAACCACAACCTCACAACCTCCTCTTCTGAGAGGAGGAAGAGAGAGAGAAAAACCGTACCTGGAACGACAACGCGCCACAACATGACGTATCCCAAAAATAAAACAACCGATCGATGAATTCGTGTTCTGCCACTTCCCGATCCACACGACGCTATATATCTTTATGCTTCAAAACCCACGAAAAAAGTGTTTTTTTTTTGGGAAAAAAAAAAAAAAAAAGAGAGAAAAGAAAAAGTTTTACACACCGTCAACCCATTGATCACAATCTTCTCATCCCTCGCCCACGTCGCCACCTCGCTCAAAAACTGCCCAAACGTCCCAAGCCCAATCCTCGTCTCCGGCTTCTCCTCCTGTACATGCCCATCCCGCGTCGTCAACAACAGCTGCGGCCTCGGCGCCATCGGCGCAGCAGGCACAGGCGGGGGGACAACACACATCGCCTTGTACAGCGCATCATACACCAGTCCCGCCTCCTCCTTGCCAAACCGGCCGAGCGTCCGCAGATTCCGCACCGCAGCCCGCTTCGAGAACATCTCAATGTTATGCACAATCTCGTTCCGAAACCGCTTGCGCTCCGTGAGAATCAACTCATCCGTGATGATCGAAAACTCGCGGAAGGAGATGAGCAGGAGTTCTTGAAAACGCGTGATCGCACGGGCGCGCGGGTCGCTCGAGTTGGGATGGGCAGACTGATCAAGAGAAGCAAAGTATTCTCTCATCACGCTAGGGTACAAATGCCTTAATAATGGAAAAAACAAACAAACAAAAGGTTTAAAATTTTGTGTGACGTACTTGAGAAATCCACCATCATCTTGGATTGAAAGAAGTTTCTCCCCATTGATCTTGAGAATCGCTATAATTAATCAAGCCATTACCCCCGCTGCTCTCGAGAAAAACATTTTTTTAAAAAAGTCACCTAATCTATCAAAATCGAGTCAAACAAGGAAAAAGAAGAAAAAAAAACAGAGCTTGAACATACCCTACTTGGAACAAAACCTTGGGACCCATGCAAAAGAAACAATCCACTATCCGGAATGCAAACACCATAGGCATGCTATTGATATATCTGAAACCAAAAAAAAAAAAAAAAAAGAAAAAAAAAGGGATATTAGCACCATGGTGGTCCTCCACTTAGTCAACACGTCACACGTACAAGCTGAGAAACCACGGCAGCGACGCAACGGACAGCTGCACGTCGACAGCATCAAAGTGGTCATGGATGATAGGTAGACATCGCGCCACGAGCGCCTCAAAGACGCGTTGGTCAAGCAAGGTTCCATGCATCGACGGCCTAGTGAGTTAAAGGATCAAAAAAAAAAAAAAAAGAAAGAAAGAAAGTAAACAATTGGATGAGGATAGACGTACGAGTAATAGCCTGGCAACAACCTATCACACAAGACTTCCAAAAGCCAAAACGCCTGCTCTTCTGACATGTATCTGTTTTCAAAAAAAAAAAAAACCATCATCATCATCAGCCATCAGCCATCATCCCCACAAATGAAATGATTGATTCAAAAAAAAAAAAAAAACACAAACATCAAAATCGCCGCAGCAAGAATATTCATCGCTTGACAATACCCCAATTCTGGGTTCTTGAACGAATACGCCTGAAGGACTCTCCTCAACGCGCCAATCCCTTCGTCAGACTGGTACCCGGCATACTCGGGCAAACTCCGGTGTAGATCCTTCTCGATATCCTCTGTACTCGTGCTCGTCTGACCCTTGTACTCCTCCAACAGACGGTGGTAAAAGCCCGGGTTCGCAAAACGGAGATAGATCGAGCCTGAAAGCGTTTCCCAGATCTCGCCCCGCAGCCGGTTGGGCAGCCCGACTTGGACGAGACGCGTACATTGCGGGTAACGCAACAAAGTCAAATTCCGGCCATGGTCTGTGTTGTGAAAGAGAGGGAGAGAGAGAGATAAATGTCAGTGCGCGAGTGGTAAAAAAAAAAAAAAAAAAGGATGAAGCGAGAACGGAGGGAGGGAATCAGTGGATATATACTTTGTAAATACGTTGTCCATAGTTTGATTTTAGACGCCTCTCGGAGTCTATAGAGATGGATTATTATTTATTTTAGTAGATATAGATCGATAGATTTTAAAGAACACATTTACTTTTTAGGATCGCCTGGAAACCTAAAGCGAAGACCAAGCCCACCATGATACGAATGCTGGTGTGTGCTTGGTGCAGCAGCAGCAGTAGTAGCGCCGTCGGACGACGACGACTTTTTCACTTGGTCCTCGCTTGGTGCGATTACCAAGCTACCATCCTCGCGCTCATTGTCAGCGACATTCGAGGACGTGGAGACGAGAGCCTCGGAGTAGCACGTCTTGACGAACGCCTTGACGGCTTTCATCTGACCCTTTTGCAGCTCGACTTTGAGGGCGTCCCGGAGGTGTGCACAGAATGCGTCGGCAGTTGGGCGGAGAGAAGTGAGTTGGAGGATCTGTAGAGCAAAGTGGTGATCAATGAGATGAGATGAACGAATGAGCGTGGGGGGACACGTACGAGGCGAAGGCCATGGCAAGTGGAAAGACTGAGAGCGTAGATGCCGGCGCGAGCGTTGAGGCGCTCGACGCGACGGATGGTGGCGAGAGGGAGGGTGCAGCGGAGGGATTTACGGTCGAGCGAGGCAAAGGAGAGGTAGGGCGGGAAGAGGTGCAGTTTACCTGCGTACGAGTCTTCATCGGCGTCTGCGAGGGTGAGGATTGCGGAGATATCTTGGGCGGGGACATCATCCTGGAGTGTTGATGGGGGGATGGAGAAGAAGAGCTGCGCGAGCTCGTCTTTGGTGGGGTTTTTGAAGTTGCGGAGGGCGGTTGAGATCATTTGGCGGACCTTGTAGCAGGTAAAGGTTGACCGGTGACCGGTGACCAGTGTAAGTCACGAGCCTTTTGTAACAGTTACAAGTAATGTAGCCTCCTTTTGTAATTGTAATTGTAATTGTAATTGTAGTCTACAAGCTACTACCTATCCGCCCACAATCTTATACACACATCCTTCTCAATCGACCCCGTCGCAATCATGTTTTCCTTGGGATGCGTCTGCAAACATCATCATCAGAGTCCACATACACACAAAGGCAAAAAAGTGCTGCCAACCGCAACAGCCACCACAACATCCTCGTGGCCCTCCAGCACTTGCACAATCTCCCGCGTCTGCAGATCCCAAATATACGTCTTGTGGTCCTCGCTCCCTGCCACGATCCACTTGCCGCCCGTGACGCTAAAGCAGGCAGAGATGCAGTACTTTGAGTTGACGTGCCCCGTGTACGTCTTGAGACAACGTGTGGTTTGATAGTCCCACAGCCGAATAGCGTTATCATGGGCAGTAGAGAGGATGTACTTTGAATTAGGAGAAAACTGCACTTGTTGGCTATAAAATAAAATAAAAACAATAACGCATTCAAAAAAAAACAAAAAACGGAGCATGAAAGCAGCACAAAGGGAACACCGGCCCACACTTGTACTGTACTCACCAGATAGCGTTATGCCCCTCTGCTAGCGTCTTTAAACACTGTCCATCGCTCGTGTTCCATATCCGTCTGTTCCGGCCCTTTTCGTCAGGCAAACATTTGTTTGGCATGGGAAGTAAGGATACGCACATGAGCCCGTCCAAAGCGCATGACACAATCAGCGTCGAATCCCGATTGAAATCCACCGCCGTCACATAATCCAAATGGGCATGTAAAGTCTTCATGCATCTCCCTTTCATCTTTCATCAAAAAAGAGGGCTCGGAGATGACGATGAGATAGACCTCACCTCTCGCCACGTTCCAGATACGCACATCCCCATCACATCCACCCGACACGAGCAGATTCGAGGGCTGATTATAATTGAGACAAAACACCCACTTTGTATGCCCTTTGAGCGTTCTGTGTGCTGTGGTGCTGCCCGCGCGCACGTCCCATATTTTGATGGTAGTGTCGTCCGAGGCAGACGCCAGACGTGCACTGTCGGCCGTCCACGACACGTCCGACAGACCCTGGGTGTGGCCGACGAGATCGCGGAGGTGCTCACCGGTGTATGTGTTCCATATCTTGATGATGGTTTCTGCACCGCACGAGGCGAGGGATTTGCCATCTGGACTGAATTTGACGGCAGAGATGGACTTTGTGTGGCCACGTAGAGTGTGCAGTAGCTTATAGTTTGGTCTTTGCCTGGTGGGAGGGTGTGTAGGGGGATTAGCTGGGAGCTGGGGGTCGTCTTGAGTTGTTTGAGATGCGGTCTCGTCGTCTGTCGAGGAATCGTCCAAAGTCATTGGGTGCCAGTACCACTACTCCGAGTCTACACTGACACTGACACTGACAGACTCTCTACTCTACTCGTTCAGATGAATCCGAACATGCTGCCCGAGATTATCCCGTCTGCTAAACGACTTTCCACATCCTCTGTATGGACACAAATGCGCTATCAAGTCCTAGTCATCAGTACTAGTAAACAGCCAGTAACTTGCCAAAAGCACTTACGCTTGTCGTTTGTATGAATACTTCTGACGTGCCGCTTCAGATGTTCTCCCCGCACAAAACACTTGCCGCATCCCGCAACCACACACACAAACGTCCTCTCCTCATCCCCCCCTCGCTGAGGCTCTCCTTCTCCAATCCCCTCCCCTCCACGTAATGCTGCCACATACGGAACCTTGCGTCCTCGGCTCTTCTTGCTTGGAAAACTTCCTGCCACCAATGGCACCTCAGGAACTTTGGACCCCCCCCTCTCCCTGTACCACTCCTCTTTAACATCAGCACTCCCGTCTTGCTCCTCCCGCGCCTTCGTCACCAATGCCAACGCACGCGCCGCACTCCCCTTGGCTTTACCCTTGCGCATCATCCCCCTCCTGGCCTTTCTGCTCCCAACATCCTGGCATCGGAATTCCTCAACTGGAGACGCCACCCGCGAGGGCACGTACACATCCGATTCATCCCCATTCCCGTTTTCCTCCTCCTCCTCCTCCTCCTTCTCCTCCTCTTCTCCTTCTCCTTCTTCCTCCTCACCACTCCCCAATTCAGATTCCACTCCCCCCACACTCACACTCACACTCACGCTCTTACTGTCCCTCGCCTTTGGTACCACTCGCTGCCGCTTCACACGACTTCCAATACTCCGTCCATCCTCCTCCTCCTCTCGCCTGCGTTTCTTCAAGCCACTCGTTGCATCCGTCCCACCCAACTCGCTTTGCTTCTCCTCGCCCGCAGACGACTCCGTCATCCTTGTCATCATCATCATCATCGTCGCCGTCGTCGCCGTCGTCGTCGTCGTTGACGGCTGGCCTTCAGATCCTGAAGGGAACGGAAAAACCAGGTCTCCAGCCTGCGGCGGTGGTGGTAGCGGTGGTAGCGGCGCTGCCACTGATGGCAATGGAACGATTATAGGATCATCATCAAACTGGCTCAAAAACGCTTCCTCCGCTCCAGGCATTCCTAGCAACGTGAACGAAAACGAGGGTTGGATCATCCTTCCATCACTTTCTGAAGGAGGGTGGTGGAAACCGTTCAAAGTTGCCATGTTGAATGTGCCAGTCCCGGTACGAGACGAAGAAGTAGTAGTAGAAGAAGAAGGAGGAGGAGGAGGAGGAAGAGGAGGAGGTATCGTCAGAGCCGACATCTCTAGGCTTTCTAGGCTTTCTAAATCCAAGCCTGACGAGCTGTTCATGAACGACGTCCCAGACGTGGGGGGCACCAGCAGCAGCGGTGGCGGCGGTGGCTGACACAACGACGAGCCTGCCGCGTATACTCCATTCCCGGACCCGGAACCATTCCCAGACCCTCTGCTCAAGTCTCCAGAGAGACAGATGTTGTCGTTGCCGTTGTTGTCGTTGTTATCAGATAACAACAACAACGAGGTCGCAGTACGATCGGGGGGATAATAATCGAAAAAAGCCAGATCTGGGTCGGGATAAACAGGATAGAGGCTGTCCTCCTCCATCATAGACCCGACCGGGAACATGTTGTTGTTGTTGTTGGTGTACTCCTCCCATACGCCGGTGGTGGTGGTGGCGGGGTACTCGAGCAGTTTCAACAACGAGGCAGAGGCAGAGGCTGAAGATCCCATGTCGGATGCTATGAACTGTTGTCTCGCTGAAGCGTCATCATCGAATAAGAAGAAGCGCGAGACACCGTTTTCGGCCCTTGTGCCCGTCATATCGCGAGTACTAGTAGTACTGGGACTGTTTTGCTGTTGTTGCATCCCGAGAAGTGTCATAGACATAGACATTAAAAGAACGGTTGAGGGAGAAAGTAAAACATAATTCTCGCCAGCGAGGGTATATAAAGCGCGGATGTGGGGGGGGAGGCTGACAGGGCGCACCACTTGTAGTCTAGCTGAGATCAGTGATGCATGCTCCCCGGTGAGCCAAAGACATATGCGCCAAGGCGCTTTTTGGAATGGAATAAGGCGGGATTGGTTGTTTTTGGAAAAAAGGGGGGGTGTTGTTGGATTTTAGGAGTATTCGGATGTAAATATTAGAATCACAATTACCGAGTTCAGGACTACAGAACACGAAAACATTTTTCTGAGCACGTTTAACAAAAAAAAAAAAGCATTATTTGAAATCCAAAAGCAAACATTGTGTTGTATCCGCTCAGTAACATAGCCATAGTATGTCAATCCTTCTGAAGGAGCTGCATCATTACCAAGCTGGAGAAAACCGTGTCAGCGATCGATGATCAAAAACCCCCGGGCCACAATGGAATTCCAAACAAACAAAAGACTCACTGTAGTCATACACCAGCCGAGCAGTGATCACCTTTTTCTGCGCCGTTGTAAAATGGACCCGCCTTGTGAACCGTTTCCTACCATTGATCTCTTCCACGCCCCACACCTAAAAACAAGTTTTTTTGCACAAACTTGGGGTCAGATTCTCCATTTTTCAAAAAGAAAAAAAAGAAAAAAAAAAGAAGAAAGCCTTTCACTAACCTCGTTCGCAACCCACGTGAGGCCACTCTTGCGCGTATTGCTCCGAACATACGACTGGATCAACCCATCCTTACACGTCTGCGCCGTCCACCCCTGCGTCAAAAACGGCTCCTTGGGCATCTCCTCTCCCTCTCCCTCTCCCTCTCCCTCTCCCACTCCTCCCTCACGGCACCTCCGCGCCTTGGCCAGCACCGACCCAAACACCACATCTTCATGTTCTGCCTCCTTCCACACCAACGCCCGCGTCTCCGTCGTCGTCGCGATCCCACCCGTCGTCGTATACTCGTCCAGCTGCAGATACTCCGTCTCTGGCACCCCCGCACGACCCTCACCCTCTTGGCCGGAGGCTGGACTGGACTTGGTGTGCTTGATCTCGAACGTCACACTTGCATAGCTGATCGCTCTGCGCGTCAGCCAGCCAATGTTTTGGTGTTGCAGGATCGAGTCGGTGTCATCGCTTAGCGTTTTGTTCTAAAATATATATATAAAAACAAATAAAAAAGAAAAGAAAAGAAAAGAAAACATGAAAAAGAAAAAGAAAAAGAAAAAAGAAAAAAGAAAAAAAGTCAGAGTCAAATCTTTTGATCTTCCTTTCTCGAGAAAGTCTCGCCGCTTTCTCTTTCTGTATGCTCACCAGGATGTATTTTCCAGTAAGGTTGAGGGTGGAAAAACCATAGGGAACCGCCCCATCCATCGTTAACGTGTGACAACTGGCTGAGATCTGAAATCGTAGGAGAAGAAGTGAAGCGAATAATGATCAAGGATAATTGATGCGCCCATCGTTATTTGGGCGGTGATCCCACATATATGTAATATTGTAATAATAATAATAATAATAATAATTTGAAAAAAAATTTCGGATGTGAAAAAGCCCACCGCGAGGATCGAACTCGCAGCCTTCAGATTAAAAGTCTGACGCTCTATCCAATTGAGCTAGGCGGGCTGGGTGTATGTTGGTAATTCCATTTACAAGTCATCTATGGCATGATAATTTTATCCTGGGTCGCGGCAAACACCGCCACAAAGATATAAATAAACACTCCAAGTCTCACAGAAACGGTATTCCGCCTTTTACATCGTCGTAAACGGGGAAAGACCCCTTTTATCGTAATCGGGACGGGTTGTCAGCTATGGTGAGGTGAGCGGCAGACATTCAGTTGAGCGAACGCATCTGCTGCATTTGGCAACTTGTCGGAGTCTTTAGATATTACACTGACCGCCATAATGATGAAGGGACGAAGGAGTCGTACCTAGTAAATCAAAGCTAACAACGGACTGATTCAACCCCTTTCTTCGAAGACTCATGAAGCGGAAAGAGGATTTTAGAAAGAGAGAATAGTGACGGGCTACCGGGGGGCTGCATACCGCGATCGACGTGATCCCCGGGCTGACATAGGACCTTCACTCCGTGGTCCATGCGTGTGCACGCTGTGCCACAGCCACAGCTCTCCTGGCAACGGCTTTGGCAGCTCCCCCCCCCAAAAAAAAAAAAACCCCTCATCACGCATCATTCTCATCTATGATCGAACATCAATCATCATCATCATCTCAGCTACTTGTCAATAAAAAAGCCTATCAACGCGATGAGATACGTCCAGGCTGGTTCCTCACCCACTTTGACATTGACATTGACCATATATATCATGACGCGCCTCTCATCCTTTGCAATCATTCTTGCTCATGCACTGTGTGCTATTGCTAGCACTACGCCTCTATGGTACAAACTAACCTCAGCGGTGAATTCAAACCGGTTTCAATCCCCCCCCCCGTTCTAACCCTGATTTTTTTTTTTTAAAAAAAATTAGCATTTCGAGAAGAACTTGATTCAGAACTCGGGGAACTCTGGCCCGGGGATGCAATATGTCCGTGATGCCTGCGTAGCTCTTGAGACAATGACCCCCTTTGTCGAGTACGACAATTTCAAGTTGTACCACCAGAAGTTAAATGGCAGGAAACACATTGTCAAAGTGATTCGAGTGCAGACGAAAGACGAGGAGAAGGCCGTTCTTCACGAAATACGGCTTTTTAAGGATATCAACACGTATCGCGGGCGCGGAGTGGAAAAAAGAAGTGACTGTGCACAAAAAAAGGGCCCCTGTCTAATGTACTACGTCTTCCTGGCATACTGTGGAGACACGCGCGAGGTCGCGTTGAATGATGCCGAAGATAAGAAGCAAATTCAACTAGCATTACGCAAGGCGTCAAAACCAGATGATCCCGAGGCAGCCGAAAAGGAGTTAGCGGAAGAATTAAAAGAAGCCGTGCAACAAGCGCTGAGAAATTTTGCAGACAACGGGGTTAGAATGTCTCCGTGCGTTGGTCATCCCTATTAAAGCCAACCGCTTCAACTCACTCAATTTTTTTTTGTCAGAAAAAGCTTGATCGGAGTGATTTCGTGTTCTGTCCCCTCTACGAATATCGCTTGAACGTTCGGATCAGACAACTTACCTACTTTGCATATGTAGTTAATTTGACTGGAGGGACCGGCCCTCCCCCGAGACAGGTTTAGTCACCAAGTGTTTCCTAAAGCGTCTTGGACCAAAAAGCCCTGACGTCAGGGAATTGGACCCCTATCTCTAGTTAGCCGTAGCTACGGTGTTCCGCAATACGACGTTACTTGTTGAGCCGGTAAGAAACTAAGTAGCGCGCCTCCTCGACAACATACTACTTCTACCACATCCGAGTAACCGTCTACTCTGCCATTGCTAATCTTGTGCTACCCGCCTGTGAAGACGAAGACGATATCTACGGTAGGGCCTGCCATCTTTTATTTTGGAGGAAATGATGAATACATATGTAGTGCCGTTTGGATCGGGATCGTTTCACGAGGCCTCGTCTCTGGGTTAGGTCAGACAACCGTAGTAAGAATCGAATACAAGGATGGGTGGCCTGACCAAAAATGACTCATGTGCTGACCTTGTCCGAGTTGCCGTTGCAGGGGAAGAGGATTTTAAATCATCCGACACACTTGACCATGCATACTGTGCTCTCCTTAGTGTTGCCATCGGCTAGGCTAATAGCCATTAGCCAGTTTAGCTTAGCCGGTTTTTAGCCAAGCCATAGCCTATATTTGGCTAAGGCTATGATTGGCTAAGCTATAACCAAATAGCTGCTCCAAGCCAGCTATAGCCAGCTATAGCCAGTTTTCTCTACCCTCTCCCTTCCCTCAACATTCAATTGCACTCACTGTTGCCACTTGTCATCACCACCACCCATTGTCACCACCACCACCAGCCACCCACCATCACCATCACCACCCACCATCACTGCCACCCATTGCTGCCACCACCCATTGCCACCACCACCTGTCACTGCCACCCACCACTCACTGTCACCACCACCACCCATCATCATCATCACCATGGCCATCACCATGCCTCCTACTCACCACTATCATGTCACCAACTTGCCCCCTCATCCCCTTACTACCTGGACAATATCAATCTGGGCCCCTGTACATTTTTTTTTGTTTTTTTGAATAGCTACTAACATTTTTGAATCTTTTGTCCACTCTCACATGCACCCTCACTCCAAGCACTTGCACCCATACTGCACCCATACCTGCACCAGACCACACCTGCACCTGCACCCACACCTTGCCTACCCCATGTGCCTCTGCTCCTGCCCACCACATTGCCCTCCCACCCATGTCCATGCCCTCACCACCCTCCATCCTTGCCCATGCCCACACCCTTGCCCTTGCCCATATACCCTCACCACCCTTGCCCTTGCCTCACACCCATGCCCATGCCTGTTAGGACTAATCCTCACACAATCACAAGCTCCATAGAGAGAGGGTAGAGAAGAGATGTATTGTAGACATAGTAACACAGTAGTCAGTGACCTGTGAAGAGGAAACTATCTAGAGTCTTAAGGACTCCTACCTACAGATGCACTCCTTATATACCTGAGTATCAGGACTCCCTCAGCATGATGCCTAAGAGCCCCAAGTAGCAGACAAGACAGGAGGAGTAGAGGAGGGAGGGGAAACCTGAGAGAACTTGACTGAGGACTCTGGGTGCTAGATTGCACTCTTTATATACTATGACAGGTGGTCTATGCACTACCCTAAGCCCTACTCTAAATATAGTACTGTATGAGTAAGACAGCTGTGCATGTAGTAATAGTTGTGAGTCATCAGCACCGTGCTCTGGTATCTTATCTACTATGTTATCTAAGCACCAAGTGATAGGCACCTGCTTAGTCAGCATATGTTTATATAATATGAAGAAAATAAATAATAAAAGTGAAATGACTTAGTGAAAAATGTGAAGCTTTTCAGTCAGTCATGACAGTACCCCCTGTTTAGGATTTGGCTTCCAGACAAATTTAAACTTTGTCATCATCCTTCAGCACATTGCGCTCTATCATGGATGACTCCTCTAATTCTTTTATAATGGGTGGGAGTGGGTGGGAAGGTGGGGTAAGGTCCTCAACCATTTCAGTGCAAGGTGCTATATCATGCAATTGACGTAGGCACATGTTGCATTGACATGACCCTTCTGCATCTCCTGGTTCAGTAAGGGTGTCTAGACCCTTTTTTCCCTTCCATTTTTGCCAGTTTTGTTCCCATTTTGCAGCTGGTGCTACTGCATTAACATCAATTTTGGACACTACCTTGTCTGAGGATTGTGTGAAGTTTTCATAAGGTCTGAAAGTCAACCTGTCAAAGGTTGCTTTGTCAAGCCTTTTGATGGCTCTGGGGTTTCTATCATAGAAGTTTTTTATTTTTCTTTTTGCATTTTGTAAATTGTCCAAGGGTTCCCATGAGTTTGTTAGGACTAATCCTTGACACAATCACAAGCTCCATTGAGGAGAGAATATAATGGAGACGAAGCTAAGACACAATAGTCTGTGACCTACAAGGAGAAAACAATCTAGAGTCTTAAGGACTCCTACCTACAGAACACACACCTTATATACCTGAGTCGCTGGTCTGTGCACACAGTCTGCACAGCTGCTAAGGCTATGCACACACAGCAACAAGACCCAGACTCATCTCCCAGACCTGTCTGGATCCTCCCAGACTCCCGGTCCCTTCCCACAAACACTGTTTCACCCAATATCCCCTAACAGCCTTGATTGTATAGCCACCCTGGGTTATGTAGTCCTCCTGCCATATCTGGATAGGGATCCCTCATCATATGCTTGTGTCTCATTATGCATCTGTAGGCCTCTGAATAAAATAGAGAAAAAGAAAGAAAAAGTCCATATTGTAACATGACCTCCTCCTCAAGACTTCATGTCCCAGGAAGTCATGCATTGGTCTGCCTAGGGGAATTAAGCATGGGTTTAACTGGCCCATCACGCTCAAGGTCTCTTGAGAACACCCCTTCCATGTCGGGTTCAGCATAGATGAGTTTGCGGTTGCCTTTCCACTGTTGCCAATTCTGTTTTAGTTTTTTGAGGTAGTCACGCTTGAATTCGCCATCTTCCCAACCAAACAACTGCTTGGGAGCCTTTGTATCTGTGTAGTTATGCCAATTTTTAAACCATAGGTCCACCAGCATCAGCTGTCGAGGTGCGCTTGGGTTTTGTCTATGGAATTTCTGAACCTCTTTCTTAGCGTTAGTGAGGTTCTCTGCCGGTTCCCATGTTGATTCCTCTACAGGGTAGTTCTTCCATTTTACCAGATATTCCAACTGACCACCATTTGTCCAGTAACTCTGCTGTCCATGACTTCTTCCACTTTGTACTTGTCATCCTCAGATTCCTCAACCATTTGTGCCTCCTTGCATTTGGCAACTTTTTCAATCTGATTGGGGAATTCTGGCACATGATATGGTTTCAGGAGTACTTCATTGAAGACATTGTATATTTTCCAGGCAGCAGGAATTTTCAATCAGTATGTGGACTCTCCAACTTTTTCAACCACTTCCAAAGGACCTACAAATTTGCCATCTAACTTCTTAGTTGCCCAAAGCGTTGGCAAATTTTCTGTGCTAAGGTACACTTTATCCCCTGGTTTGTACTGCTGCACTGGTGATTTATGTGCATCCCACTGCTTTTTCATTGTCTCCACAGTTTTCTCAAGTGCAGTCTTGGCCTTGGCATGTACATTTTCGACTTCCTTGACCAATTCCTCTATGGTGACTGTTTTTGGCTGGTTCATTCCCTTATTTGGATGACACCCATAGTTCATAAAGAATGGTGAAAGCCCTGTGGCCGAATGTATGCAATTGTTGTGGTAAAACTGAGCCACTGCAAGCCAATTGCTCCAGTTGTCCTGTCAGTGGTTGACAAACATTGTCAAGAATTCCTTAACTTCTTGGTTGACACATTCTGTTTGACCATCGGTTTGTGGGTGATAAGCTGTTGATCTATTTGCCTGAATTCCTAAAATTCCATACAGATCATCCATGAACTTGGAAACAAATTGCAGTCCTTGATTGTTAGGACTAATCCTTGACACAATCACAAGCTCCGTTGAGAAGAGAATATAATAGAGATGAAGCTAAGACACAGTAGTCTGTAACCTACAAGGAGGAAACAATCTAGAGTCTTAAGGACTCCTACCTACAGAACGCACTCCTTATATACCTGAGTCGTTGGTCTGTGTGCACAGTCTGCGCAGCCGCTAAGGCTATGCACGCGCAGCGACAAGACCCAGACCCATCTCCCAGACCTGTCCAGACTCACCCAGACTCCCGGTCCCTTCCTGCGAACGCTGTTTCACCCAATATCCCCTAATAGCCCTGATCGTATAGCCACCCTGGATTATATAATCCTCCTGCCATATCTGGATAGGGGTCCCATGCCGTATGCTTGCGTCTTGTTATACGTCCGTAGGCCTCTGAATAAAATAGAGAAAAATGCAGAAAAAGGTCCATATTGTAACATGACCTCCTCCTTAAGACTTCACATCCTGGGAAGTCACGCATTGGTCGTAAATCGCTTCAGTGCTGAGCGCTATATCATGCGATGGTTCTGCCTTAGGGGAATTAAGCGTGGGTTTAACCAGCCCACCGCGCTCAAAGTCTCTTGAGAACGCCCCTTCCGTGTCGGGTTCAGCATAGATGAGTTTGCAGTCGCCCTTCCACCATTGCCAATTCTGTTTTAATCTGTCGAGGTAGTCACGCTCGAATTTGCCATCTTCCCAACCAAACAACCATTTGGGAGCCTTTGTATCCGTGTAGTTATGCCAATTTTTAAACCATAAGTCTGTGATTGCCAGTCGCCAGGGTGCACTTGGGTTTTGCCTGTGGAATTTCTGAACCTCTTTTTTAGCATTAGCCAGGTTCTCTGCTGGTTCCCATGTTGATTCTTCCACTGGGTAATGTTTCCACTTGACCAAGTATTCCAACCTGCCACTGTTTCGTCCGCTAACTCTGCTGTCCATGACCTCTTCAACCTTGTATTCATCGTCCTCGGATTCCTCTACCATTTGTGCCTCTTTTCGTTTGGCAACTTTTTCGATTTGGTTGGGGAATCCCGGAGCAATATAGGGTTTCAAAAGTACTTCATTGAAGATGTTGTAAATTTTCCACGCAGCAGGGACTTTTAATCGGTATGCAGATGTGCCAACTTTCTCAACCACTTCCAAGGGGCCCACAAACTTGCCATCTAACTTCTTAGTTACTCGAAGCGTTGGCAAATTTTCTGTACTGAGGTACACCTTATCTCCTGGTTGGTAGTTTTGTGCTGGTGTTCTGTGAGCATCCCACTGCTTTTTCATTGCTTCAGCGGTTTTCTCCAGCATGGTTTTAGCTTTGGCATGGACATCCTCGATTTCTTTAACTAGTTCCTCCATGACCACAGTTTTCGGTTGATACAGCGGATTCATCCCCTTATTGGGATGTCTTCCGTAGTTCATGAAAAATGGTGAAAACCCAGTAGACAAGTGTACCCGGTCATTATGGCAAAATTGAGCTACCGCAAGCCAATCACTCCAATTATCCTGTCGATGATTGACAAACATTGTCAGGAGTTCTTTGACTTCCTGATTAACGCATTCTGTCTGTCTGTCGGTTTGCGGGTGATAAGCCATGGATCTGTTAGCCTGTATTCCCAAGATCCCATACAGATTGTCCATGAATTTAGAGACAAATTGCGGTCCTCGGTCACTGATGACCTTTTTTGGTAAACCATGTTCCCGGAAAACATTGTCTCTGAACAGAACAGCCACTCCTTGCGATGTAATCGACGATGTTGTTGGGAGGAAATAAGCCTTTTTTGTGAACCGATCTACTATGACCATGATCATGTCATTACCCTTTGAGTCCGGCAGTGGTCTGATTAGATCTATCGAGATGACTTCCCATGGTGCATCAGGGATCTCATTTGGATTTAATGGTGCCGCTCTTGGTTGTCAATCCGGCTTTGCTCTCTGGCATGTTTCACATCCTCGTATAAAACGTTCAATGTCCTTTCTCATTTGCGGCCACCAGAAGTTGCGAGTGAGACTTTCCACGGTTTTGACTACCCCTGAATGCCCCCAGGAGTGGTGAATCTGAATCAAGTCACCCCTGATCCGCCCATCTGCTGGAACATAAATTTGACCCTTCCATTCAACTAGTCCTTTCTCAATTTTAAAGTCCGGGTCCTGCTGTTCGATACCTTGCCGAACCTGATTTTCCCACTGCCGAGCCGAGACCTTTTGGATCTCCTTAATGATGTCCTCGATTGCCCAATCATCATCATAGACCCTTACGAACAGATGATCCTTCAGGAGTATTACCCCTTCATTATCATTTTGTCCCTTTTCATGTCCTGCTCTTCTCGACAATAAATCCGCTTTTGAGTTGGATTTCCCGGACCGGTGTTTAATGACAAAGTTGAACTCCTGCAAGTCCGTGACCCATCGTGCCTGTCGTCTATTCAGGTTTTGTGGTTTTCGGAAGTATGTGAGGTTTTGATGATCCGTTAAAACCTCGATTTGTTCCTTTGCACCTTTCAGGTAATGAGACCATTCGTAAAACGCATGCATGACTGCAAGCATTTCCTTATCATAGATCTCATAATTCCGTTCAGCTTCATTTAACAACTTTGAAATAAACACCACAGGTTGCCATGTGCTGTCCTTGCTCTGTTGAGACAAAATGCCGCCAATTGCAAAATCAGATGCATCTACTTCGACACAAAATTGACCGTCGTCATTGGGAATTTTGAGGACTACCTCCCTCGCCACAAGGTCTTTCAGTCCCTGAAAGGCCAAGGTCTGCTGATCTGTCCAGAGCCACTCAACCTTGCCAGTAAGACCCATCAGCAGCTTTGCCATTTTAGCAAATCCCGGTACAAATCGTCGATAGAAGTTAACAAAGCCCAAAAACTGCTGGAGTTCACGTTTACATGTAGGAATCGGCCAATCAACCACCGCTTGCACTTTGCCTTTTTCCATCTGAATGGAGTCCTGACTAATGACTAGTCCCAAGAAGTCGATTTGAGGTTGATCGAACCAGCATTTCTCTGGTTTCAATGATAGTTTATGATTCTCTAGTTTTGCCAGGATGCGGTTAACATGCATCGTGTGTGCATCCTGTGATTGGGAGAATACCAAAATATCATCCATACAGATGACAACCCATCCTTCAGCAATCTCTTGCCTGAAGATATCGTTCATCATTGTCTGAAACATCGCCGGGGAATTACAGAGACCAAAGAACATGACCAGGGGTTCAAATAAGCCTCGATGAGTTTTGAAGGCCGCTTTCCATTCATCTCCTTCTTTAATCCTGATATTGTTATACCCCCATCTAATATCCATCTTTGAGAACACCTTGGCTTTTGATAGTTGATCAATCAATTCGCCAATTAATGGTAATGGATATCGGTTTTTCCTCATGATGTCATTTAACTTCCGGTAATCCTGTACTGGTCTCAGCTTTCCATCTTTTTTCTTAACAAAGAAGAATGGTGACGCCTGTTCAGAAGTACTTGGTCTTATGTGCCCAGACTTTAGGTTTTCTTTGAGAAATTCATCTAGCTGTTCTTGTTCCTCCTTATTCAATGGGTATACCTTGCAATCTGTCGGTTGTCCTCCTGGGATAAATTCAATGGCATGATCCCATGGTCGCCTCAGTGGTAGCTCATCAAAGGTTTCCTTCTCGAATACCTTCTGATATTTGAGGTAATGCCCTGGTACTGTTTCTTCTAAAGACCGTTTTTTGCCAGCCAGCACTTCTTTTGCTGCAATGTTGGTTGAGAGTGGTTGTAACTTCAACTCCTCTGATCCTATATGTACAGCAAGTAAACGTTCTCCATCTTCTAAGGATTTGGTTTCATCCACCTCCTCCTCCTCAGGTTCGCTCACACTGGATTGATTCCAACACGTTCCTGGGCATCGACTAAAGGTGACTTCCTGCCTTTTCCAATTCATACTCGGATTATGCAGTTGCAGCCAATCATGCCCCAGAAACAAGTCTGTTTTTCCGAGTTGTGCCACGCAACAGTCCATAACTTCCTCGTGATCTCCAATTCTTAATTTAAACTGGACCATGTATTCAATATTTCCCATCGTGTTACGAGTTCCATCAGCATTATAGACTGGCACCGGTCGTAAGAGGCGTCGCTTGTTCATCCGATGTTTTTCCACAAACTCGTCGTTGATACATGATCCTGTGCATCCTGAGTCAACTAAAGCCGTAACAGGAATTGTGGATCCTGTATCCATAGTGGTTATAATTCCTTTGAGGTTCATTTCTTGTTTTCCTGAAGCTTTGACAATTTGTTGTCGCAACTGTGCCAAATTCCACATTGCTTCGGATTCTGATTGCTGGTTCAGCTCCTTTAATAGTTGTGGTGTTATTTCAGATAAACATTTTTCATGAACCCATCCCTTCAAACAGTCTATAGCAACAGCTTCGCTTTGTTGCCATATCCTTCTCATTACCCACGCAGGGGTCCATTGTTTAATCCTGGGTTTGGCGCTCACACTTAAGTTTTGAATCCGATGAATATGAGAAGAATATTCATATAACAATCCTTGTACATTTACACAAGAGTCATTGTTCAATTTCAAAACTCTATCAGCCAGCAGCGCTGAGCACTCGCCTACTGGCTTTCGCCAAAACCCTTCTCCTTTCCGAGTTCTTTCCATTGCTCCTTGGTGAGCTCCTCTATTTTAACCTCCCTTGCTCTCCACTTCCCCTTATCCTTCCACCTCGGTTTCCTTGGTTCCGGACATTCTCAGGCAAAGTGTCCTTCTTTGCCGCAATTGTAACAGCTCCCGGTAACAGGTTTCTTGCTTTTATCAACATCCATAGCATTTGGATCCTTGGATGTTGTCAGCGTACTGTACTGGAACTGGTTCAGTTTGCTATCCTTGGCAACCATTTTTTCTTTGTACCCACCTTTTTGTCTATCTGGCCCGTATGCTTCCGTTGCCTTACGATAGGCTTGTGCCAACTCTATCGCCCGATCCTGAATCTGTTTGAGGGTCGCATCGTCGCCTAAGTTTCCATGTCTGATTAGATCTCGTCCTAATGCAGGGTTGATGTTCTGTTTAAATAGTGCAATCAATGCTCTATTGTCCCAACCGACCAATGGTAGCAGTGCATTGAACCGGACTATGTGATCCTCGATCATTGTATTTCCTTGCTTCAAAGCCAAGATCACGTCTGTCGCCTTTTCTCGGGTTTCAGTTGACATGAAGAATTCATGCATCTGGGTTGCAAAGTCTTCCCAAGACGTGAAAGGAAACTGGTTCCGCAAGGGTTGTCGGATTTCATGGTCATTTACTATTACGCCTTGATTTAGCAATGCCCAAGACAGATTGGTTTGCCATCTGGAGTTTATCACTTCATTTTGATATTCTTGTTCTGCATCTTGGACTGCTTTGAGCTTGACTCCTGCCCAATCCCCCGCTCAGTTATCCTTTCCTTTTCTGATCTGATATAAACAGATGGAGATCTTCCGGTCTAACTGGGTTTTGCAGGCAAGTGTGAAATATGTTCTCATCTGCCTTAACCATCCGTCCACCATGCGAGGATCCCCTTCATAATAATCGAGCATCTCTGCCTTAGTAAGGGGTGCAGGCAGCAGTATGGGATTAGCCCGTCGATACTCGTTGACTATTCCAGCCACCACTTGTCTGATTGCTGTAATAGTCTCCTCTCACTGCATTTGCTGTCTCTGGATAATGTCCTCCTGAGCAGCAATCTGTGCTGCTGTAGCACCTTGAGGAGCCAGCAGTTCCGTGTCTTCTGCCCATGCAGTTTGCCATCCTGTTAGCACGTTGTATAAATGTGCCATCATGTCGGCAGTGAACCGGAAAGCCCCAAGCCGTTTATGTCCTGAACCAGATCTATTCATTAGATCCAGGTGCACCCACCCATCATACCCATTCATTTGCTTATCAATATGATAGCAGTGTTCCAGACCATGGGTTCGACGAATTGAGATTCTGATTCGCTCGTTTCGTAGATTAGGATCCCAGGATATTACTTCATGAATCTGTGGGTATGCTGGCCAATTGTATTCGTCCCAGTATTGTGCTTTAATCAGGAACAAATAACAGAATCCCAGGATGTCTGGATGGAGCATATGTCTGTCATAACGGGGTTTCAGATACGGGTAAGGAGTGGAAATATCCTTTTTAATCTCCCTTCTCCAATTGTCAATTTCCTGTTTCCGTGCTTCCATGTTGGACGAGCTGGGTGCATCGAGATCCTCTCTCATCCAGTCCAAAGGGTTGGCAATGGATCCTCCCGCCCAAGTCCAATCTGCTACCTGAGTCCGGGTTAGCGCTTTACTCGGCCCAAATGCGCTGATGACTGCCTGGGAGTATGATTTTTTAACAGTAACTTGTCCTAATTCAGGTAAAGATTGGACAGATGGATTCTTGGACACTCCTTGTACAAATGAGGATATGGTTGCAGGTGATTTGGATCTTGGTTTCTTTGATTTCCCCTGTCCTCCAAATCTAGCTCTTTTGTTAAATTTCCCATGGCGCTCCAGGTGTTCCAGATCTTTCCAAGTATAAATCTCATCCTTCTTGAGACTTAGTTCCGCCCATTCCAGTACATGGAATTTATCCAGCTTTGCATTGTCTTGTAAACCAAAAACTGCAGAGTAGTCCCTGAGTTTGGGTTCCCACGAAAGGATTTGTTCCAGCGTAGGCCACTCCGGCCAATGGAACTGATTATGGAACTCCTTCTTGAACAGATATAAGTAACAGTATCCGTTTACTTTCCATGGTGCTGTTTTGGGAATAGCCGTTGTGTAGGATCCAGGTAACACCAGTTTCTCCTTTGAGACCCCTTGGACCCAACGCTGTGTGAATTCAATGTCCTCCCCTAGCTTGGACAAGAAGTAGTCATGGTCAGGTGGCGTGAAAATTTCATCTTCCCCATACTGAGATATGCGGGGCGGTGTATAGTTCCTTGGCAATCTCCATTTGATGTATGCGGAAAGGTATGGGTCATATCGTTCCCCTCGGAGCCTTTCCTTGTTTTGGAGTTGCTGTTCATTTCTCATGACTCGCCCTGCATTCATGATATTGCCATTTAGGGCGTGCATCAACCGGTTTCATTCCTTTGTAGTTAACACCAGACCATCATGTTTCAATGTGTAGATATTGAAACTGATCAGTAGTAATTCAATATTTGATGGCATATTGAACAATGCCTCCCGTATTGCTGATCCGGGTTCTAATTGATTTAAGACATCTTCAAGGGTTTTCTTCTCCCTTGCAATTTGTTGCTCCAGTTCCCTGAACCGGCGTTTTTGCAATAATTGTTCATGGCATATCTTTAGCAACTCTTGCCATGCATCCTCCTGTTCCTTGATGGCCGCTTCTTCAGCGCGCCATGCCGCTAGTTTTTCTTGACGTTTCATTTCCTTTTGAAGACGTTCTGTTCCTTTCGCCAGCGCTGCCAAGCCCTAACATGTGCATTGCGAGGTCGGTTGTCGGTCCGAACCTCCTTGATTGATATAGTAGGTGATTTCTTTGCTGCGCACCCCTGCGCCCATCCGATCGAGAAGATGATCCCGATTTCTTCAAGGGTCATACTGGCCCTTGGCAATACGTAGTTGAACAGCCCTGCCATTCCAATTGTTTTTGATCTTCTTAGATCCACGATTCCGATGACGCCTCAAGTAGAGGGATGTCACCTCTTCTTCCGTAGTAGTACTTCCTAATACTACCACTGTCCGATGCGGTCAATAACACACCTGCACTCGAATGTTCGATTTTATTCCACCAGATGACCCAAGTGTGTGGTGCCCGGGTCTTCACTGAGATGTCCTCGTGCTCAGATCAATAGATCCGATAGTAATTGGTATTCTCAGACTGTATCTCCTTGATACACGACACACAAATGGATTGTCTTCGAGGGTTCCACCCCCTTTTCCGCAATACTAGTGCTGGTGCCTGCAAGACCCTGCCCAGTCGACTACAGCACACTCCAAGCTCTCGTCTAGTACTGTTTGGTTGCCAGTAGCCAATTGGCCGTAGTCACCTTACAACGGTAAGATGAGGCTATCTGTTGTTGGAGTCGTTGTCACCTAGATTCCTCGAGGCTGTCTGTAGCCATGTGCTGTAACGTGTACAGAGTCAGACGGTTTTACTGAAAACTAAACTCTCCTTGTCACTGTCCACGACAGCGAGCAAGACTTGCTCCGCGCTATGACCAACAATGAAGGGTGTGATATAGAAGACTCTAGATTATGTTAGGACTAATCCTTGACACAATCACAAGCTCCGTTGAGAAGAGAATATAATAGAGACGAAGCTAAGACACAGTAGTCTGTAACCTACAAGGAGGAAACAATCTAGAGTCTTAAGGACTCCTACCTACAGAACGCACTCCTTATATACCTGAGTTGTTGGTCTGTGCGCACAGTCTGCGCAGCTGCTAAGGCTATGCACGCGTGGCAACAAGACCCAGACCCATCTCCCAGACCTGTCCGGACTCTCCCAGACTCCCAGTCCCTTCCCGCGAATGCCGTTTCACCCAATATCCCCTAATAGCCCTGATCGTATAGCCACCCTGGGTTATATAATCCTCCTGCCATATCTGGATAGGGGTCCTGTGCCGTATGCTCGCGTCTTGTTATACGTCCATAGGCCTCTGAATAAAATAGAGAAAAATGCAGAAAAAGGTCCATATTGTAACATTGATCACTGATAACCTTCCTTGGCAAGCCATGTTCTCTGAAGACGTTATCCCGGAATAGAACTGCTACTCCCTGCGATGTGATTGATGACATTGTTGGAAGGAAGTATGCCTTCTTTGTGAACTGATCCACCACAACCATGATCATGTCATTTCCCTTGGAATCTGGCAATGGTCCAATTAAATCCACCAAAATTATTTCCCAAGGTGCATCAGGGATTTCATTTGGAACCAGTGGTGCTGCCTTAGGTTGCTGGTTCGGTTTCACCTTCTGACATGTCTCACATCCTCGAATGAAGTGTTCAATATCTTTTTGCATTTGTGGCCACCAGAAATTACGGGTAAGACTTTCTATGGTCTTGGCTGCTCCTGAATGCCCCCAAGAATAATGGATCTGAATCAGATCACCCCTGATTCATGTGTTCACCAGAATGTAAATCTGACCCTTCCATTTGACTAAACCTTTATCAATCTTAAAGTCAGGGTCCTGCTGGTCTATTCCTTGTTGAACCTGGATTTCCCATTGCCTTGCCGAAACCTTCTGGATCTCCTTAATGATGTCTTCAATTGCCCAATCATTATCGTAAATCCTTACAAACAAATGATCTTTCAGGAGTATTACCCCTTCATTATTGTTTTGTCCCTTTTCATGTCTGGCTCTTCTGGATAGCAGGTCTGCTTTAGAATTTGGTTTTCCCAACTGGTGTTTTATAACAAAGTTGAATTCCTGAAGGTCTGTGACCCAATGCGCTTGCCTTTGGTTTAAATTCTGTGATTTCCAGAAATATGTGAGGTTTTGGTGATCTGTTAAAACCTCAATCTGTTCTTTGGCGCCTTTAAGATAGTGAGACCATTCATAGAATGTGTGCATGACTGCGAGCATTTCTTTGTCATAAATCTTGTAATTCCTTTCTGCTTCATTTAATGATTTGTAAATAAATGCCACAGGCCTCCAGGTACCATCCTTGCCCTGTTGAGACAAAATTCTGCCAATAGCAAAATCAGAAGCATCAACTTCTATGTGAAATTGACTGTCATCATCAGGAATTTTGAGGACTACCTTCCTCACCACAAAGTCTTTCAGTCCCTGAAAGGCCTCGGTCTGCTGGTCCATCCAATCCCACTCAACCTTGCCTGTGAGGTGGGTTAATGGCCTGGCTGTCTTGGTGAAACCTTGTACAAATCACCAATAAAAGTTCACAAAGCCTAGGAATTGCTGGAGTTTGCATTTGCATGTAGGAACTGGCCAATCCACGACTGCCTGCACTTTTCCATTTTCCATTTGAATGGAATCCTGACTAATGACTAGGCCCAAGAAATTGATTTGCGGTTGGTCAAACCAGCACTTTTCTGGCTTTAAAGACAGTTTATGGTTCTCCAGTTTGGCTAAGATGCGGTTAACATGCATCATGTGTGTGTCCTGAGACTGCGAGAACACCAGGATGTCATCCATATAGATAATGACCCATCCTTCTGCAATTTCCTGCCTGAAGATGTTGTTCATCATTGTTTGGAAGGTCACCAAGGAGTTACAAAGACCAAAAAACATCACCAAGGGCTCAAACAAGCCCCTATGGGTTTTGAAGGTGGCTTTCCACTCATCACCTTCCTTGATTCGGATATTATTGTAACCCCATTGAATGTCCATTTTGGAGAAAACCTTGGCTTTTG
This sequence comes from Amanita rimosa, assembly GCA_023014395.1. NCBI lineage: Eukaryota > Fungi > Basidiomycota > Agaricomycetes > Agaricales > Amanitaceae > Amanita > Amanita rimosa. The sequence goes on along the minus strand of JAEBUO010000037.1, from coordinate 225,536 downwards.
ATAGCCAATCAATTAATTCTCCAATTAAGGGTAACAGGTATTGGTTCTTCCTTGTGATGTTGTTCAGCTTTCGGTAGTCTTGTACTGGCCTTAGTTTACCATCTTTTTTCTTAACAAAGAAGAATGGAGATGCCTGCTCTGAAGTGCTTGGCCTTATCCATCCGGACTTTAAGTTTTCTTCCAGGAACTCGTCTAGCTGTTTCTGTTCCTCTTTATTTAGTGGGTAAACTTTGCAGTCCGTAGGCTTCCCCCCAGGGATAAATTCAATGGCATGGTCCCATGGCCGTTGTGGTGGTAGTTTGTCAAAAGTCTCTTTTTCAAACACCTTTTGGTATTTGAGGTAATGCCATGGAATTGTTTCTTCCAGGGATTGTTTCTTGCTAGCGAGTGCTTCCCTAGCTGCAATATCCGTTGCTAGCAGTCGTAATTTCATCTCTCCTGGGCCTATGTGAATTGCCAGGAGATGTTCCCCCTCTTCCAAGGAGTCAGTTTCATCTACCTCCTCCTCAGGTTCAGCCACACTGGGTTGATTCCAGCATGTCCCTGGGCATTGACTAAACATTACCTCATGTTTTCTCCAATTCATACTTGGATTATGCAACTGTAACCAATCATGCCCCAGGAACAAGTCCATTTTTCCAAGCCATGCAATGCAACAGTCCATTACTTCTTCATGATCCCCAATCTGCAACTTAAACTGGACCATATATTTGATATTACCCATGGTGTTTCGGGTCTCATCTGCATTATAGACTGGTACAGGCTGTACTAAACACTGCTTATTCATCTGGTGTTTTTCCACAAATTCATCATTGATGCATGACCCTGTGCATCCTGAATCAACTAAAGCCAAAACAGGAATTGTGGATCCTGTATCCATGGTTGTTATGATTCCTTTTAGGTTCATCTCCTGCTTCCCTGAAGCTTTAACAATCTGCCACTGTAATTGCATTAAATTCCAGATGGCTTCCTGTTCTGACTGCTGATTTAATTCTTTCAGCAGTTCAGGAGTTGCTTCCTGTGATCGTTTATCATGAACCCAAGCCTTTAAGCAATTAATGGCAGTTTGTTCGTCTTGCTGCCATATTCACCTCATTACCCATGCAGGGGTCCATTGTTTTATCCAAAGTTTTGCACTCACACTCAGGTTTCTTATCCAATGAATATAAGGAGAATATTCATATAATAATTCTGGTACATTTATACAAGAGTCATTGTCCGGTGTAGAAACCCTACTAGCAAGCAGCACTGAGTGCTTGCCTACTGGCTTTCACCAAAACCCTTTTCCTTTCCGAGTTATTTCCATTGCTCCTTGGTGAGCTCTTCTATCTTCACTTCTCGTGCTCTCCACTTCCCCTTATCCTTCCATCGAGGTTTCCTAGGGTCTGGGCAATCATGTGCAAAGTGTCCTTCCTTTCCGCAATTGTAACAATTACTGGTTATGGTCTTTTTAGACTTATCAACATCCATGGTGTTCGGATCTCTTGATGTTGTTGGCATACTGTACTGGAATTGATTTGGCTTGTTGTCCTTGACAACCACTTTTTCCTTATATCTGCCTTTCTGCCTGTCTGGCCCATACACTTCCGTTGCCTTTCTATAGGCCCTTGCCAATTCTATAGCCCAATCCTGAATCTGCTTCAGGGTTGCATTGTCTCCCAGATTTCCATGCTAAATTAGGTCTCACCCAAGTGCAGGGTTGATATTTTGCTTAAACAACAAGATCAATGCCCTATTGTCCCATCCTACTAGTGGTAACAATGCATTGAACCTGACCACATGATCCTCAATCATTGCATTTCCCTGCTTTAGTGCCAGGATTGCATCAGTTGCCTTTTCTCAGGTTTCTGTTGACATGAAGAACTCATGCATTTGCATTGCAAAGTCTTCCCAGGTGGTAAAAGGAAATTGGTTTCTTAAGGGTTGTCAGACTTCATGGTCATTGACTATGATGCCTTGATTGAGTACTGCCCAGGATAGATTGGCTGGCCATCTGGAATTAGCTATCTCATTCTGGTATTCTTGTTCCACATCCTGCACTGCTTTGAGCTTGACTCCCACCCAATCACCTGCCCAATTATCTTTTCCTTTCCTGATCCTGTATAGACATATCGAGATTTTTCGATCCAATTGGACCTCCCTGGCTAGCATGAAGTATGTTCTCATTTGCCTCAGCCATCTGTCAACCATGCAGGGATCTCTGTTACGATCTGGACTTTTTTCTGTATTTTTCTGTATTTTATTCAGAGGCCTACGGATGTATAACAAGACACAAGCATACGGCGCGGGACCCCTATCCAGATATGGCAGGAGGATTACATAACCCAGGGTGGCTATACGATCAGGGCTATTAGGGGATATTGGGTGAAACGGCGTTTGCAGGAAGGGACCGAGAGTCTGGGAGAGTCCGGACAGGTCTGGGGAATGGGTCTGGGTCTTGTTGCTGTGTGTGCATAGCCTTAGCGGCTGCGCAGACTGTGCGCACAGACCAACAACTCAGGTATATAAGGAGTGCGTTCTGTAGGTAGGAGTCCTTAAGACTCTAGATTGTTTCCTCCTTGTAGGTTACAGACTACTGTGTCTTAGCTTCATCTCTATTATATTCTCTTCTCAACAGAGCTTGTGATTGTGTCAAGGATTAGTCCTAACATAATCTAGAGTCTTCTATATCACACCCTTCATCGTTGGTCATAGCACAGAGCAAGTCTTGCTCATCGTCGCAGACAGTGACAAGGAGAGTTTAGTTTCAGTAAACCGTCTGACTCTGTACACGTTACAGCACATGGCTACAGACAGCCTCGAGGAATCTAGGCAACAACGACTTCAACAACAGATAGCCTCATCTTACCGTTGTAAGGTGACTATGGCCAATTGGCTACTGGCAACCAAACAGTACTAGACGAGAGCTTGGAGTGCGCTGTAGTCGACCGGGCAGGGTCTTGCAGGCACCAGCACTAGTATTGCGGAAAAGGGGGCGGAACCCTCGAAGACAATCCATTTGTGTGCCATGTATCAAGGAGATACAGTCTGAGAATACCAATTACTTATCGGATCTATTTGATCTGAGCACGAGGACATCTCAGTGAAGACCCGGGCACCACACATCTGGGTCAGTTGAAGGAATTAAATCGAACATTTGAGTGTGGGTGCATTATTGACCACATCAGACAGTGGTAGTATTAGGAAGTACTACTACGGAAGAAGAGACGACATCCCTCTACTTGAGGCATCATTGGAATTGTGGATCTAAGAAGATCAAAACACAATTGGAATGGCTGGGCTATTCAATTACATATTGCCAAGGGCCAGTATGACCCTTGAAGAAATCGGGATCATTTTTTCAATTGAATGGGCGCAGGGGTGCACAGCAAAGAAATCACCTACTACATCAATCAAGGAGGTTCGGACCAACAACCGACCTCGCGATGCACATGTCAGGGCTTGGCAACGCTGGCAGAAGGAACAGAGACATCTTCAAAAAGAAATGAAACGTCAGGATAAACTAGCGGCATGGTGTGCCGAGGAAGCAGCCATCAAGGAACAAGAAGACGCATGGCAGGAGCTATTAAAAATACGCCATGAGCAACTACTACAAAAGCACCGGTTCAAGGAACTCGAGCAGCAGATAGCAAGGGAACAGAAAACCCTAGAAGACGTCTTGAATCAGCTTGAACCAGGATCAGCAGTGCGGGAGGCATTGTTCAACATGCCCTCCAATATCGAACTATTGCTAATTAGTTTCAATGTATACACATTGAAACATGATGGCCTGATCCTAACTGCCAAAGAGAGGAATCGGTTGATGCACGCCTTAAATGGAAACATTATGAATGCAGGGCGAGTCATGAGGAACGAAAGGCACTCCAAAATGAGGAACAACTCTGAGGAGAAAGATATGATCCATATCTTTCTGCATATATCAAATGGAGGTTGCCAAGGAATTATACCCTGCCCCACATATCCCAGTATGGGGAAGATGAAATTTTCACACCGCCCGATCACGATTACTTCTTATCCAAGTTAGGAGAGGACGTTGAATTCACACAGCATTGGGTCCAAGGGATCTCAAAGGAGAAACCGGTATTACCTGGATCCTACACAACGGCTATTCCCAAAACAGCTCCATGGAAAGTAAACAGATACTGTTACCTGTATTTGTTCAAAAAGGAGTTCCATAATCAATTCCATTGGCCAGAATGGCCTACGCTGGAGTGGATTCTTTCATGGGAACCTGAACTCAGGGACTATTCTGCAGTTTTTGGGTTACAAGACAATGCGAAGCCAGATAGGTTCCACGTATTGGAGTGGGCGGAATTAAGTCTCAAAAAGGATGAGATTTATACTTGGAAAGATTTGGAACGTCTCGAGCGGCATGGGAAATTTAACAAACGAGCTAGATTTGGAGGACAAGGGAAATCAAAGAAACCAAGATCAAAATCACCTGCAACTGTATCCTCGTTTATACAAGGAGTTTCCAAAAATCCATTGGTCCAATCTCTACCTGAATTAGGACAGGTCACGGTTAAAAAATCGTACTCCCAAGCCGTCATCAGCGCATTCGGACCAAGTAAAGCACTCACCAGGACTCAGGGAGCAGACAGGACTTGGAATGGGGGATCCGTTGCTAACCCTTTGGACTGGATGAGAGAGGATCTCAATGCACCCAGCTCGTCAAACACAGAAGCACGGAAACGGGAAGTCGACAATTGGAGAAGGGAGATTAAAAAAGATATTTCCACTCCTTACCCATATCCAAAACCCTGTTACGACAGACATATGCTTCATCCGGATATTCCTGGATTCTGCTACTTGTTTCTGATCAAAGCACAATACTGGGACGAATATAACTGGCCAGCATACCTGCAGATTCATGAAGTAATATCCTGGGATCCTAATCTACGAAACGAGCGAATCAGAATTTTGATTCGTCGAACCCACGGTCCGGAACACTGCTATCATATTGATAAGCAAATGAATGGGTATGATGGATGGGCGCATCTAGATTTAATGAATCGGTCCAGGTCAGGACATAAACAACTCGGGGTTTTCCGGTTCACCGCCGACATGATGGCACATTCGTACAACGCGTTAACTGGGTGGCGAACTGCATGGGTGGAAGATACCAAATTACCGGCTCCTCAAGGTGCCACAGTGGCACAGATCGCTGCTCAGGAGGACATCATCCAGAGACAGCAGATGCAGCGGGAGGAAACCATCACAGCAATTGGACAAGTGGTGGCCAGAATAGTCAATGAATACTGATGAGCTAACCCTATACCGCCACCTGCACCTCTTACAAAAGCCGAAATGCCCGATTATTATGAAGGGGATCCTTGTATGGTGGATGGATGGTTAAGACAGATGAGAACGTACTTCACGCTTGCCCACAAAACTCAGTTAGACCGAAAGATCTCAATCTGTTTATACCAAATCTGAAAAGGAAAAGATAATTGAGCAGGAGATTGGGCAGGAGTTAAACTCAAGGCAGTCAAGGATGCAGACCAAGAATATCAAAATGAAGTAGTTAATTCTGGATGGCAGACCAATCTGTCTTGGGCATCACTCAATCAAGGCGTAATAGTAAATGACCATGAGATCCGACGACCCTTGTGGAATCAGTTTCCTTTCACTTCTTGGGAAGACTTTGCGACCCAGATGCATGAATTCTTCATGTCAACCAAAACCCGAGAAAAGGCGACAGACGCAATCCTGGCTTTGAAGCAAGGAAATACAATGATCGAAGATCATGTAGTCCGGTTTAATGCACTGCTACCATTGGTCGGTTGGGACAATAGAGCACTGATTGCGCTATTTAAACAGAACATCAACCCTGCATTAGGATGGGATCTAATCAGGCATGGAAATTTAGGCAATGATGCGACCCTTAAACAGATCCAGGATCGGGCGATAGAGCTGGCACAAGCCTATCGTAAGGCAACGGAAGCATATGGGCCAGATAGACAAAAAGGTGGGTACAAAGAAAAAACAGTTGCTAAGGATAACAAACCGAATCAGTTCCAGTACAGTACGCCGACAATGACCAAAGATCCAAACGCCATGGATGTCAATAAAAGCAAGAAACCTGTTACCGGGAGCTGTTATAATTGCAGCAAAGAAGGACACTTTGCACGAGAATGCCCAGAACCCAGAAAACCGAGGTGGAAGGATAAGGGGAAGTGGAGAGCAAGAGAGGTTAAAATAGAGGAGCTCACCGAGGAGCAATGGAAAGAACTCGGAAAGGAAAAGGGTTTTGGCGAAAGCCAGTAGGCAAGCGCTCAGCGCTGCTGGCTGATAGAGTTTCGAAATCAGACAATGACTCTTGTGTAAATGTACAAGGATTGTTATATGAATACTCTTCTCATATTCATCGGATTCAAAACTTAAGTGTGAGCACAAAACCCAGAATTAAACAATGGACCCCTGCGTGGGTAATGAGAAGGATATGGCAACAAAGCGAAGCTGTTGCTATAGACTGTTTGAAGGGATGGGTTCATGAAAAACGTTTATCTGAAGTAACACCACAATTGCTGAGGGAACTGAATCAGCAACCAGAGTCAGAAGCATTATGGAACCTGGCACAGTTATGACAACAAATTGTCAAAGCTTCAGGGAAACAAGAAATGAACCTCAAAGGAATTATAACCACTATGGATACAGGATCCACAATTCCTGTTACGGCTTTAGTTGACTTGGGGTGCACAGGATCGTGCATAAACAATGAGTTTGTGGAAAAGCATCAGATGAACAAGTGACGCCTCTTACGACCGGTACCAGTCTATAATGCAGACAGAACTTGTAATACCATGGGGAATATCGAATACATGGTCCAGTTCAAACTGCGGATCGGAGACCATGAAGAAGTCATGGACTGTTGTGTCGCACAATTAGGAAAGACAGACCTGTTTTTGGGTCATGACTGGTTACAATTGCATAATCCAAGTATGAATTGGAAGAGACAAGAAGTGACTTTTAGCCGATGTCCGGGAACGTGCTGGAGTCAATCCAGTGTGAGTGAACCTGAGGAGGAGGTAGAAGAAACCGAACCCTTAGAGGATGGGGAGCATCTACTCGCTGTGTATATAGGACTAGAGGAGTTGAAACTACGACCACTCTCAACCAATATCGCAGCAAAAGAGGCGTTGGCCAGTAAAAAACAGTCCCTAGAAGAAACAGTACCGGGACACTATCTCAAATATCGAAAGGTATTTGAGAAGGAAACCTTCGACAAATTACCGCCAAGATGGCCATGGGATCATGCCATTGAATTCATTCCAGGAGGACAACTGACAGACTGCAAAGTGTACCCGTTGAATAAAGAGGAACGGGAGCAGCTGGATGAATTCCTGGAAGAAAACTTGAAATCCGGATGGATTAGACCAAGTACCTCCGAACAAGCATCACCATTCTTCTTTGTTAAGAAAAAAAGATGGTAAACTGAGACCAGTACAAGATTACCGGAAGTTAAATGACATCACGCGGAAAAATCAATATCCATTACCATTAATTGGCGAATTGATTGACCGACTATCAAAAGCCAAGGTCTTCTCAAAAATGGATATTAGATGGGGGTATAACAATATCAGGATTAAAGAAGGTGATGAATGGAAAGCGGCTTTCAAAACTCATCGAGGCCTGTTTGAACCCTTGGTTATGTTCTTTGGTCTTTGTAACTCTCTAGTGACATTTCAAACAATGATGAACGATATCTTTAGGCAGGAAATTGCCGAGGGATGGGTTGTCATCTATATGGATGACATTTTGGTGTTCTCCCAATCACAGGACGCACACACGATGCATGTCAATCGCATCCTGGCCAAATTAGAGAATCACAAACTGTCATTGAAACCGGAGAAATGTTGGTTTGACCAGCCTCAAATCGATTTCCTGGGGCTAGTAATCAGTCAGGATGCCATTCAGATGGAAAAAGGCAAAGTACAAGCTGTGGTGGATTGGCCAATCCCTACATGCAAATGTGAACTGCAGCAGTTCTTAGGCTTCATTAACTTCTACTGGCGTTTTGTACCAGGCTTTGCTAAAACGGCGAAACCTTTAACGAGTCTTACCGGAAAGGTTGAGTGGAACTGGATGGATCAGCAGACATTGGCCTTTCAGGGACTGAAAGACCTTGTGGCGAGGGAGGTAGTCCTCAAAATTCCTGATGATGACGGTCAATTTCGTGTCGAAGTAGATGCGTCTGACTTTGCGATTGGCAGAATTTTGTCCCAACAAAGCAAGGACGGCACATGGCGACCTGTGGCGTTTATTTCAAAGTCGCTAAATGAAGCTGAACGGAACTATGAGATCTATGACAAGGAAATGCTTGCAGTCATGCATGCGTTTTATGAATGGTCTCATTACCTGAAAGGTGCAAAGGAACAGATCGAGGTTTTAACGGATCATCAAAACCTCACATACTTCCGAAAACCGCAAAACCTAAATAGGTGACAGGCACAATGGGTCATGGACTTACAAGAGTTTAATTTTGTCATCAAACATCAGTCCGGGAGGTCTAATTCGAAAGCAGATTTATTGTCAAGGAGAGCAGGACATGAAAAGGGACAAAAAGATAATGAAGGAGTAATACTCCTGAAAGATCATTTGTTTGTAAGGATCTACAATGATGATCGGGCAAGCGAGGACATCATCAAGGAAATCCAGAAGGTCTCGGCTCGGCAATGGGAAACTCAGGTTTGGCAAGGCATCAAACAACAGGACCCTGACTTTAAAACTGGGAAAGGATTAGTTGAATGGAAGGGTCGGATTTATGTTCCAGCAGATGCATGGATCAGGGGTGACTTGATTCAGATTCACCACTCCTGGGGGCATTCAGGGGTAGTCAAAATCGTGGAAAGTCTCACTCACAATTTCTGGTGGCCGCAAATGCAAAAGGACATTGAGCATTTTATACGAGGATGTGAAACATGTCAGAAAGCCAAGCCGGATTGACAGCCAAGGGCAGCACCATTAAATCCAAATGAAATTCCTGAGGCGCCATGGGAGGTGATCTCAGTAGACTTAATTGGACCATTGCCAGACTCCAAGGGAAACGATATGATCATGGTTGTGGTAGATCGGTTCACAAAGAAGGCCTATTTCCTTCTGACAACATTGTCAATTACGTCGCAAGGAGTGGCGGTTCTATTTCGAGACAACATCTTCAGAGAACACAGCCTGCCAAGAAAGGTAATCAGCAATCAAGGACCACAATTCATCTCTAAGTTCATGGACGATCTATACGGGATTCTGGGGATACAGGCTAATAGATCTATGGCTTATCACCCGCAAACCAATGGACAGACAGAACGCATCAACCAGGAAGTCAAAGAATTCCTGACAATGTTTGTCAATCATTGACAGGATAATTGGAGTGACTGGCTCGTGGTAGCTCAATTCTGCCATAATGACCGGATACACTCGTCTACTGGGTTTTCACCGTTTTTCATGAACTATGGAAGACATCCCAACAAGGGGATGAATCCGCTGTATCAGCCAAAAACTGTTGTCATGGAGGAACTGGTTAAGGAGATTGAGGATGTTCATGCCAAAGCCAAAACTGTGCTGGAAAAAACCGCCAAAGCAATGAAAAAGCGATGGGATGCTCACAGAACACCAGCATGAGATTACAAACCTGGTGACAAGGTGTACCTCAGCACAGAAAATTTGCCGACGCTTCGAGCAACTAAGAAGTTAGACGGCAAGTTTGTGGGCCCCTTGGAAGTGGTGGAGAAAGTCAGCACATCTGCATACCGATTAAAAGTCCCTGCTGCGTGGAAAATTTACAATGTCTTCAATGAAGTACTTCTGAAACCCTATATTGCGCCAGGATTCCCCAACCAAATCGAAAAGGTTGCCAAACAAAAGGAGGCACAAATGGTAGAGGAATCCGAGGACGACAAGTACGAGGTTGAAGAAGTCATGGACAGCAGAGTTAGCGGATGAAACGGTGGCAGGTTGGAATACTTGGTCAAATGGAAGAACTACCCCATGGAAGAATCAACATGGGAACCAGCAGAGAACCTGGCTAATGCTAAAAAAGAGGTTCAGAAATTCCACAGGCAAAACCCAAGTGCACCCCGGCGACTGGCGATCACAGACTTACGGTTTAAAAATTGGCATAACTACATGGATACAAAGGCTCCCAAACGGTTGTTCGGTTGGGAAGATGGCAAATTTGAGTGTGACTACCTTGACAGATTAAAACGGAATTGGCAAAGGTGGAAGGGCGACCGCAAACTCATCTACGCTGAACCCAACACAGAAGGGGCGTTCTCAAGAGACCTTGAGCGCGGTGGGCCGGTTAAACCCACACTTAATTCCCCTAAGGCAAACCATCGCATGATATAGCGCTTGGCGCTGAAGCGATTTATGGCCAACACGTGACTTCCCGGGACGTGAAGTCTTAAGGAGGAGGTCATGTTACGATCTGGACTTTTTTCTGTATTTTTCTCTATTTTATTCAGAGGCCTACAGATGTATAACAAGATGCAAGCATATGGCGTGGGACCCCTATCCAGATATGGCAGGAGGATTACATAACCCAGGGTGGCTATACGATCAGGGCTATTAGGGGATATTGGGTGAAACGGCGTTTGCGGGAAGGGACCAAGAGTCTGGGAGAGTCCGGACAGGTCTGGGGAATGGGTCTGGGTCTTGTTGCTGCGTGTGCATAGCCTTAGCGGCTGCACAGACTGTGTGCACAGACCAACGACTCAGGTATATAAGGAGTGCGTTCTGTAGGTAGGAGTCCTTAAGACTCTAGATTGTTTCCTCCTTGTAGGTTACAGACTACTGTGTCTTAGCTTCGTCTCTATTATATTCTCTTCTCAACGGAGCTTGTGATTGTGTCAAGGATTAGTCCTAACAATCTCCTTCATAGTAATCCGGCATTTCTGCCTTTGTGATGGGTGCAGGTGATGGAATCAGATTGGCTCGGCAATATTCATTAACAATCCCTGCTACTACTTGTCCAATAGCAGTGATGGTTTCTTCACGTTGAATTTGCTGCCTCTGGATGGCATCTTCCTGGGCTGCTATTTGTGCCAGGGTAGCCCCTGGCGGAGCAGGTAGCTCTGTCTCTTCTGCCCATGTGGCTCTCCATCCAGTTAAGGCATTATACATACTGGCAAGCATATCAGCAGTGAATTGGAATGCTCTGAGTTGTTTATGTCCTGATCCAGATCTATTCATTAAATCCAAGTGCGCCCATCCATCATATCCATTCATCTGCTTATCAATGTGATAGCAATGTTCCAGACCATGGGTATGACGAATGAAAATTCTGATCCTTTCATTTCGCAAATTTGGGTCCCATGATACTACTTTGTGGATTTGGGGGTATGTGGGCCAGTTATATTCGTCCCAATATTGCGTCTTAATCAAAAACAGGTAACAGAACCCAGGAATATCTGGATGGAGCATATGCCTATCATATTGGGGTTTCGGATATGGGTAGGGGGTAGAGATATCCTTTTTAATTTCTCATCTCCAGTTATCAATTTCCTGTTTTTGTGCTTCTGTATTAGACAAGCTAGGTGCATCAAGATCTTCTTTCATCCAGTCTAATGGATTTGCAACCAATCTGCCATTCCAGGTCCAGTCCACTCCCTGCATTCTGGTCAATGCTTTACTAGGCCCAAACACACTTATGACTGCTTGGGAATAAGATTTTTTCACTGTGACTTGTCCTAACTCTGGCAAAGATCTGACAGATGAGTTTTTTGACACTCCTTGTACAAACGAGGCTATAGTTTCAGGTGATTTGGATCTGGGCTTTTTAGATTTACCCTGCCCTCCAAATCTGGCCTTCTTATTAAATTTCCCATGTCACTCAAGATGTTCCAGATCTTTCCAGGTATAGATCTTGTCCTTTTTGAGACTTAATTCTGCTCATTCCAAGACATGGAATTTATCCAGCTTAACATTGTCCTGCAAGCCAAAGACCGCAGAGTAATCCCTGAGTTCCGGCTCCCATGAGAGGATTCGTTCCAATGTAGGCCACTCCAGCCAGTGAAACTGATTATGGAATTCCTTTTTAAACAAATACAAGTAGCAGTATCCATTTATTTTCCATGGAGCTGTTTTGGGAATTGCTGTTGTGTAGGACCTGGGTAGTACTGGCTTCTCCATTGAGATACCTTGGACCCAGTGCTGTGTGAATTCAACATCCTCTCCTAGCTTTGACAGGAAGTAATTGTGATCTGGTGGCTTGAAAATTTCATCTTCCCCATACTGGGAGATGTGAGGCAGTGTATGGTTCCTTGGCAACCTCCATTGGATATATGTGGATAGATACAGGTCATATCTTTCTCCTTGGAGTTGCTCCTCATTTTGTAACTGCCTTTCATTCCTCATGATTCACCCAGCATTCATGATATTCCCATTTAGAGCATGCATTAACCTATTCCGCTCCTTTGTTGTCAAAACCAGGCTGTCGTGTTTCAATGTGTAGACATTGAAACTGATTAATAGTAGCTCAATATTTGATGGCATATTGAACAGTGCTTCCTGTACAGCCGATCCTGGCTCTAATTGGTTTAGGACGTCTTCCAGAGTTTTCCTTTCCCTGGCTATCTGCTGCTCCAGTTCCTTGAACCGGCGCTTCTGTAATAATTGATCATAGTGTATCTTTAGTAACTCCTGCCACACATCCTCTTGTTCTCTGATGGCCACCTCTTCAGCATGCCATGCCGCTAATTTTTCTTGACATCTTTGTTCTCATTTAAGACATCCCTGCTCCTTAGTCCAGAGCCTCCATGCTTGCACATGAGCATCATGTTGCCAGTTGTCAGTCCGGACTTGCATTGATTTGGATGATTTCTCTACTGTGCATCCCTGCACCCATTCAATCGAGAAAGCTTTCCCGATTTGAACAAGGGTCATGTTGGCCCTTGGCAATACAAATTTGAACAGCCCAGCCATTCCAATCTTTGTTTGATCTTTCCTAGATCTGCGATTCCAATGATACCTCAAGTAGAGGGATGTCACCTGTTCTTCTGTAGTAGTACTTCCTAATACTACCACTGTCTGATGTGGTCAATAATGCACCTGCACTCAAATGTTCGATTTATTTCTGTCAAGTGACCCAAGTGTGTGGTGCCTGGGTTTTCACTAGAATGTCCTCATGCTCAGATCAAATAGATTTGATATGTAATTGGTATTCTAGACTGTATCTCCTTGATACATGGCACACAAATGGATTGTCTTTGAGAGTTCCACTCCCTTTTCCGCAATACTAGTGCTGGTGCCTGCAAGACTCTGCCCAGTTGACTACAGTGCGCTCCAAGCTCTTGTCTAGTACTGTTTTGTTGCCAGTAGCCAATTGGCCATAGTCACTCTACAATGGTAAAGTGAGGCTATCTGTTATCGATGTCATTGTCGCCTAGATTCCTCAAGGCTGTCTGCAGGCACATGCTGTACTGTGTACAGAGTCAGACGATTTACTGATCACTGAGATCCTTGTTACGATACGGACTTTTTCTCTATTTTTCTCTATTTTATTCAGAGGCATACGGATGCATAGCAAGACACGAGCATACGACGTGGGACCCCTATCCAGATATGGCAGGAGGATTATATAACCCAGGGTGGCTATACAATCAAGGCTGTTAGGGGATATTGGGTGAAACGGCGTTTGTGGGAAGGGACCGAGAGTCTGGGTAAGTCCGGATAGGTCTGGGAGATGGGTCTGGGTCTTGTTGCTGCGCGTGCATAGCCTTAGCGGCTGCGCAGACTGTGCGCACAGACCAGCAACTCAGGTATATAAGAAGTGCGTTTTGTAGGTAGGAGTCCTTAAGACTCTAGATTGTTTCCTTTTTGTAGGTTACAGACTATTGTGTCTATAAAGCTTCGTCTCTATTATATCTCTTCTTTGAAGCCTGTGATTGTGTCAAGGATTAGTCCTAACATAATCTAGAGTCTTCTACATCACACCCTTTGTCGTTGGTCATAGCGCAGAGCAAGTCTTGCTTGTTGTCGCAGACAGTGACAAAGAGAGTTTCGTTTTTCGACAAACCGTCTGACTCTGTACACGTTACAGCATGTGTCTGCAGACAGCCTCCTGTCATAAGGTGACTATGGCCAATTGGCTACTGGCAGTAAAACAGTACTAGATGAGAGCTTGGAGCGCACTGTAGTTGACCGGGCAGGGTCTTGCAGGCACCAGCACTAGTATTGCGGAAAAGGGAGTGGAACTCCTGAAGACAACCCATTTGTGTGTCGTGTAGCAAGGAGAACAGTCTGAGAATACCAATCACATATCGGATCTATTGATCTGATCATGAGGACATCTCAGTGAAGCCCCAGGCACCACACACTTGGGTCATCTGGTGGAATTAAATTGAACATTTGAGTGTGGGTGTGATATTGACCGCATCAGACAGTGGTAATATTAGGAAGTATTACTACGGAAGAAGAGTCGACATCCCTCTACTTGAGGCGTCATTGGAACTGCGGATCAAGGAAGATCAAACAAAGATAAGAATGGCAGGGCTATTCAATTACATATTGCCAAGGGCCAGCATGACCCTTGAAGAGATCGGGATCATTTTCTCAATTGAATGGGCGCAGGGGTGCGCAGTAAAGAAATTACCTACCAGATCAATTAAGGAGGTACGGACTGATAACCAACCTCGTGACACACATGTCAGGGTGTGGCAACACTGCCAAAAGGAGCAAAGACATCTTCAAAAGGAATTGAAATGCCCAGAGAAATTAGCGGCATGGCACGCTGAGGAAGCAGCCATCAAGGAACAGGAGGACGCGTGGCAAGAATTACTAAAAATACACCACGAACAATTGATGCAGAAACACCAATTCAGGGAACTTGAGCAACAGATAGCGAGGGAAAGGAAGACCCTGGAGGATGTTTTAAATCAGTTAGAACCAGGATTGGCAGTCAGGGAGGCCCTATTCAACACGCCCTCCAACATTGAACTACTATTAATCAGTTTCAATGTATACACATTGAAACATGATGGCCTGGTGCTGACAGCCAAAGAGCAAAACCGGCTGATGCATGCCCTAATGGAAATATCATGAACGCAGGGCGAGTCATGAGAAATGAAAGGCAACTCCAAAATGAGGAGAGACTCCGGGGAGAAAGATACGACCCATATCTTTCTGCATATATCCAATGGAGGTTGCCAAGGAATTATACACTGCCCTGTATATCTCAGTATGGGGAAGACGAAATTTTCACGCTGCCCGATCATGATTATTTCTTGTCCAAATTAGGAGAGGATGAGGAATTCACACAGCACTGGATCCAAGGAATCTCAAAGGAAAAACCAGTATTACCCAGGTCCTATACGACGGTCATTCCCAAAATGGCACCCTGGAAAGTAAACAGGTATTGTTACCTGTATCTGTTCAAAAGGGAATTCCATAATCAGTTTCACTGGCTGGAATGGCCCACACTTGAGTGAATTCTTTCATGGGAGCCGGAACTCAGGGATTACTCCGCGGTCTTTGGTTTACAAGACAATGTAAAACCGGACAAATTCCATGTGCTGGAATGGGCGGAATTAAGTCTCAAAAAGAACGAGGTCTATACCTGGAAAGATCTGGAGCAGTTAGAACGGCATGAAAAATTTAACAAACAAGCCAGATTTGGAGGACAAGGGAAGTCAAAGAAACCCAGATCCAAACCACCCGCAACTATATCCTTGTTTGTGCAAGGAGTCTCCAAAAATCCATCCATTAGATCCCTCCCTGAACTAGGCCAAGTCACAGTAAAAAAGTCTTACTCCCAAGCAGTGATAAGTGCATTTGGACCAAGCAAAGTGTTAACCAGAACTCAGGGAGCAGACTGGACTTGGAATGGTGGATCAGTCGCAAACCCATTGGACTGGCTGAAAGAGGATGTGGTGGCACCGAGCTCGTCTAATATGGAAGCACGAAAACAGGAAATTGATAACTGGAGATGGGAGATTAAGAAGGATATTTCCACTCCCTATCCGTACCCCAAACCCCGATATGATAGACACACGCTTCACCCAGATATTCCTGGATTTTGTTATCTGTTCTTGATCAAAGCACAATATTGGGACGAGTATAACTGGCCAGCATACCCCCAAATTCATGAGGTAATATCATGGGACCCAAGTCTGAGAAATGAACGAATCAGAATCTCAATTCGTCAAACCCATGGTCTAGATCATTGCTATCATATTGATAAGCAGATGAATGGGTATGATGGATGGGTGCATCTGGATCTGATGAATCGGTTCGGGTCAGGACACAAACGACTTGGGGCATTCCGGTTTACAGCTGACATGCTTACAAATATGTATAATGCATTAACTGGATGGCGGACAGTATGGGCAGAAGATACGGAACTGCCAGCTCCTCAAGGCGCCACAGCGGCGCAAATCGCTGCCCAAGAGGACATCATCCAGAGACAGTAAATGCAGCAGGAGGAAACCATCACAGCAATCGGACAAGTGGTGGCCGGAATAGTCAATGAGTATCAACAAGCCAACCCAATACCACCACCTGCACCCCTTACTAAAGCCAAAATGCCCAATTATTATGAAGGAGATCCTCGCATGGTGGATGGATGGTTAAGACAGATGAGAACATGCTTCATGCTGGCCCGAGAAACTCAGTTAGATCGAAAAATCTCAATCTGTTTGTATTGGATCAGAAAAGGAAAGGATAACTGGGCAGGAGATTGGGCAGGAGTTAAACTCAAAGCAGTCCAGGATGCAGATCAAGAATACCAGAATGAGGTGGTTAATTCTGGATGGCCAACCAACTTGTCTTGGACATCACTCAATCAAGGCGTCATTGTAAATGACCATGAAATTCGACGACCATTATGAAATCAGTTTCCTTTCACGTCTTGGGAGGACTTTGCAACACAGATGCATGAATTTTTCATGTCAACTGAGACCCGAGAAAAGGCAACCGATGCAATCTTGGCACTCAAGCAAGGAAATACGATGATCGAGGATCACGTAGTCCAGTTCAACGCGCTACTGCCATTAGTAGGCTGGGACAACTGAGTGTTAATTGCACTATTCAAACAAAACATCAACCCTGCACTAGGACGAGACCTGATTCGGCATGGAAATCTAGGGGATGATGCGACCCTAAAACAAATTCAGGATTGGGCAATTGAGTTGGCACAAGCCTATTGCAAGGCAACAGAAGCATACGGGCTGGATAGACAAAAAGGCGGGTATAAAGAGAAAATGGTTGCTAAAGACAGTAAACCAAACCAGTTCCAATATAGTACACCAACAACATCCAAAGATCCGAATGCTGACAACATCCAAGGATCCGAATGCCATGGATGTTGATAAAAGTAAGAAACAAGCCACGGGAAGTTGTTATAACTGTGGAAAGGAAGGACATTTTGCACGAGATTGCCTGGAGCCCAGGAAACCGAGATGGAAGGATAAGGGGAAGTGGAAGGCAAGAGAGGTTAAGATAGAAGAGCTCACTGAGGAGCAATGGAAAGAACTAGGGAAGGAAAAGGGTTTTGGAGAAAGCCAGTAGGTGAGTGCTCAGTGCTGCTGGCTAATAGAGTTTCGAAATCGGACAATGACTCTTGTGTAAACATACAAGATTTATCATATGAATATTCCTCTCATATTCATCGGATTCAAAACTTAAGTGTGAGCGTGAAACCAAGAATTAAGCAATGGACCCCTGCTTGGGTGATGAGATGGATATGGCAGCAAGATGAAAATATTGCTATAGACTGTCTGAAAGGATGGGTTCATGAGAAGCATTTATCTGAAGTAACACCACAATTGCTAAGGGAACTGAACCAACAGTCAGAATCGGAAGCAATGTGGAATTTGGCACAATTGTGACAACAGATTGTCAAAGCTTCAGGAAAGCAAGAAATGAACTTAAAAGGAATCATAACTACCATGGACACAGGATCCACAATTCCTGTCACAGCATTAGTAGATTCGGGATGCACAGGATTGTGCATCAATGACGAATTTGTGGAAAAACACTGGATGAACAAGTGGCACCTCCTGCAACTGGTACCAGTCTATAACGCCGATGGAACTCGCAACACCATGGGGAATATTGAGCACATGGTTCAGTTTAAATTACGAATTGGAGACCATGAAGAAGTAATGGATTGCTGTGTTGCATGACTGGGAAAAATGGACCTGTTTTTGGGTCATGACTGGTTACAATTGCATAATCCAAGTATGAATTGGAAAAGGCAGGAAGTGACGTTTAGTTGGTGTCCAGGAACATGCTGGAATCAATCCAGTGTAAGTGAACCTGAGGAGGAGGTAGAAGAAACCAAATCCCTAGAAGATGGAGAACGTCTGCTTGCTGTGCACATAGGACCAGGGGAATTAAAGTTACGACCACTTTCAATGGACATTGTGGCAAAAGAGGCATTGGCCAGTAAAAAACGGTCTTTAGAGGAAATGGTACCAGGGCATTACCTCAAATACCGAAAAGTATTTGAGAAGGAAACTTTTGATGAATTACCACTGAGACAGCCATGGGATCATGCCATTGAGTTTATTCCAGGAGGACAACCAACAGATTTCAAGGTGTACCCACTGAATAAGGAAGAGCAGGAACAGCTGGATGAATTCCTGGAAGAAAATTTAAGGTCCAGACGGATAAGACCAAGCACTTCTGAACAAGCATCACCGTTTTTCTTTGTCAAGAAAAAGGATGGAAAGTTGAGACTGGTACAGGACTACCGGAAGTTAAATGACATCACAAGGAAGAACCGCTACCCATTGCCCTTAATTGGAGAATTAATTGATCGGTTATCCAAAGCCAAGGTATTCTCGAAGATGGATATCCGATGGGGCTATAATAACATTTGGATCAAGGAAGGCGATGAGTGGAAAGTGGCTTTCAAAACTCATCAGGGTCTGTTCGAACCCCTGGTCATGTTCTTTGGTCTCTGCAACTCCCCGGCGACATTTCAGACAATGATGAATGATATCTTTAGGCAGGAAATTGCTGAGGAATGGGTCATCATCTGTATGGATGATATTCTGGTATTCTCCCAGTCACAGGACGCACACACAATGCATGTTAATCGCATCTTAGCGAAATTGGAGAATCACAAGTTGTCTTTGAAACCGGAGAAGTGTTGGTTTGATCAACCTCAAATCAATTTCCTAGGACTGGTTATCAGTCAAGATTCCATTGAAATGGAAAAAGGCAAGGTACAGGCTGTAGTAGATTGGCCAATTCCTACATGCAAGCGTGAACTTCAGCAGTTCTTGGGTTTTGTCAATTTTTATTGGCGTTTTGTGCCAGGGTTTGCTAAAACAGCAAAGCCCTTGACAGGTCTTACTGGCAAGGTTGAGTGGCACTGGACAGACCTACAGACCGTGGCCTTTCAGGGACTGAAAGACCTTGTGGCAAGGGAGGTAATCCTCAAAATTCCCGATGATGACGGTCAATTTCATGTTGAAGTAGATGCGTCTGACTTTGCAATTGGCAGAATTTTGTCACAACAGAGTAAGGATGGTACATGGAGGCCTGTGGCCTTTATCTCAAAGTTGCTAAACAAAGCAGAGCGGAACTATGAGATCTATGACAAGGAAATGCTTGCAGTAATGCATGCGTTTTATGAATGGTCTCACTACCTGAAAGGTGCAAAGGAACAGATCGAGGTTTTAATGGATCATCAAAACCTCACTTACTTCCGAAAACCGCAGAACTTGAACAGGCGACAGGCACGATGGGTCACAGACTTGCAGGAATTCAACTTTGTCATTAAACACCAGTCCGGAAAGTCTAACTCGAAAGCGGATTTACTGTCAAGAAGAGCAGGGCACGAAAAGGGACAAAATGATAATGAAGGAGTTATACTCCTGAAGGATCATTTGTTCATAAGGATCTATGATGATGATCAGGCAATTGAGGACATCATTAAGGAGATTCAGAGGGTCTCAGCTTGGCAATGGGAAGTTCAGGTTCGGCAAGGCATCAAACAGCAGGACCCAGACTTTAAAACCAAGAAAGGACTAGTCGAATGGAAGGGTCAGATTTACGTTCCAGCGGATGCGCGGATCAGGGGCAACTTAATTCAAATCCACCATTCATGGGGGCATTCAGGAGTAGCCAAGACCATGGAAAGCCTCACCCGTAACTTTTGGTGGCCACAAATGCAAAAGGATATTGAGCACTTTATAAGAGGATGTGAGATGTGTCAAAGGACAAAGCCAAACCGACAGCCAAAAGCTGCACCGTTAACTCCGAATGAAATCCCTGACGCACCATGGGAAATAATCTCGGTAGATCTAATTGGACCACTGCCAGATTCAAAAGGCAACGACATGATCATGGTTGTGGTGGACCGATTCACAAAAAAGGCTTATTTCCTTCCAACAATGTTGTCAATTACTTTGCAAGGAGTAGCTGTCTTGTTCAGAGACAACATCTTTAGGGAACATGGCCTGCCAAGAAAGGTTATCAGCAATCAAGGACCACAGTTTGTCTCAAAGTTCATGGATGATTTGTATGGAATCCTAGGAATACAGGCTAACAGATCTACAGCTTATCACCCGCAAACCGATGGACAAACCAAACGTGTTAATCAGGAAGTCAAGGAATTCCTGACAATGTTTGTCAATCATCAATAAGACAACAGGAGTGATTGGCTTGCAGTAGCTCAATTTTGCCACAATGATTGAGTACATTCGTCCACTGGGTTCTCACTGTTTTTCATGAACTATGGAAGGCATCCCAACAAGGGGATGAATCCGCTGTATCAGCTGAAAACTGTTGTTATGGAAGAACTGGTGAAAGAAATCGAGGATGTTCATGCCAAGGCTAAGACCGCACTGGAAAAAACCACCAAAGCAATGAAAAAGCGGTGGGATGCTCACAGAATTCCAGCACAAGATTATAAACCTGGTGACAAGGTGTACCTCAGTACAGAAAATTTGCCAACACTTTGAGCAACTAAGAAGTTGGACGGCAAGTTTGTGGGTCCCTTGGAAGTGGTTGAGAAGATTGGCAAATCTGCATACCGGTTAAAGATCCCTGCTGCATGGAAAATCTACAATGTCTTCAATGAAGTACTTTTGAAACCATACACTGCTCCAGAATTCCCCAACCAAATCAAAAAGGTTGCTAAACGCAAAGAGGCACAAATGGTGGAGGAATCGGAGGATGACAAGTATGAGGTTGAAGAGGTCATGGACAGCAGAGTCAGTGGGCGAAACGGTGGCAGACTGGAATACTTGGTCAAATGGAGAAACTACCCTGTGGAAGAATCAACATGGGAACCAGCAGAGAACCTTGCTAACGCTAAGAAAGAGGTTCAGAAGTTCCACAGGCAAAATCCAAGTGCATCTCGGCAAGTGACAACCATGGACTTATGGTTTAAAAATTGGCATAACTACACAGATACAAAGGCTCCCAAATGGTTGTTTGGTTGGAAAGATGGCAAATTCGAGCGTGACTACCTTGATAGATTAAAACAGAATTGGCAACAGTGGAAAGGCGACTGTAAACTCATCTATGCTGAACCCGACATGGAAGGGGCGTTCTCAAGAGACCTTGAGTGTGGTGGGCCAGTTAAACCCACACTTTATTCCCCTAGGCAGACCATCACATGATATAGCGCCTGGCGCTGATGCAATTTATGACCAATGCATGACTTCCTGGGACATGAAGTCTTGAGGAGGAGGTCATGTTACGATACGGACTTTTTCTCTATTTTTCTCTATTTTATTCAGAGGCATACGGATGCATAGCAAGACACGAGCATACGACGTGGGACCCCTATCCAGATATGGCAGGAGGATTATATAACCCAGGGTGGCTATACAATTAAGGCTGTTAGGGGATATTGGGTGAAACGGTGTTTGCGGGAAGGGACCGAGAGTCTGGGTAAGTCTGGATAGGTCTGGGAGATGGGTCTGGGTCTTGTTGCTGCGCATGCATAGCCTTAGCGGCTGCGCAGACTGTGCACACAGACCAGTGACTCAGGTATATAAGAAGTGCATTTTGTAGGTAGGAGTCCTTAAGACTCTAGATTGTTTCCTCCTTGTAGGTTACAGACTATTGTGTCTATAAAGCTTCGTCTCTATTATATCTCTTCTTTGAAGCCTGTGATTGTGTCAAGGATTAGTCCTAACAATCCTCTTGGTCACTGTCTGTGATGATGAGCAATGCATGCTCTGCACTATGACCAATGATGAAGGGTGTGATGTAGAAGACTCTAGATTATGTTAGGACTAATCCTTGACACAATCACAAGCTCTGTTGAGGAGAGAATATAATAGAGACAAAGCTAAGACACAATAGTCTGTGACCTACAAGGAGGAAACAATCTAGAGTCTCAAGGACTCCTACCTACAGAATGCACACCTTATATACCTGAGTCGCTGGTCTGTGCACACAGTCTGCACAGCAACAAGACCCAGACCCATCTCCCAGACTCCCAGTCCCTTCCCACAAACGCCATCTTGCCCAATATCCCCTAACAGCCTTGATTGTATAGCCACACTGGGTTATGTAATCCTCCTGCCATATCTGGATAGGGATCCCTCATTGTATGCTCATGTCTTGTTATGTGTCCGTAGGCCTCTGAATAAAATAGAGAAAAAGAAAGAAAAAGTCCATATCGTAACAGAGTTATGTTCAGTGGTGTATCCTTTCCACTTAACCAAATACTCCATCTTGTTCCTTTTTAATCTTACATTGATTATTTCTTCCACTTCATATTCTTTTTTGCTGTTTATCTCAATTGGTGGTGGGGGTTGTGCTTTCTGCCCTTTCATTGGTCATTTCCACAGGTGTATTTGTGATATGTTTACTACAGGATGGATTTGCTGGGAGAAGGGTAAGTCCAGCTCTACTGCATTTGGTGATACTATTTTCTTGATTGGGTATGGTCCAATCCATCTTTCCACCAATTTCTTAGTTGGTCATCCCATCAACCTTAAGTCCTTGGTTGATAACCAGACTTTGTCTCCAACTTTGTACTCTGGTGCATCAGATCGGTGTCAATCTGTGTCATGACCGACTGAAAAGCTTCGGCTTTTTCACTAAGTCATTTCCATTTTATTATTTATTTTCTTCATATTATATAACCGCATGCTGACTAAGCAGGCATCTATTGCTTGGTGCTTAGATAAAGTAGTAGATAAGATACCGGAGCACAGCGCTGATGACTCATTACTATTACTACATGTGCAGTCATCTTACTCATACAGATACTATAATTAGAGTAGGGCTTAGGGTAGTGCACAGACCACCTGTTGTAGTATATAAGGAGTGCAATCCAGCACCCAGAGTCCTCAGTCAAGTTCTCTCAGGTTTCATCCCTCCTCTCCTCTCCTCTCCTCAGTTCTCTGTTGGGGCTCCTAGGCGTCACACCAGGGGTTCCTGATAGTAGAACTCAACTACTTCTCTAGCAGCCCCAACACTTGTTATACCCAGACCACAGGGTTAAGTGGATGAGAACTGGGGGATCATACAGTCATACGCTGACTATAAAATTGTGGTACTGGTTGCCAGACACTGTTAAAAACTGTGCACCTGTGGCTCTGCATCACAGCCCTAAACTAGCTTTGCATTACGTTCCCAGTCGACGCAAACCGAAGGACCTAACCCGGTCGATAGGGTTACCTGTGCACAGGAGACCAGTGCTGGAGTGATTACACGATACGTAATCCATATCTAGGGACCAGCCTTGCCAGCCCCCTAGCGCAATAAATTGCCCTGGCCTAGGCCCTTGAAGGCTATAGTTTTAGTTACGTAAATACCCTTTTCTCGTACCCCTTGGAGGTAGCCGGCACTTGCCCATGCGCCTCTGAGAAAGGCACGCACCCATATGGTGTAGCGGCATCAGGACAACTGTTCGGACCCTGATTAGATAGACCCTTTCAAATTAAAACTAGTAGTCAGTATCATACATTGCAGCACTGCAGGGGTGGTTGCAGACCCTGAGTGCACGTTTCCATATCTACGTTCCCAAGCAGGTGACAGGCCAAGACCTCCCTCACCTTTACGTACAAAATAGGAGACAACAATAATGATACTTTTTGGGACGCTGTCACAGGCAATCTTGATCCAAACGACGTGGGTTTTAGTTCATCTGAAGGAGAATCTACTTCATCATCATCATCACAATCAACAAACTCTATCACAGAGGAACCACATCAGTGGGAAGCAGCACCGTTTCCCATCTTGTTACCTAATCCAGCAACCCTAAATCCGAACCTACTTTTCAACTCCAACACCAATTTCATCAGAGAACCCACACCACCGTTTTCATCACCTCCACCCCCGCTCACACCATCACCTACATCACCACCACCAAACTATCACAGTATGGTGGCACCCCAAGAAATGACCTCAGCAGAACTGCTGAACCTCCTCAACATGCAAGCCGCGACCATCCAAGCCCTCCAAAACCAGTTGACACAGCTACAAACAAATGCTGCACAGGCCACCGCGGCTGCAGCAGCACATACCCCTCCTCCCACCAACATTGTCAATATACCACCAGGGACAGTATTTAATATTCCTGGGACCAGCAGATCATCTAGAATAGATGTAGCCAAGCCACCAGTCTTCTCCAGAAAGATGTCAGAGGTGACAAATTTCATTAACGCATGCCGACTTTACATTCAATTGAAGATGCCGGAATCCAATGAGGAGGAACGGATCTTGTTGATTATCTCATACATGGCAGAAGGCTTTGCCGCAGATTGGAAGGACAATCTGTTGGAGCAAATGGCCAACAATGAGGAAGGAATTCTGCAGATGGCAGAACAATTGTTCAGGCAGATCAGAAGGGACTTTGGTGATACTGATGAACAATCATCGAAGATCTCGGAGATGCGGACCATGACACAAGGGTCCAGTACATGTGAAGAGCACGTGCAAAAGTTTAAGAAGGTATCACGAGGCACCGGATACCTGGGAAGAGCTCTTATTGAAGTGTCATGACCGACTGAAAAGCTTTGGCTCTTTCACTAAGTCATTTCCATTTTATTATTTATTTTCCTCATATTATATAAACATGTGCTGACTAAGCAGGTGCCTATCACTTGGCGCTTATATAAAGTGGTAGATAAGATACTGGAGCACGGCACGGATGACTCATTACCATTACTACATGCGCAGTCATCTTACTCATACCATACTATATTTAGAGTAGGGCTTAGGGTAGTGCACAGACTACCTGTTGTAGTATATAAAGACTGCAATCCAGCACCCAGAGTCCTCAGTTGAGTTCTCTCGGGTTTCCCCTCCCTCCTCTCCTCCTCCTGTCTTGTCTGCCGTCTGGGGCTCTTAGGCGTCACACCGAGGGAGTCCTGATAGTAGAACTCGACTAGTTTGCTCAACAGCCCCACGCTTGTATACTCCTGGACCACAGGGATAAGTGGACAGAGAACAGGGGGATCACACCGTCGTACGCTGATGTTAAAATTGCGGAATTAGTTGCCAGAACCTATAAAACTGCGCACCAGTGGCCCTGCCTTGTGGCCCTTGACTAACTTGGCATTACGTTCCCGGTCTACACAAACCGAAGTACCTAACCCGGTAGATAGGGTCACCTGTGCACAGGAAACCAGTGCCAGATTTGTCACATGATACGTGACATGTATCTAGGGACCAGCCTCACCAGCCCCCTAGCGCATTAAATTGCCCTGGTCTAGGCCTCTGAAGGCTATACTATTAGTTTACGTATTTACCTTTTTTCTGTACCCCTTGGAGGTAGCCACCGCTTGGTCATGCACCTCTGAGAAAGACCCGCACCCATACAGTGTAGTGGTAACTGGACAACCATTTGGACCCAGTTTAGATAGACCCTTCAATTAAAAATAAAACCAGTAGTCAGTATTGTAAATTGTAGCACTGCAGGGGTGGTTGTGGACCCTGAGTGCACGTTTCATACATACGTTCCCAAGCAAGTGACAGGCCAAGACCTCCCTCACTTACGTACAAGTACAAAATAGGAGACACAAATAACGATACTTTTTGGGATGCTGTCACAGGCGATCTTGATCCAAACGACGCGGGTTTTAGTTCCTCCGAAGGAGAATCTACATCATCATCATCATCACACTCCACCAACTCTATCACAGAGGAACCACATCAGTGGGAAGCAGCACCGTTTCCCATCCTAGTACCTAATCCAGCCACTCTAAATCCAAACCTACTTTTCAACTCTGATGCAGATTTCATCGGAGAACCCACACCACCGTTTTCATCACCACCACCACCGCTTACACCATCACCTACATCACCACCACCAAACTATCACAGTATGGCGGCACCCCAAGAAATGACCTCAGCAGAACTGCTGAATCTCCTCAATGCACAAGCCGCAACTATCCAAGCCCTCCAAAACCAGCTGACACAGCTGCAAGCAAACACTGCACAGGCCGCCGTGGCTGCAGCAGAACACCCTCCTACCCCCACCAATATCGTTAACATACTGCCAGGGACGGTATTCAATATTCCCGGAACCGGAAACGGCGGAGCATCTAGAATAGATGTAGCCAAACCGCCGGTTTTCTCAGGAAAGATGTCCGAAGTGACAAATTTCATCAATGCCTGTAGATTGTATATTCAATTAAAGATGCCAGAATTCGACAAGGAAGAGCGGATCTTATTGATCATCTCGTACATGACGGAAGGCTTTGCTGCAGATTGGAAGGACAATCTGTTGGAGCAGATGGCCAACGATGAGGAAGGAATTCCGCAAATGGCGGAACAATTGTTCAGGCAGATCAGAAGGGACTTTGGTGACACTGATGAACAGTCATCAAAGATCTCGGAGATGCGGACCATGACACAAGGGTCCAGCACATGTGAAGAACATGTACAGAAGTTTAAAAAGGTATCACGAGGCACCGGGTACCTAGGAAGAGCTCTGATCAAAGAGTTCAAACGAAGTTTGAATACCAGACTCCGAAAAAGGATAATGGAGGCCAATGAAGTACCTGAAACCATTGAAGGATGGTACCAGAAAGCAGTGAGATTAGATCACCAGTGGAGACAGGCGAAAGCCGAGGAGAAGTATTACTCCTCGCGGACCAGTAACTCCGCCAATAGGAGTGAAGGAGCATCCAAAGGCCTGGATACGGCAAAGCCGGTAGCCCCTGCCCAGCCAAAACCCTGATGGAAATTCGGATCGGGATCAGCGAGTCAGGGACGATTGGGAGCTGGAGCCTCCGCGAGTTCAAGTAGTACGGCAAATCGGCCAGACCCTAACGCAATGGACGTCGATCAAAATTAAAGACCACCACTCTGCTGTTACAAATGCAGCAAGATCAGACACATCTCCAGGAACTGCAGATCAGGACTTGATATTTGCACCATGACGTTTGATGAAATGAAGGAATACTTCAAAAAGGGAGAAGAGAATTTAAAAGAGGAAGAGAGTCAGTAGGTCCCATACTGGGCTCTCATAATAGATACGCTGTACTAGATAGATTAGATAGTGCACAGCCCCTTGATATAGCACCTAGCACTGACCGGGTTGATGCAAGAACAATCTCGGGAGTCTCAAGGACTTCTGAGACATTCCCGCAAGAGGCAAACTCCCAGGTGAAACACCTTGATATAGCGCACAGCGCTAAAAGTGTCACTCCCAAGGAGCGCGGCAGGGCGGTACAACCTGTGCTTAATTCCTTGTTACCAAATACAGTAGTACAAGTATCTACAAAGGGACAAAAGGACTTAAAAGGAAAGCGGCATGATATAGCGCCTCGCGCTGAAACTGCTTGTCCAAAAAGGATGTTAAAAAAAGGAGAAAAGGAGTTCTTAGTAAGGTCAATAGGACGAAAGGATGAGATCTTGATGGAGATCGGGTTGGAAAGGTTGGACACACATGAACAAACCCAACAAACCGCGTTGCTCGACTCAGGAGCAACAGGATTGTTCATGCATGCCGCATATGCAAAAAGGATGGGCTTCAAATTGATACCCTTGGAACGTCCAATTCAGGTTCGAAATGTGGACGGAACAAACAATGAAGGAGGAATGATCACCCACGAGGTTGATCTTCTTTTATCTTATCAAGGGCACAAAGAACAGGCCACCTTTGAGATATGCGAGCTAGGAAAGACCAACGTAATCATCAGATCAACATGGTTATGAAAACACAGCCCTGAAATCAATTGGGAAACTGGTCAAGTCAAATTGACACGTTGTCCACGGAGCTGTGGACATAGGCAAAGGGAGTGGACCAAGAAGCGGGAACAGAAGGTCCAATCAGCGGAACACTGGCGTGTTCTGGAATATCTGTGGGAACAGGAGAAAGAATTAGACTTCGCGCACTGGCTCGAAGAAAAAGAGGAAAGTGAGAAGCATCTCACGTACATGGAACAAATAAAACACCCAGGTCAATACAAGTATGGGGATAAATACTCATTCTTACCAGTGTTTCCATCATCCGCCGTATCAAAGGCTGGATCGATGAGGCATGTGCGGGAGTTAGCAAAACTCACAGCAAAAGAGATGGTACCTGAACAATACCATCAATACCTCAAAATCTTCGAAAAAGGAGCATCAGAGCGCATGCCGGCTAGAAAGCCTTGGGATCATGCAATAGACACTAAACCAGGCTATCAACCCCAGAAAGGGAAGGTCTACCCCCTATCCCCAGATGAGCTGCAAGAAGTACGAAACTTTGTGGATGATCAATTGGCAAAAGGGTATATTCAACCCTCTAAATCACCACAAACGTCACCAGTCTTCTTTGTAAGCAAAAAAGATGGAAAGAAGCGGATGGTTCAGGACTATCGATACCTGAACAAGTGGACAGTTAAAAATAACTACCCATTACCACTTATATCGGAGCTTGTAGATTGAGCAGGGAGCGCGAAATACTTCACTAAGCTAGATCTTAGGTGGGGTTATAATAATGTACAGATCAAGGAAGGCGACGAATGGAAAGCCGCATTCACTACCCCTGAAGGTTCTTTTGAACTGGTAGTAATGTTCTTCAGGCTAACTAATTCACCCGCCACCTTCCAAGCAATGATGAATGACATTTTTCGCAATATGATCAACGCAGGAAAAGTCATTGTGTACATTGATGACATACTCATCTTTACTAAAACAAAAGAGGAGCATGACGCAATTGTACAACAAGTCTTGCAACGATTGGAGGAGAATGATCTGTATGTAAAACCAGAAAAATGTGTGTGGTGCATAGAAGAAGTTGAATTCTTGGGCATTGTCCTAGGACCCAAGGGAATTCAAATGGATACAAAGAAGGTTGAAGCTATTATTAGCTGGCCCACCCCTTCTTGTGTCAAGGATGTACAAAGGTTCTTAGGACTAGCCAATTACTATAGGCGCTTTGTACAAGACTTTGCTAAAATCGCACGGCCACTACATGATCTGGTCAGAAAAGAAAAAACATGGGAATGGACAGAGGTCCAAGAAAAGGCTTTCCAAAGCCTGAAAAAGATATTCACGGAGCAACCCTTACTAGTTGCCTGGGATTCAGATAGAAAGTTCAGGGTAGAATCAGATGCATCAGATTATGCTACGGGTGGCGTCTTATCTATGCTTTGCAAAGATGACAAATGGAGGCCTGTGGCCTATCTATCAAAGTCACTCAATGACACTGAGCACAATTATGATGTCCATGATAAAGAAATGCTAGGCATCATGCGTTGCCTGGAAACATGGCATCACTATTTGGAAGGAGCACGTGAACAGTTCGAGATCTGGACTGATCACAAAAACCTCGAGTATTTTATGAGTGCCAAAAAGTTAAATCACAGACAGGCTAGATGGGCCTTGTACCTAAGTCGATTCAATTTTGTTTTGCACCATAAAGCAGGAGTTACCATGGGAAAGGCCGATTCTCTGTCCAGGAGGCCAGACCATAGAAAGGGGGTGGATGACGACAACAAGGACATCATGCTCCTCAAACCGGACTTTTTCAGAATTGCCGCACTACGTCATGGACATGTATTCATTCACAGCTGAGAAAAAGAATTATTAAACAAAATTTGACACTCTGAAGCATGTGACGAAGCAGTGGTAAAGGTGGTAGAAGCCATGAAAAAGGCTGGTGTTAAAACACTAAATGCTCGGGAATGGGAGATGGAGCAGGGACTTATCCTCTGGCAAGGAAAAGTCTATGTACCTAAGGATGAGAAGCTGCAGATGGAGATAGTCCGCCTACACCATGACACACCTATTGCTGGACATGGAGGACAGTGGAAGACGATTGAACTCATCACAAGAAATTACTGGTGGCCTGGAATCACCAGATTTATTAAAAAATATGTTAGTGGGTGTGACAAGTGCCAGCGGAATAAGAATTTCCCGGAGCCTCCCACTGGAAAGCTAATGCCAAACTCAGCACCAGCAAAGCCCTGGACACATATTTCCGCCGACTTTATCACAAAATTACTGGAATCACATGGTCACAATGCAATTTTGGTAGTTTGTGACAGAATGTCAAAAATGGCACATTTCATTCCC
Source organism: Amanita rimosa (assembly GCA_023014395.1). Taxonomy (NCBI): domain Eukaryota; kingdom Fungi; phylum Basidiomycota; class Agaricomycetes; order Agaricales; family Amanitaceae; genus Amanita; species Amanita rimosa. The sequence continues at coordinate 195,116 of JAEBUO010000037.1, read as the reverse complement.
ACATCAGAAGAAACATCGGCTCAGGGACTAGCCACCTTATTCAGGGACCATGTTTGGAAACTCCATGGACTTCCTGAATCTATAATCTCAGATCACGGACCACAGTTTGCCGCACAAATGATGAAGGAGCTGAATCAAATGTTGGGCATTAGCACAGATTTGTCCACAGCTTTCCATCCACAAATGGATGGACAAACAGAAAGAATGAATCAGGACTTGGAACAGTACCTGAGGATTTTCGTAGACCATAGACAAGAAACATGGTCTGGATGGTTAGCAATTGCCAAATTTAGCTACAACAATAAAATTCAGGCGTCTACCAAACAGACTCCATTCTTTGTCAACTATGGCAAACACCCCAGGATGGGAATTGAACCCAGAAGAGAAGGAAGTCACCCGGCAGCATTGGATTTCCCTCAGAAAATGAAAGAGATCCATGAGGAAACTCAGGCAGCCTTGGTAAAATCACAGGGTGATATGAAGCTGTACGCCAATAGACACAGATCAGATGCACCAGAGTACAAAGTTGGAGATAAAGTATGGCTGTCAACCAAAGATTTAAGGTTGACAGGCCAACCAACTAGGAAATTGGTGGAAAGATGGATTGGGCCATACCCAATCAAGAAAATAGTGTCACCAAATGCAGTGGAACTAGATCTTCCCTTCTCACAACAAATCCATCCCATGGTAAATGTCTCACGAATCCACCCATGGAAACGACCAATGAAAGGGCAAAAAGCACAACCTCCACCGCCAATTGAGATAGACGGTGAAAAGGAGTATGAAGTGGAAGAAATAATCGATGTATGACTAAAAAGAAACAAAATGGAGTACTTAGTCAGGTGGAAAGGATACACCGCTGAGCATAACTCCTGGGAACCATTGCACAATTTACAAAACGCAAAAAGAAAAATAAAAAACTTTTACAATAGAAACCCCAGAGCCATCAGAAGGCTTGACAAAGCAACCTTTAATGGGTTGACTTTCAGACCCTATGAAAACTTCACCCAATCCTCAGATAAAATAGTATCCAAAATCAATGTTAATGCAGTAGCACCAGCTGCAAAATGGGAGCAAAACTGGCAAAAATGGAAAGGAAGGAAGGGTCTAGACACCCTTACAGAGCCAGGAGATGTGGAAGGGCCATGTCAGTGTAACATGTGCCTACGTCAATCACATGATATAGCGCCTCGCGCTGAAACAATTGAAGACCTCACCCCACCTTCATGCCCACTCTCCCCCATCATTGAGGAAATAGAGGAATCATCCATGATAGAGCGCGATGCGCTGAAAGATGACGAGGAGGTTTAAATTTGTCTGGAAAGCCAAATCTTAAAAAGGGGGTACTGTCATGACCAACTGAAAAGCATCGGCTTTTTCACTAAGTCATTTCCATTTTATTATTTATTTTCTTCATATTATATAACCGCATGCTGACTAAGCAGGTTACGGAAACACAATCCCGAAATCAATTGGGAAACTGGTCAAGTCAAATTGACGCATTGTCCATGAAGCTGTGGACATAGGCAAAGAGAGTGGACCAAGAAGCAGGAACAGAAGGTCCAATCAGCAGAACACTGGCATGTTCTGGAATATCTGTGGGAACAGGAGAAGGAATTAGACTTCATGCACTGGCTCGAAGAAAAGGAGGAAAGTGAGAAGCATCTCACGTACATGGAACAGATGAAACACCCGAGCCAATACAAGTATGGGGATAAATACCCATTCTTGCCGGTGTTCCCATCTGCATCCACCAGACCAAAGGCTGGATCTATGAGACATGTACAAGAACTGGCAAAACTCACAGCCAAAGAGATGGTACCAGAACAGTACCACCAGTTCCTCAAAATCTTTGAGAAAGGAGCATCAGAATGCATGCCGGCTAGAAAGCCTTGGGATCATGCAATTGATACCAAACCTGGCTACCAACCCAGGAAAGGGAAAGTCTATCCCCTGTCCCCAGATGAGCTACAAGAAGTACAAAACTTTGTGGATGATCAATTAGCAAAAGGGTATATCCGACCCTCTAAATCACCACAGACATCACCCATCTTCTTTGTAAGCAAGAAAGATGGAAAGAAGCGGATGGTTCAGGACTATTGATACCTGAATGAGTGGACAGTTAAAAATAACTATCCATTACCTTTAATATCAGAGCTCGTGGATCGAGCCAGAAGCGCCAAATACTTCACTAAGCTAGATCTTAGATGGGGTTATAATAACGTACAGATCAAAGAAGGTGACAAATGGAAAGCTGCATTCACTACCCCCGAAGGTTCTTTTGAACCAGTAGTAATGTTCTTTGGGCTAACCAACTTGCCAGCCACCTTCCAAGCAATGATGAATGATATTTTCTGCGATATGATCAATGCAGGAAAAGTCATTGTGTACATTGATGACATACTCATCTTTACTAAAACAAAAGAGGAGCATGACGGAATCATACAACAAGTCTTGCAGCGATTGGAGGAAAATGATCTGTATGTAAAACCAGAAAAATGTGTGTGGTGTGTAGAAGAAGTTGAATTCTTGGGAGTTGTTCTGGGACCCAAGGGAATTCAAATGGACACAAAGAAGGTTGAAGCCATCATTAGCTGGCAAACACCCTCTTGTGTCAAAGACATACAAAGGTTCCTAGGCCTAGCCAATTACTACAGGCACTTTGTACAGGACTTTGCAAAAATCGCACGACCATTACATGATCTGGTCAGAAAAGAAAAAACATGGGAATGGACAGAGGTCCAAGAAAAGGCTTTCAAAAGCCTGAAAAAGATATTTACAGAGCAACCCTTGCTAGTTGCCCCAGATTCAGACAGGAAGTTCAGAGTGGAGTCAGATGCATCAGATGACGCCACAGGTGGCGTTTTATCTATGCTCTGCACGGATGACAAATGGAGGCCTGTGGCCTACCTATCAAAGTCACTCAATGACACTGAGTGCAACTATGATGTCCATGATAAGGAAATGCTAGGTATCATGCGTTGCCTGGAAACATGGCGTCATTACTTGGAAGGAGCACATGAACAGTTCGAAATTTGGACTGATCACAAAAGTCTCGAGTACTTTATGAGTGCAAAGAAGCTAAATCGCAAACAGGCTAGATGGGCCTTGTATCTAAGTCGATTTCATTTTGTCTTGCACCATAAAGCTGGTGTTACCATGGGAAAGGCCAACTCTCTGTCCAGGAGGCCAGACCATAAAAAGGGGGTGGATGATGACAACAAAGACGTCACACTCCTTAAACCAGATTTTTCCGAATTGCAGCACTACGTCACGGACACGTATTCATTCACAGCTCAGAGAAGGAATTACTAAACAAAATTTGACACTCCGAAGCATGTGATGAAGCAGTAGTGAAAGCAGTAGAAGCCATGAAAAAAGCTGGTGTTAAAACACTAAACGCTCGAGAATGGGAGATGGAACAAGGACTTATCCTCTGGCAAGGAAAAGTCTATGTGCCTAAGGATGAGAAGTTGCGGATGGAAATAGTCCGCTTACACCACGATACGCCCATCGCTGGACATGGAGGATAGTGGAAGACAATTGAACTCGTCACAAGAAACTACTGGTGGCCTGGAATCACCAGATTCATTAAAAAATATGTCAGTGGATGCGACAAGTGCCAGCAAAATAAGAATTTCCCTGAACCACCAGCTGGGAAACTAATGCCAAATTCAGCACCAGCTCAGCCATGGACACACATTTCAGCAGACTTTATCACAAAATTACCAGAGTCCCATGGACACAACACAATTTTGGTAGTATGTGATAGAATGTCCAAAATGGCGCACTTTATTCCTACCTCAGAGGAAACTTCGGCTCAGGGATTAGCCACATTATTCAGGGACCATGTATGGAAACTCCATGGCCTCCCTGAATCCATAATCTCAGATTGCGGCCCACAATTCGCTGCACAAATGATGAAAGAATTAAATCAGATGCTGGGCATCAGTACAGATTTATCCACAGTGTTCCATCCACAAACAGATGGACAAACAGAGAGAATGAATCAGGACTTGGAACAGTACCTGAGGATTTTCGTAGACCATAGACAAGAAACTTGGTCTGGATGGTTGGCGATTGCTGAATTTAGCTACAATAATAAAATTCAGGCATCCACCAAACAGACTCCATTCTTTGTCAACTACAGCAAGCACCCCAGGATGGGAATCAAGCCAAGGAGAGAAGGAAGTCACCTGGCAGCATCAGAATTCGCTCAGAAAATGAAGGAGATTCATGAGGAAACTCAGGCTGCCTTGTTAAAATCACAAGGTGATATGAAGCTGTATGCAGACAGACACAGATCAAATTCACCAGAGTACAAAGTTGGAGACAAAGTATGGCTGTCAACCAAAGATTTAAGGTTGACAGGCCGGCCAACTAGGAAATTGGTGGAAAGATGGATTGGGCCATACCCAATCAAGAAAATAGTGTCACCCAATGCAGTGGAATTAGACCTGCCCTTCTCCCAACAAATCCACCCCATAGTAAATGTTTCACAAATCCGCCCTTGGAAACGACCAATGAAAGGGCAAAAGGCACAACCCCCACCACCAATAGAAATAGATGGGGAAAAAGAGTATGAAGTGGAGGAAATAATTGATGTAAGACTAAAAAGGAATAAGATGGAGTACTTGGTTAGGTGGAAGGGATACACCGCTGAGCATAACTCCTGGGAACCCTTGGACAATCTACAAAATGCAAAAATAAAAATAAAAAACTTTTACAATAGAAATCCTGGAGCAATCAGAAGGCTTGACAAAGCAACCTTCGATGGGTTAACTTTCAGACCTTATGAAAACTTCACACAATCCTCGGACAAAATAGTGTCCAAAATCGATGTCAATGCAGTAGCACCAGCTGCAAAATGGGAGCAAAACTGGCAAAAATGGAAAGGAAGGAAGGGTCTCGAAACCCTCACAGAGCCAGGAGATGTGGAAGGGCCATGTCAATGCAACATGTGCCTATGCCAATTGCATGATATAGCGCCTCGCACTGAAACGATTGAAGACCTTACTCCACCTTCACACCCACTCTCACCCATCATCGAAGAAATAGAGGAATTATCTGTGATAGAGCGCAATGCGCTGAAGGATGATGAAGGAGTTTAAATTTGTCTGGAAGCCAAATCTTAAAAAGGGGGTACTGTCATGACTGACTGAAAAGCTTCGGCTTTTTCACTAAGTCATTTCCATTTTATTATTTATTTTCTTCATATTATATAACCGCATGCTGACTAAGCAGGTGTCTATCGCTTGGCGCTTAGATAAAGTAGTAGATAAGATACCAGAGCACGGCGCTGATGACTCATTACTATTACTCCATGTGCAGTCATCTTACTCATACAGATACTATAATTAGAGTAGGGCTTAGGGTAGTGCACAGACCACCTGTCGTAGTATATAAGGAGTGCAATCCAGCACCCAGAGTCCTCAGTCAAGTTCTCTTGGGTTTCATCCCTCCTCTCCTCAGTTCTCTGTTGGGGCTCCTAGGCATCACGCCGGGGGTTCCTGATAATCTGTGTATAACTTCATATCACCCTGTGATTTTAACAGGGCAGCCTGAGTTTCCTCGTGAATTTCTTTCATTTTCTGGGCAAACTCTGATGCTGCCAGGTGGCTACCTTCCCTTCTTGGCTCTATTCCCATCCTAGGATGTTTACCATAGTTGACTAAGAATGGTGTCTGTTTGGTGGATGTCTGGATTTTATTGTTGTAACTAAATTCAGCAATTGCCAACCATCCAGACCACATTTCCTGTCTATGATCTACAAAAATCCTCAGGTACTGTTCCAAGTCCTGATTCATCTGCTCGGTTTGTCCATCTGTTTGTGGATGGAACACTGTGGACAAGTCTGTACTAATGCCCAACATTTGGTTTAGTTCTTTCATCATTTGTGCGGCAAACTGCAGACCGCAATCTGAAATTATAGATTTGGGGAGTCCATGGAGTTTCCATACATGGTCCCTGAATAGGGTGGCTAACCCTTGAGCTGAGGTTTCTTCTGAAGTGGGGATGAAATGCACCATTTTGGACATTCTGTCACATACTACTAAGATTGTGTTGTGACCATGCAACTCTGGTAGTTTTGTGATGAAATCTGCCGAAATGTGTGTCCATGGCTGAGCTGGTGGTTCAGGGAAATTCTTGTTTCATTGGCATTTGTCACATCCACTGACATATTTTTTGATAAATCTGGTGATTCCAGGCCACCAGTAGTTTCTTGTGACGAGTTCAATCGTCTTCCACTGTCCTCCATGTCCAGCAATGGGTGTATCATGATGTAAGCGGACTATCTCCATCCGCAGTTTTTCGTCTTTTGGTACATAAACTTTTCCTTGCCAGAGGATAAGTCCTTGTTCCATTTCCCATTCTCAAGCATTTAATGTTTTGACACCAGCTTTCTTCATTGCATCTACTGCTTTTACTACAGCTTTGTCACATGCCTCTGAGCATTGAATTTTGTTTAATAATTCTTTTTCTGAGCTGTGGATGAATACATGTCCATGACATAGTGCGGCAATTCTGAAAAAATCTGGTTTGAGGAGCATGATGTCCTTGTTGTCATCATCCACCCCCTTTTTATGGTCTGGCCTCCTGGACAGAGAATTGGCCTTTCCCATGGTAACACCTGCTTTATGGTGCAAGACAAAATTAAATCGGCTGAGGTACAAAGCCCATCTGGCCTGTCTGTGATTCAACTTTTTTGCACTCATAAAATACTCAAGATTTTTGTGATCAGTCCAAATCTTGAACTGTTTACATGCCCCTTCCAAGTAGTGACACCATGTTTCTAGGCAATGCATTATGCCTAGCATTTCTTTGTCATGGACATCATAATTATGCTCAGTATCATTGAGTGACTTTGATAGGTAGGCCACTGGCATCCATTTGTCATCTTTACAGAGGATTGATAATATGCCACCCATAGCGTAATCTGATGCATCTGACTCCACCCTAAATTTCCTATCCGAGTCAGGAGCAACTAATAGTGGTTGTTCCGTAAATATCCTTTTTAGGCTTTGAAAAGCCTTATTCTGGGCCTCCATCCATTCCCATGTTTTGTCTTTTCTAACCAGGTTGTGTAGTGGTCATGCAATTTTGGCAAAGTTTTGTACAAAGTGCTGATAATAGTTTGCAAGGCCTAAAAATCTTTGTACATCTTTGACACAAGAGGGTGTGGGCCAGCTAATGATAGCTTCAACCTTTTTCATGTCCATTTGAATTCCTTTGGGTCCAAGGACGACCCCCAAGAATTCAACTTCCTCTATGCACCAAACACATTTTTCTGGTTTTACATATGTACAGATCATTTTCCTCCAACTGTTGCAAGACTTGTTGCACAATTGTGTCATGCTCCTCTTTTGTTTTAGTGAAGATGAGTATGTCGTCAATGTACACAATGACTTTTCCTGCATTGATCATGTTGTGGAAAATGTCATTCATCATTGCCTGAAAGATGGCCAGCAAGTTGGTCAGCCCAAAAAACATTACTACTGGTTTGAAGGAACCTTCAAGGGTAGTAAATGCGGCTTTCCACTCGTTGCCTTCTTTGATCCATACATTATTATAACCCCATCTGAGATCTAGCTTAGTGAAGTACCTGGCACTCCCCACTCGGTCTACAAGCTCGGATATTAACGGTAGTGGGTAGTTATTTTTAACTGTCCACTCATTTAAGTATCAGTAATCCTGTACCATCCGCTTTTTCCCATTTTTTTTGCTTACAAAGAAGACAGGTGACATTTGTGGTGATTTAGAGGGTCAGATATACCCTTTGGCTAGTTGATTGTCCACAAAGTTCCATACTTCTTGCAGCTTATCTGGAGATAATGGGTAGACTTTTCCTTTTTGGGGCTGATAGCGTGGCTTGGTATCAATTGCATGATCCCACGGTTTTCTAGCTGGCATGCACTCCGATGCTCCTTTTTTGAAGATTTTGAGGTATTGATGGTATTGTTTAGGTACCATCTCTTTGGCTGTGAGTTTTGCCAATTCCCATACATATGCTACTGATCCGGCTTTTGGTCTGGTGGATGCTGATGGGAACACCAGCAGGAATGGGTATTTATCCCCATACTTGTATTGACCTGGGTGTTTCATCTGTTCCATGTATGTGAGGTTTTTCTCACTTTCCTCTTTTTCTTTGAGCCAGTGTGCAAAGTCTAGCTCTTTCTCCTGTTCCCACAAGTATTCCAGAACATGCCAGTGTTCCACCAATCAGACCTTCTGCTCCTGCTTCTTGGTCCACTCTCTCTGTCTATGTCCACAGCTTCGTGGACAATGTGTCAATTTGACTTGACTGGTCTCCCAGTTTATTTCAGGGTTATGTTTTCATAACCATGTCAATCCAATGATTACGTTGGTTTTTCCCAGCTTGCATATTTCAAAGGTAGCTCGCTCCTTATGCCCTTGATAAGATAAGAGGAGATCAACCTCATGGGTGATCATTCCTCCTTTGTTATTGGTTCCATCCACATTTCGAACTTGAATGGGGTGTTCCAAGGGTATGAGTTTAAAGCCCATTTCCTTTGCATATGCAGCATGCATGAACAATCCTGTTGCTCCTGAGTCGAGCAATGCGGTTTGTTGTGTTTGTTTGTGTGTGTTCAACCTTTCCAACCCAATTTTCATCAAGATTTCATCTTTCTGCCCAATTGACCTAATCAAGAACTCCTTTTCTCCTTTTTTCAAAACCCTTTTAGGACAAGCAGTTTCATTGCCAAGCACTATATCACTATATCACACCGCTTTCCTTGTAAGTCCTTTTGTCCCTTTGTAGATACTTGTACTACTGTATTTGGTAATGAGGAATTAAGCACAGATTTTGCTGCCCTGCTGTGCTCCTTGGGAGTGACACTTTCAGTGCTGTGCGCTATATCATGGTGTTTCACCTGGAAGTTTGCCTCTTGCAGGAATGTCTCAGAAGTCCTTGAGACCTCCAAGATCATTCTTGCATCAACCTGGTCAGTGGTAGGCGCTATATCAAGGGGCTGTGCACTATCTACTAATTTATCTAATGCAGCATATCTATTATGAGAGTCCAGTATGGGACCTACTGACTCTCTTCCTCTTTTAAATTCTCTTCTCCTTTCTTGAAGTACTCCTTCATTTTGTCAAACATCATTGTGTGAATATCGAGTCCTGATCTGCAGTTCCTAGAAATGTGTCCGATCTTGCCACATTTGTAGCATCTGATTGGTGGTCTTTGATTCTGATTGACATCCATTGCATTAGGGTCTGGCCAATTTGCCATACTACTTGAACTCGTGGAGGCTCCAGCTCCCAATCATCCCTGACTCACTGATCCTGATCTGAATCTCCATTGGGGTTTGGGCTGGCCAGGGGCTACCAGCTTCACTGTATCTGGGCCTTTGGATGCTCCTTCACTCCTATTGGTGGAGTTACTGGTCCGCAAGGAGTAGTACTTCTCCTTGGCTTTTGCCTGTCTCCATTGGCAATCTAACTTCACTGCCTTTTGATACCATCCTTCAATGGTTTCAGGAACTTTGTTGGCCTCCATTATCCTTTTTCAGAGTCTGGTATTCAAACTTTGTTTGAACTCTTTGATAATAGCTCTTCCCAGGTATCCAGTGCCTCGTGATACCTTTTTAAATTTTTGTACATGTTCTTCACACATGCTGGACCCTTGTGTCATGGTCTGCATTTCCGAGATTTTCGATGATTGCTCATCAGTGTCACCAAAATCTCTCCTGATTTGTCTGAATAACTGTTCTGCTGTTTGCAGAATTCCTTCCTCGTCATTGGCCATCTGCTCTAACAGATTGTCCTTCCAATCTGCAGCAAAGCCCTCTGTCATGTATGAGATGATCAACAAGATCCGTTCTTCCTTGTCAGATTCCGGCATCTTTAATTGAATGTAGAGGTGGCAAGCATTGATGAAGTTGGTTACTTCCAACATTTTTCTGGAGAAAACTGGAGGTTTGGCTACATCTATTCTAGATGATCTGCCATTTCTGGTTCTGGGAATATTGAATACCATCCCTGGTGGTATGTTAACAATGTTTGTGGGAGGAGGTGTATGTGCTGTGGTGGTGGCGGCGGCCTGTGCAGTGTTTGTTTGTAGCTGTGTCAGCTGGGTTTGTAGGGCTTGGATAGTTGTGGCTTGCACATTGAGGAGATTCAGCAGTTCTGCTGATGTCATTTCTTGGGGCGCCGCCATACTGTGATAGTTTGGTGGTGGTGATGTAGGTGATGGTGTAAGTGGGGGGGGGGGGGGAGGTGATGAAAAGGTGGTGCAGGTTCTCCAATGAAATCTGCGTTGGAGTTGAATAGTAGGTTTGGGTTTAGGGTTGCTGGGTTAGGTACTAGAATGGGAAATGGTGCTGGTTCCCACTGATGTTGTTCCTCTGTGATAGAGTTTGTTGATTGTGATGATGAAGATGAAGTAGATTCCCCTTCTGATGAACTAAATCCTGCATCATTTGGATCAAGATTGCCTGTGACCATGTCCCAAAAAGTGTTGTTATTGTTGTCTCCTATTTTGTACTTGTATGTAAGTGAGGGAGGTCTTGGCCTGTCACTTGCTTGGGAATGTATGTACGAAATGTACACTCAGGGTCTGCAACCATCCCTGCAGTGCTACAATATACTTTACTGACTACTGGATTTATTTTAATTTGAAAGGTCTATCTAATCAGGGTCTGAACAGTTGTCCTGATACCACCACTACACTGTATGGGTGCAGGTCTTTCTCAGAGGCACATGACCAAGCAGCGGCTACCTCCAAGGGGTACAGAAGAAAGTATTTATGTAACTATGGATATAGCCTTCAAAGGCCTAGGCCAGGGCAATTTAACACACTAGGGGGCTGGCGAGGCTTATCCCTAGATACGGATCACATATTGTGTGATCAGACCAGCACTGGTATCCTGTGCACAGGTAACCCTATCTACTGGGTTAGGTACTTTGGTTTGCGTAGACTGGGAACATAATGCCAAGTTAGTCAAGGGCTATGAGGCAGGGCCACAATATGCAGTTTTATAGATCTGGCTATGAAAGGAGATAACATCCAGAGCATAACTATGGATTTGTAACAAGTACTGTAAATGTAATCCATTAACAAAGGGAAAAGAGAGTTGTAACATTACCCCCTTTGTATGCGAGAAGTCACCAACTTCTACCAGCCAGAGGTAGTCCAGCCATGGTCTGTTCTGGATTCTGCCCATTTGACTGCATTGTCAAGCTCCTTTGTCGACATTTCTATTTTTCATTTGAGTGCCTCAGTGGTGCAGTGCAGGTTCTGTGCATTCCATAGGAAGGAGTCGCATTCCTTGTAGGTCATTTTGTGCAGGTCAATGGTGAGGGTGAGGGTAGCAAGGTTGTCAGTGGTGGCAAAGAGATTGGTGATAGAGCAAGTGGTGGCGGTGAGTGCATCAGCGACAACAGTGAGCACAGTGTTTCATTTGATAAACTGGGCAAAGTGGGGAAGGTGGTGATCCTCAGGGTGAACTTGGGGAAGAAGATTGGCAGGATGGATGTGCAGGTTGTCATCCTCGAAGTGGGAGGTCTGGGATGGTGAGGAAGGGTGAGAGGGTGGTGACAGTTTTGTTGATGTGCCAGTGAGTGCAGGAGAGAAGGGCAAGGACAGTAAAGTAGGCAGCAAGGGCAAAGAAAGTGAACATGGTTTCTGATGCGAGTAGGATGATTGCTGGTATTGGGCAGACTGTCCTTTATAGGTCGTCTTCATCGAAATCTGGGTCTAGGTCCGAATTGGTCATCTCTATTTCATTCAGGATGTCAGGGTTTGAGAGAAGTTCATGATCCTCCCTGATGAACATTTCCAAAGCCATGAACTGATAAGTGCTGAGGTTGGTGATGGGTTTAGAGAGGAATTTCTTGATCTGTCTGACAATGTTGAGTACTATGTTTTTTCATTTGTCAAGCAGGTAGCAGAGGTTGTCCGTGTAATCATCCATGGATAGAATTGGTCTTCCTGGGAGTGTGGTTCCTTGATGGGATAACCAGATCTGTGCACCGATTTCTTGTGCCTTTTTGGAGATCTTGTCAAGTTTCTCATATTCTGCTGGGCATAGAAGTCTGCCATGGCTCATATTGTAAACATTGGTTTTCTTTATTGCTAGATTCTGGTAGATTGGTGGGCTCATATTATAGAATGGTAAGTCATTGACTGAGAATTGTAGTTGATAAAATCTGGGGAGGTATTGTTGTATTGCACAGCAGGGGATCTCCATTGTTTCTGATGGATTCTTCTGATGGCCACAGTTAAGTTGGGGAATGCGGTAATATCATGTGACCAATGCCACTGTTCGGGTTGGTTTTTCTGATAGGTTTGGTGCCTTGGGGACGTGTCGGACAGGGAGGTACTGTATGCAGGTGAAAATGGTTTTTTCTTTAAGGGCTATAGTGTATCAAGAGAGTGTTGAGCAGTTTCATTTTGTGTAATAATAATTTTGCTTTAGGATATGGCGGTTTCTGTATTGAGTCATGATTCAGAGGTGTCAACATTGTTGGTATTCTGATAGGATGTCAGTGGCATTAGAAAGATTGCGAGCAGGTTCCCAAGAATTGTCATTTGATCCATAGCCTTTCCATTTAACTAGGTAGTGGTAGCCTGCACCCCATGTCCTGTGGGCTAGAATTGCTTCAACCTCAAATTCCTCTTGTCCATTTACAAGACCAGGGGGTGGTTTCACATAGTTCAGGCCATGCACAGTTGTTTCCCAATACAGGGTAAGGAGTGATGTATGAAACACAGGGTGAATGCACCACTGCTTCAGGAGTTTCAATTTGTATGTCACAGGCCCCATCACTTGTTCAATTTCAAAGGGTCCTTCTCGTTTTGGCACTAGCTTTCTGGACTGATATGGCATATGGAGGTTCCTGTTCTCAAGCCATACTTTGGTGCCTTTCTCGAATTGTATTGCCTTGTCTTTACATCATCTTGCCACTAGTTGTCTTGCTAGTTCGTGTGCTGCTAGCACTTCCTCTCTGGCCTTTCTTAGGAACTGAAGGTGTTCCTCGGCTGCTGGCATAGTCATTCATGTTGTGGCTGTGGGAAGCGCAACAGGGTCTGTTCCATACATTAGCCTGAATGGGGAAGTCTTGATTGTGTCATGCTGTTGGTTATTGTGAGCAAACTCGGCTATTGGGAGAAGCAGTTTCCATAGATGTGGTTCATTGGCACAGAACATCCAAAGATAGACCTCTAGTTCTTGATTGACTCATTCTGCTCTCCATCTGTCTGAGGATGATAGGCTGTGCTCATTCTGTGGTCGATTCCTAGCACTTTTTGTATTTCCTGTGGGCCTCAATCTGAGATTAAAACATCAGGTAGGCCAAACTGTTTGAAGGTTTCAGAGACATAAAGTTCTGTGGTACCTAGAGTGTCAATTGTCTTTTGCAAGGTGTGAAAATTACCCCCTTTGTAAGACCATGGTCCACTGTGACCAGGATCAAGTCAAAGCCATCAGAAAGGGTAGATCGGTGATGAAATCAAGGGTCACTTGTTGGAATGGGTGTGTTGCTTTTGACTGAATTGGGTGAAGGGCTGGTACATTTGGGTGTGTGTTAATCTTCATCTGTTGACAGAGGGCACATTTTTTAATCTACTCTCTGATGTGTTTGAACATCCCAAGCCACCAGTAATCATGTTTAAGGAGTTCAAGAGTCTTTAATTGTCCAGGGTGACCTGATGATCATGCTTCATGTGTTTCTTTGATCAATTTGGTCCGTAATCCATCTTGATCAGGGATGTAGGTTTTGCCAAGATAGTGAACAATGCCATTCATGTAAGACCAATCTTGTATGTTTGATTTGATTGGTGGGGCACAATGTGTGGTGATAACCTCAATTAGAATGTGTCAAAAATCGTCTTTTGACATCACTTTCTGAATATCTGTGACTAGATCTTCTGCAATAAGACAAATGAAATGGTCCTCAGGCAAGACCATGACATCTTCTTGTAATTTGCTGTTTCCCATGTGATCAGGGCATCGAGATAGGGCATCTGCTTCAAACATTTTTGTGCCAGGGACATGCTCAATGCACAGGTCAAATTCTGATAATAGGGATGACCATCTAGCTTGTCTAGGCGTTAAGCATTGAGCAGTTCAATAGTAGGACAAGTTCTTGTAATCACAATGAACTGTGGTGGTATGGGGCAATCCATGTAATAGGTGTCACCAAGTCATCAATCCCTTGATGATTGCCAAGAGTTCTTGATTGTAGATCTGGTAATTCTGCTCCATTTGTGTTAATGCATGTGAAATAAATCCACAGGGGTGCAGGGATCCTGTTTTATCTGCCTGTTTCAGGACTGCTCCTATCGCTTTATTTGATGCATCAGTTTGAAGGATAAAGGGTCAAGTTGGATCTGGCATCAATTGCACTGGCATGGATGCAAATCATCTCTTTAGAATTTCAAAGGCATTATTCCATTCAGTGGTCCAATCGAATGGTTCAGTTTTCTTAGTGAGATCAGTGAGTGGTTTAGCAATGGTGGCAAAATTCCCAATGAAGCATCGATAGAAGTTTCCAAATCCAAGAAATGATCGGACTTGTTTACCCATGGTGGGGACTGTTATGGTTGATGTCCATAACGTCGTTCAGCATCCGAGTCTACAGTAACAAACAGAGTCTCAGTCTGTTCCCAGCCACTGGACAAGGATTCTAGGCACTAAGTCTGATGATGACGAAGGCTAGAGAGAGAGTGAGGAGAGTGGTTGAGGTGACAAGCAAAAGAGTGTTCAAGTTATGGATATGATTCGACTAAGTTGGAACTAAAGAACTATGGTACATGAGAGGGGTTTATATACATTTAAAGAACAATGAAGACTAAAGGGGAAAGAGCATAGCTATCTAGAAAAGGAAAAGGTGAAGGTAGCTATGAAAGGAGATAACGTCCAAGCGTAACTATGGGTTTGTAACAAGTAAATGTAGTCCGTTAACAAAGGGAAAAGAGAACTGTAACATTACCCCCTTTTTATGCGAGAAGTCACCAACTTCTACCAGCCAGAAGTAGTCCAGCCATGGTCCGTTCTGGACTCAGCCCATTTGACGGTGTTGTCCAACTCTTTTGTAGAGGTCTCCACCTTCCATTTGAGTGCTTCAGCAGTGCGATGCAGATTTTGAGCGTTTCGTAAGAATGAATCACGTTCCTCATAAGTCATTTCATGGGGGTCAATGGTGAGGGTGAGTGCAGTGAGGTTGTCGGTTGCGGAGGAGAGGTTAGTGATGGAGCAGTGTTATGATTCGACGGTTTCATGTCACAACGGGTGACATGCGTGATGGATAGGCGCCCATGGTAGCGCCCTAGCTTACATCAGCAGGGCATGTGGTTGTGGGGAGGCGGACATGAGGAGGTCACGAGGCGAGGGGTATATAGTTGTAGTCGGAGCCTGAGAACCCCCAGGCTCTTGATAGTCACTGTCGTAGACAGCACTACAGAGTTTCTTTCCTTTTTCCCTTGTTCCTCTGGTTGTGCGACCTGGTCTACCGACCTCGTAACATAATCAAGAGCCTGCAAGATCACCTCGCACAGGTATTGTCTACCGACTGCAAAACACAACTGCTATGCCAGCGTCACAGGCAACATCGAACCTCAGCGCTAACAGCGCAACCACTCAAGGCATCGTCGACGCAACAGCTCAAGTTGCTCAGCAGAGCGCATCAGTCGTCGGAACCGGTATGGGTTCCATTTCTATTTCTTTTAAACAGGTCGCAGATACTCAGGTGACAAAACTGCGTACGGTGAGAGTGCCATCCTGCCCTGGGATAGTGGGTCAGGGGGGCTGGCAGCTGGCGCAGCGGAAGAGCGTGGGAAAACACGCGAAGACAACGCAGGGGGGTGCCATGTATCAAGGATGCACAGTGTCAGGACACCAATCACATATCGGGGCTAGTTCCCTGAGCACGAGGACACCTGACCGAAGACCCAGGCACCACCTTTCTGTGTCACATGGTGGAATAAAATCAAAGAGTTCTGCGGGGGTGCGAGCTGATCGTGCCAAATTGACCCCGAGAACAGGTGGATATCCCTCTGGTGACATCCCCGTAAGGGCGTCTCAGCAGAAGAACCGGAACGCTCCTTGTGTCAGATTGGTGTGGGATCTGAGCAAGACGGAGTTTTTATTGCAGGGGCTCATTGAGAGCCGTATCGAGGACGAGTGGCGTGCTCGTGAAAACACCAACTATGCACGATGGCAAGCTTATGAACAGAGACGGCTTGCACGACTGGCACGCCAGCCAGTACCCGCCGACAACAACATGCATGTTTGTCGGTGGATCATCCACAAAGCCGCGGAGCACCATAGGCATGAGGTCAAGGAGACACGCCGTCTTCTTGCCAAGGCTGACAGAGTGGCTCGGGCCGAACAGTCCGAAGCGTGGGAAGCATTACTCAGGGAGCACAAGGAACGTGACAAAGGGGCGCGTCTCAAGAGAGAAAAGGTGCAGGCTCCACGTGTCCAGGAAAGGGTGCAGAAGGTGCATCAGATCAGGCTGGTAGTACCGAGGAAGGCAGTGGAGGTCAAGCCTTCGACGCCGGCAGTAACAACACCGAGTGGGACCAAGATGGTTCCCAATTTCAAATACACGGCCGACAAGCTTGTCGGTAGGTTCATCCCAAAAGCCAGTTGGGATAACAAAAGAAAATCCGCAGTGGCGCTATATGAACAAGTGTACACCAAGTACAACAAAATGATCAACCGGTTGGAGAACATGCCGGGTGTTCATATTGAACTGGGCGATCAGGAGGAGTCGCTCTACAACCGGGTTCACATGCAGAAGTGTAACAAGTGGATCTGTGACAAAAAGTCGAAGTGGTCCCAGTCCACTTTCATCAATCTGAAGAAAGTCGGAGGACAGGGATTCAACGATGAGCAGAACTTGGTATTCGAAATCAAGTTAGATTTCCAAGTTCTGGCTAGCTATGTTAGACATGCATTTGATTGCACGCAATGCGATTTGGTACTGGTGGGCCATCATTGGCATTTATTGCAGAAGGCCATGAACAGACTGGTTCATGCACTCAATGGGAACATAAAGAACTCGGCACATTACTTGTGAGTTCAGCGGTATGACCCATTGAGAATGACAAAGCTGCACAGAATGGCGCCGCCCCCAACACCAAACGAGTACGAGGGAGAAGGAGTCCTTGACGGATCTGTCGGACTCAGCTTAACCATGTTCCTACAGGAAATGGGAGAAGAGTCGCTGAAGGAGCAGCATACTCGCACGAGAGAGTGGAGGAAGACAGTCAAGACAGTCTTCCCTGGTCTAGCAAAAACCAAGGTGGATTTTGCGAAAACGAAACGAACCGCGAGGATGTCAGTTAAAATCCCAAAGCATATGATCCATGGGTGGTGTTACCTATGATTATTCAAGAGGGAATTTTGGGACAAGTTTGAATGGCCCAAATACCCTACGTTATACAACATTTCCTCTTGGGAAATCGAGATGAGGGATGAGACGACATGGTTCAAACTACAAGATGGACCAGAGCAGGGGATCTTCCACGTAGTGCTAGCACAACCCAAGGAGGTTGACAATATAGACACCTACACGTGGAAGGACATTGACAAACTCACTCACTGGAGTGTGGGTGCGGGATGGCAGACAGTCCGACTCGGTGCAGAGCCGGAAGAGCAAGTGGTGTATTCTCGAAGAATACTACAGGACGTAACAAACGTCAATATTCAACAAAGGTCACCAGCAGAGCAGGTGTGGGGTGAACATGAGTTCAGCATCAGGTGGCTGGACGATGTTCCCCAGTACGAGATCAACGTGGCAGACTGGGTCAGTCATGTGCAACAGTGGGACGGTTACACACTCCCACAACAAGGACACATGAATGTATCACCAACAATGCTGGGATACTGTTACCTGTGGCTATTCAAACCGCAGTATTGGTCAAGTTTCGCATGGAAAGCAAACCCATCATGGGTGGAAATATCCTTGTATGAAAAAGATATGCGAAACGAGGAGATTCATGTGATGGTATCATATGACCGACGGCGGCAGATCTACCACATAGAAAAAGATGAGGAGTGGGGCTCCCCAGCACACAAAGTATGGAAATGGTTTGGACCCAACCATTGTCGAGTGGGTTTCACAGTCACTGACGCATTCCTGTCGGCAATTCTCATGATAGTTACTGCATATATAGCAGTATTTGGAACAACAGCAGAAAATGCCACATGGGAGGCAAGAACTGACAATGACCATAGAAATTGGGTCAGACCATTTGCGGAAGGGATAGGCACCATAGCAGAAACACTGTTCTGTCCACCCAGGGAAGAGACCGCCCCAACCGTTAAGTTGGACATGTCGGACTACTATGAAGGACAACCAGAGTTGATCGCCAATTGGCTCAGAAGCATGGCGATTTATTTTCACTTAACAAAGCAAAGAATGGTCTTGCAACAAGTGACCATGTCACTTCAGCACATCCGAGGTGGATCCACAAACTGTGCGGGGAACTGGGCAGGAGTAAAACTCCAACAAATATTGGAAAACGCGTTGGAGCATGAAGAGCAGAAGGCGTTAGGAACCTGGAGAGCAGGAACCACCCTAATGCAAGAACGGCACGGAATAGTGTTGTTATTAGACGGAATAGAGAGCGTCGAACAAACAGCGTTTGTACATAAGCCACCTTTTACAAGCTGGCAGGACTTCGACATGGAAGCCAGGGAATTCTTCCTGACAACCGAAACCTGGGATGACGCAATTCGCAAAATCCAGGGTCTACAGCAGGGGAAGCACAATGTAGAAGATTACATTGTTGACTTCAGAGGATTGGCCCAACTCACGGGCTACAACGAGATTGCGCTCATTGCACAATTTAGAAGAGGGTTACATCCTCAGCTAGGGCTGCGGATTGTTGAAACAGGAGCGCCGGGAGATGGGACCACTACAGGAGATTTGGA
Source organism: Amanita rimosa (assembly GCA_023014395.1). NCBI lineage: Eukaryota > Fungi > Basidiomycota > Agaricomycetes > Agaricales > Amanitaceae > Amanita > Amanita rimosa. The sequence goes on along the minus strand of JAEBUO010000037.1, from coordinate 176,208 downwards.
CAAGTGGTACACAAAGGTGATGGAATTAAATAAGGCTTGGCGGGATGCCAAGAAATTCTATAATGTGAATCCAGGGCAAGGGTTGCACCAACCCCAGGCATCAATGACGAGGATGCAGGGTACCCATAATAGGGTTTCACCAATGCCTGCGACTCGGACTGGTGGAGCAACACAAGGTCCACCAGCAGCAGCAGCAACGACGTCAAGCACCCGGGACCCCAACGCCATGGATGTAGATAGAAAGAGGCGCGCAATTATATGTTATAATTGCGGAGAAGCTGGGCATATGAGCAGGGATTGTAAAAGGCCCAAGAATTGGAAAGGAAAAACCCGTGTGCGGGAAATGGGTTGGAAGGAGTGGCTTGACGATGCCACTGAAGATGACAAGAAGGCCATCAGTGAGGCCTTGGGTTTTTGAAGCGGCCAACTGGAAATCATTCCGACCGGAAGGCCTGTAGTTCTAGCTCAAATATGTGTAATAATAGTCATGCAATCGAATCTACTAAGTTAAATTGCATCAATTACAAACTAAGAACAACAACACTAAGGGATGAACCCGTTACAATGGGAAAAGATCGCTTGAGGCCCTGGCAGACTCCATGGATGGTGAGGCGCATATGGGAACGACCCATGGCCCAAGCCCTTCAATCTCTCCGATACTGGAGTCATGACTCCAGGAAGGGGGAGGTAACGGAAGATCTGGTACAGAGTCTAAATAGTGCGACGGAGGAGCAAGTGGCTTGGTACTTGAACCACTTAAGAAATAAACCTAAGCAGGTGATAGGAACTGGGAAAAGACAACTAAACGTACCCATGATGGTTACTGATATCACAACAGGACAGTCCGTTATGATATTGGCTTTGCTGGACTCGGGGTGTACGGGTTCGTGCATGAACAGGAATTTTGTGAAGCAGAGTAATCTCAACACAAGAAAACTCCCCCATCCGATTCCTGTTTACAATGCCGATGGTTCAGAAAATGTCGATGGGCAACTGTCAGAAATGGTGCAGTTGAAGGTGAGAATCAACACGCACAAGGAGACTTGGGAGTTTGGTGTCTCAAACCTTGGGAAGATGGATCTATTCCTAGGGCATGACTGGTTAAAATTTCACAACCCAGATGTGGATTGGAGTAAGAACATACTCCGATTCAGTCATTGTCCAGGCGCATGCTATCCAGACTCGAAAGCCCAGGAGCCCGAGGACAAAGACGCTGAGGAGGAGCAAGAAGTAGGCGGTGTGCATTGGGATAAAGGGGATCGGCTGTTAGCAGTACAAAAGGAAGATGGGGACTTGGAATGGATCAGGGCTTATGAGTCTACAGCAACCAAAATTGCCACAGAAAATAAGATTACCCGGACCCTGGAGGAAGTCGTACCGGAACACTACTTAGGTTACCAGAAGGTCTTCAAGAAACAGACCTTTGACAAACTACCACCACGTCAACCCTGGGATCATGCAATTGAATTGGTACCTGGTGCCAAGATGTTAGATTGCAAGATCTATCCCTTAAGCCGTGTGGAGCAGGAGGAACTCGAGAAGTTCTTCAAGGACAATTTGGAGACAGGACGCATCCGATCAAGCAAGTCGGCAATGGCTCACTTTGGCCAGTACAGGATTATCGCAAACTCAACGAAATGACAATCAAGAATCGGTATCCATTACCGCTCATTTCTGAGCTTGTCGATAAACTGTCCCATGCAAAAGTCTTCTCAAAAATGGATATCCGGTGGGGATATAACAATGTTTGTATCAAGGACGGTGATGAACATAAAGCGGCCTTTAGAACGAATAGGGGTCTCTTTGAACCTCTGGTCATGTTCTTTGGTCTCACTAACTCCCCAGCAACATTCCAAACTATGATGAATGATATCTTTTGGGAAGAAATTGCGGAAGGATGGGTGGTGATTTACATGGACAACATTCTGGTGTTCTCTAAGGATCAAAGGAGTCACACAGTTCACGTAAACCGGATATTGGCTAAGTTGCAAGAGCACAAGCTGTTGCTGAAGCCTGAAAAGTGTTGGTTTGACAAGTCCACCATTGAGTTTTTGGGGTTGATCATTTCCCATGATTCAATCAGTATGGATAAAGCCAAGGTCAAGGCCATCATGGATTGGCCTGTTCCTACTTGCAAGAAACACATCCAGCAGTTTCTTGGATTTGTCAACTTTTACCGACGTTTCGTGAAGGGCTTTGCTTCAATCTCGAAGTTGTTGACCCTTCTCACAGGCAATAATGAGTGGCAGTGGACTCTGGATCAACAACGCGCATTTGATGGTCTTAAGGCACGCATTGCGGAGGAAGTCATGTTGGCCATCCCGGCTGATGAAGGGCAATTCCGGGTCGAAACGGACGCATTGGATTTTGCCATTGGTGGTATCCTGTCGCAGCAGCAGATGGATGGTCTGTGGCGGCCTGTTGCCTTCATTTCTAAATCTCTTAATCCTGCAGAGCACAACTATGAGATTTACAATAAGGAAATGTTGGCTGTTATGCATGCCTTTTATGAGTGGTCTCACTATCTGAAGGGCACAGCTGTGCCAGTCGAGGTCTTGATGGACCACCAGAACCTCACGTACTTCCAGAAGCCGCAGAATATTAACCGTCGCCAGGCGCGTTGGATCTTGGACTTGCAGGAGTTCAATTTTGTGATTAGGCATCGCTCGGGCAAGTCCAACAGCAAGGCTGATCTTCTGTCACGGAGGACAGACCATAAGGGGGAGGAGATCAATAATGAAGGCATCATCCTTCTGAAAGAGGATCTTTTTGTTCGTCTCTACGATGATGATGATGCGTTAACGGAGTTGGAGGGGAAGATTGCCAAGATCAATAAACAGCAATGGGAGTTGCAAGTGGTGGAAGGGCTCAAAAACGAGGATCCTGACTTCAAGTTGGAACGAGGGATCATGACATGGAAGGGTCGAATCTATGTCCCAGTCAACCGAAGGGTGCGAGAATCCATTCTCAACATCCATCACAAGTGGGGACATTATGGGATCGACAAAACCTTGGAGGTCATCACACGGAACTACTGGTGGCCACGCATGGCTAGGGACATCAAACTATATGTAACGGGGTGTAGGACATGCCAGACTGTCAAACCAGACAGAACGAAGAGGGCAGCACCACTACGACCCAATAGCGTACCCGGTCAACCATGGCAGGACGTGTCTGTGGATTTAATGGGACCGTTTCCGGAATCATGAGGCTTTGATATGATAATGGTAGTCGTGGATTGTTTTACCAAGAAAGCATATTTCTTGCCAACAAATTCCACAATCACATCATTAGGAGTGGCTAGGCTTTTCTGTGATAACGTGTTCAGGGATCATGGATTACCTCAGAAGGTCATCAGCAATAGGGGATCTCAATTTGTCTCCCAGTTCATGAAGGAACTGTTCTGGTTGCTAGACATTGAAGGGAACCCTTCTACGGCGTATCACCCACAGACAGACGGACAGATGGAACGGGTCAACCAGGAAGTGCGCAAATTCCTTGCAATGTACACCAATGACAAGCAGGATGATTGGAGCGAGCATTTGGCACTTGCCCAGTTTTGTCATAATGACAGAGAGAACTCGGCCACAGGTTTTACCCCGTTCTACCTGAACAATGGGAAACACCTGAGGAAGTGGAGCGACCCTAAGTTGACCACCAAGGTGGCAGACGTGGAGAAGTTCGTGTATAATGCATGAGAGGCATGTGACATAGCGGCAGAAAATCTGGAAAAAGCAGCAGAACGTATGGCTAAACAGTATGACAAGGGAAAACGTCCCGCTAGGGAGTATCAGATTGGTGACAAGGTTTATGTCAATGCAGAGCATCTTCCACATGTACGAGCATCAAAGAAGCTTGATGGCAAGTTCTATGGACCGTACAAAGTGTTAGAGAAGATTGGTTCTGCCGCATACCGATTGGATCTTCCCAAGTCATGGAAGGTGTACAATGTCTTCAATGAAGTACTGTTGAAACCGTACATGCCACCAGCTTTTCCAGAACAGAAGCGGAAAGATGAGGAGTTGAGCACAAAAAGAGCAGAAGAGGAAGCAAAGGTACAGGGTGAAGAGTACGAAGTGGAGGAAGTTTTGGACAGTCGCATACAAGGGCGAGGTATTCAGTACCTCGTCAAGTGGAAAGGTTTTCCTGTCGAGTCTACCTGGGAACCACTTACGAATTTGGAGAATGCAGGAGAGGCAATTCAGGAGTTTCACCAGAAACACCCTAATGCTCCTGCCTCTCGCCGGCTACCCAGGGACGCATTCCGGAGGTATCAAAATCATACCAGTACACATGTGCCAAAACGACTGTTTGGATGGGAGGATGGCAAATTCGAACATGACTACCGGGAACGCTTGGAGTGCAAATGGCGCAAATGGAAGGGTGATCGAGCGGCACTTTACGCTCTCCCGGATGACGATCCTGACATGGTTTGTGTGGAACCAAACCCTTAAGAGGGGGGTAATGTTACGATTCGACGGTTTCATGTCACAACGGGTGACATGCGTGATGGATAGGTGCCCATGGTAGCGCCCTAGCTTACATCAGCAGGGCATGTGGTTGTGGGGAGGCGGACATGAGGAGGTCACGAGGCGAGGGGTATATAGTTGTAGTCGGAGCCTGAGAACCCCCAGGCTCTTGATAGTCACTGTCGTAGACAGCACTACAGAGTTTCTTTCCTTTTTCCCTTGTTCCTCTGGTTGTGCGACCTGGTCTACCAACCTCGTAACAAGCAAGTGGCGGCAGCAAGGGCGTCGGCGACAATGGTGAGCGTGGTGTTCCGCTTGACGAATTGGGCGAAGTGGGGAAGGTGGTGATCGTCTGGGTACACCTGGGGAAGGAGGTCTGCTGGGTGGATATGAAGATCATTGTCCTCGAAGTGGACAATGGTGGTGTTTTCAATAAAGACCTCAAGAGGGAGGTCTGGGACAGCAATGAAGGGTGAAAGGGCGGCAACAGTTTCATTAATGCGCCAGTGAGCGCAGGAGAGGAGGGCCAGGACAGTGAAGTAGGCGAACATGGTTTCTGACGTGGTTGCGATGGTTGTTGGTATAGGGTAGACTGTTCCTTTTTTATAGGTCATCTTCATCAAAATCTGGGTCTGAATCGTCCACTTCTAGTTGATTCAAGATGTCAGGGTCTGTGAGAAGCTCGTGGTTTTCCCTGATGAACATTTCCAGAGCCATGAACTGATAAATATGGAGATCAGTGACAGGTGTGGAGAGGAATCTCTTGATCTGCCCGACAATTCTGATTACCAGGTCCTTCTGTTCGTCTAGCAAGTAGCAAAGGTTGTTGATATAATCATCCATAGATAGGATTGGTCTTCCCAGGAGTGTGATTTCTTGATTGGATAGCCAAACCAATGCACCGAGGTCCTGTATCTTTTTAGAGAGTTTGTCGAGTTTTTCATATTCTTTTGAGCATAGGAGCCTGCCATGGCAAGTGTCATAGACATCGGTTTTCTTTATTGCAAGATTCTGGTAGGCTGGTGGGTCTGTCAAGTAAGGCGGTAGATCATTGATTGAGAACCATAATTGATAGAAGTCAGGGAGGTATTGTTGTACTGCTCGCAGGGGATCTCCGTTGTTCCTGATGGAGTTTTCTGATGATCATGGTTGAGTTGAGGGATGCAGTAATATTGTGTGACCAATGCCACAGTCCGGGTAGGTTTTTCTGATAGATTTGGTGCTTTAGGGGTATGTCAGAGGGGAAGGTATTGTATGCAGGTATAGATGGTTTTTTCTTTAAGGGCTATAGTGTATTGAGAGAGTATCAAACAATTTCGTTTTGTATAGTGATAGTTTTGTTTCAAGACGTGGCGGTTTCTGTATTGAGTCATGGTTCAGAGGTGTTGGCATTGTTGGTATTCTGATAGGATATCAGTGGCATTTGCAAGATTGCGGGCAGGTTCCCAAGAGTTATTGTTCGATCCGTAGCCTTTCCATTTAACTAGATAGTGGTAGCCTGCGCCTTGCTTCCTATGGGCTAGAATTGCCTCTACCTCGAATTCCTCTTGTCCATTTACAAGATCAGGGGGTGGTTTCACATAATTCGGGCCATGCGCAGTCATTTCCCTATACGGGGTAAGGAGTGACATATGAAACACAGGGTGAATGCGCCATTGCTTCGGGAGTTTCAATTTGTATGTCACTGGTCCCATCACTTGTTCAATTTCAAAGGGTCCTTCTCGTTTTGGTGCTAACTTTCTGGACTGATATGGTATGTGAAGATTTCTGTTCTCAAGCCATACTTTGGTGCCTTTTTCAAATCGGATTGCCTTATCCTTGCATTGTCTTGCCACTAGTTGTCTTGCTAGTTCATGTGCTGCTAGCGCTTCCTCTCTGGCCTTCCTTAGGAACTGAAGGCATTCTTCTGCTGCTGGCGTGGTCATTCGTGTTGTAGCTGTGGGAAGTGCAACAGGGTCCGTCCCATACATTAGTCTGAATGGGGAAGTTTTGATCATGTCATGATGTCAGTTATTGTGAGCGAATTTGGCTATTGGGAGAAGTGGTTTCCATAGATGCGGTTCATTAGAGCAGAACATTCAGAGATAGACTTCTAGTTCCTGGTTGACTTGTTCTGTTTCCCCATCAGTCTGGGGATGATAGGCCGTGCTCATTCTATGGTCGATTCCTAATGCTTTTCGTATTTCCTGAAATACTTTTGCGGAGAACTGTGGTCCTCGATCCGAGATTAAGACATCAGGTAGGCCAAACCGTTTGAAAATTTCAGAGACATAAAGTTCTGCTGTGCCTAGAGCGTCAATTGTCTTTTTGCAGGGTGTGAAAATTACCCCCTTTGTAAGACCATGGTCCACCGTGACCAGGATTGAGTCAAAGCCTTCAGAAAGGGGTAGATCAGTGATAAAATCAAGGGTTACTTGTTGAAAGGGGCGGGTTGCTTTCGACGAAATTGGGTGAAGGGCTGGTACATTTGGGTGTGTGTTAATCTTCATCTGCTGACAGAGGGCGCATCCTTCTATCCATTCCCTGACATGCTTGAACATTCCGGGCCACCAGTAATCACGTTTAAGGAGTTCAAGGGTTTTCAATTGTCCAGGGTGGCCTGATGATCGTGCTTCATGCATTTCTTTAATCAATTTGGTCCGTAATCCGTCTTGATCAGGGATGTAGGTCCTGCTGAGATAATGAACAATTCCGTTTGTATAAGACCAATCCTGTATGTTTGATTTGATCGGCGGGGCATGATGCATGGTGATAACCTCGATTAGAATGTGTCCAAAATCATCTTTTGACATTGCCTTCTGAATTTCTGCAACTAGGTCTTCTGCAATAAGACGAACAAAACGATCCTCTGGTAAGACTATGACATCTTCTTGTGATTTGTTATTTCCCATATGATCAGGGCGTCGAGATAGAGCATCTGCTTCAAACATCTTCGTGCCAGGGACATGCTCAATACGTAGGTCAAATTCTGATAATAGGGATGACCATCTAGCTTGTCTAGGTGTCAAGCATTGGGCGGTTCAATAGTAGGACAGATTCTTGTGATCGCAATGAACTATGGTGGTGTGGGGTGATCCATGTAACAGGTGTCGCCAAGTTGCTAATCCCTTGATGATTGCCAAGAGTTCTCGGTCATAGATCTGGTAGTTTTGCTCTGTTTGTGTTAATGCATGTGAAATAAATCCACAAGGGTGTAAAGCCCCCGTTTCATCAGCTTGTTTCAGCACTGCTCCTATTGCCTTATTCGATGCATTGGTTTGAAGGATAAAGGGTCGAATTGGATCTGGCATTAATAATACTGGCATGGACGCGAATTTTTTCTTTAGAATCTCAAAGGCATTGTTCCATTCAGTAGTCCAGTCGAATGGTTCAGTTTTCTTAGTAAGATTGGTGAGTGGTTTAGTGATGGCAGCAAAGTTTCCAATGAAGCATTGGTAAAAGTTCCCAAATCCGAGGAATGATCGGACTTGTTTGACTGTGGTAGGGATTGGCCAATTGGCAATCCCTGCTGACTTTATTGGGTCCATCTGAATGCATCCAGGGGTGATGATCATTCCTAAGAATTTGACTTCCTGCATGGCAAACTTGCATTTTTCTAATTTCAGGAATAGATTGTTATCTTGTAACCATTGTAAAATTTGCTTTGTCCGCTCTTCCAGTTGTTCCAGTGTTTCCGCACAGATTAACATGTCGTCCATGTAAATGATTAGCCATCCTTCATTGATCATGTCCCTAAAGTATTCGTTCATCATAGTTTGGAAGGTTGATGGCAAGTTGCATAATCCAAAGAACATTACTGTTGGTTCATAGAGCCCTCAATTGGTAATAAAGGCTGCTTTCCATTTGTCTCCCTTTTTGATGCGAACATTGTTGTATCCCCATCAGAGGTCTAGTTTGGTGAAGTACTTGGCGCCTCGTAGTTTAGTCATGAGATCAGAAACTAAGGGAAGGGGATATGCGTTTTTGATGGTCCATTCGTTGAGGTATTAATAATCCTGACAGGGTCGGAGTGCTCCACTTTCTTTCTTTGCTACAAAGAAGAACGGTGATGCCTGCGGTGATGTAGACGGTTTAATGTATCCTTTCTTGAGTTGTTCATCAATCCATTCATCTAACAACCCCTGTTCTTTGATGGATAGAGGATAGAGTTTACTAGCCTTTGGGACAAAGCCTTCCTTTGTGTTGATTGCATGATCCCATGGTCAACTGGATGGGAAACGTTCTGATGCCTTTTTGTCAAAGATGGTGCACCATTGCTCATATTCTGTCGGTAGAGTGGTAGATGGTTTGTCTTTCTTTAGCCTGTGTTCTAGTTCCTGTGATGCTGATGTTTTAACTCTAATCCAATAGTCATCTTCGCCCCATTGCTGGGAGTCGAGGGCTAGCTGCCAGATTGCTTTTGGTGATCTGTCCATATCTCCAATTTTCAGAGATTTCTCTTGCCAGTTGATGATCAGGTTATCATTTGTTGGTCACCTAGCTTAGTGATCCAGAACCAATTGGTAAATTGTTGTCCCTCGATCATGTAGCACATTTTAGTCCGATGTGTGATCATTCCTTTCACATTTACCGTTCCATCTGCGTTTCTGACTTTAACTGGTTTCTTAAGTCGTTCTTTCTTGAGCTCCTTTACTGCTCCCTCGTCTACAAAGTTTCCTTCTGCTCCACAATCGATTAGCAGACATTCCAGCGGGTAAATTAGTCGATTTGATAGTTAACAAAATGCGCTTGTCATTGTTGGATAATACTATTACAGAATCAAGCGCTAACTGTTCAGATCTCGATAATAAGGAAGGGCCAACTGCTGAGTGATGCTTCCTGACTAAAAACCCTCGTTTTTGAATTCGTTTAAGAGGGCATTCTTCTCTTCAGTAGACATTGCTGAAAAGATGGCTCTAATTTTCTTTGCTGGTTCGTCTTCTTCCTTCTGTTGTTCCTCAGTGATGGAACAGACAGCCTTATTCTGGTAAGAAGACCTGGATGAAGATGCATCATTGCGTTTCAGGCAGTTCCTGGAGATGTGTCCCTGTGTTCCACATCTGAAACACTTGCCAGTCTTTCGGTATTACTCCTTTTGATCATCTGTCAATTGGCTAGGAGTCGTGGTATTTATAGCTCTGATTGTTCCGGATTGGTTGCTGTTCCGATTGAAACGCATTCCAGATCCATCATTGGTTCTCCTGTTCCCTTGTCCTGTCATATCCCAGGCATTATGGTGATCCTCCGCCTTATCATAGGCTTCTTGCATCGTCTTGATCTTCCTTTGGTCCTGTAAGATCGTCCTAGCAAGTTCTAAGGGTAATCCCTTGACAAATGCCTGCAACTGAGCGGGTATTCCAGTGAGCCCAGAGGTTCCTATGTCCATGCGAAATTTTCTAATGTATTCTGGGACTGAAACACCGTTTCCAACTCTTAATTTGGATAGATTGTTCAGGGCTCAAAGGGTGCTGTTGACTTCTCCCCAGTCATTGATGAAACATGTTTTAAATGCTTCATAGTTGCTCCATTTGAATGTGGCTGTGGCACTGCCTCTGTTGTCGTTCAATTCACTTCGAATAATAGTTTTCCAGTCATCTAGTTCTGGTCCCATGCATGCAAGCGCATATCTGACTTTCTTTTCATCCTTTCCTTCATAGTTCTGCTCGTTGAGGGTAAAGTAATCCTCAAGCTGTCCTAAAAATGACCTTGCTTCGATTTGTTTGCCTGTGAAAGGTTGTATAGGCTGCGGTTTGATATCTCCTTTAGAGCTAGCACTAGTTTCAGATGCCATTCTTGGTTCAGGAGTGATCGGTGGTTCAGGGTTAATCGGTGGTTCAGGGGTTGGTGTTCTGGTGATCGGTTTCGGTTCTGGAGTAGGGGTTCTACTCAGAGTTCTGGGTTTCGAAGATGGGGGCGGTCCTTGTTTTGAGTAATCTGTATCAAATGGGTTTTCCTCAAGCTTGGCTTGTTCAATTCGTAGTAATTCCTCCCACTCTGCTAAAAGGCTAGCTGTGATTCCGTGTTGGTCACTGTCTCCAAAGAATTCTCTGTAGAGGGTTCTTCCTGGGTCGTTTTCTGGTTCCTTGACAAGGTAGAGTGGTTCTCCTTGTACTTCACTACCCCAGTCTAGGTAGATTTGATCAGGTAAATCGAATTCAAAGGCTCCTGAGTAGAAATCTCCTGAAAAATATTTATCTGGGACCGGTTCATTTCGTTTCCATACTTCTGTAACAAAATACCAGGTTCATTGGTAGAGAAAAACTTCTTGTCGTCCAAGGTAGTATTTCCCCTTATAGGTGATGGATCCGTTTGGGGGTCGTTCCTGAGAGCTGCGGGTCTCAATGGTGTTGGCTAGGGATGATACCCTGAGCTAGTCCTGAGTTCCAACTTATGTTACGGTCAATGTCCACAACGTCGTTCAGCGTCCAAGTCTACAGCAACAAACAGAGTCTCGGTCTGTTCCCAGCCACTGGACAAGGATTCTAGGCACTAAGTCTGATGATGACGAAGGCTAGAGAGAGAGCAAGGAGAGCAGTTGAGGCGACAAGCAAAAGAGCGTTCAAGTTATGGATATGATTCAACTAAGTTGGAACTAAAGAACTACGGTACATGAGAGGGGTTTATATACGTTTAAAGAACAATGAAGACTAAAGGGGAAAGAGCATAGCTATCTAGAAAAGGAAAAGGTGAAGGTAGCTATGAAAGGAGATAACGTCCAAGCATAACTATGGGTTTGTAACAAGTAAATGTAGTCTGTTAACAAAGGGAAAAGAGAACTGTAACAGGGACTGGCCAGTCAGCAATACCTGCTAGTTTAATTGGGTCCATCTGGATGCATCCAGGGGTGATGATCATTCCTAGGAACTCGACTTCCTGTGTGGTAAACTTGCACTTTTCTAGTTTCAGAAACAGATCATTATCTTGTAACCATTGTAAGACTTGTCTTGTCCACTCTTCCAATTGTTCCAATGTTTCTGCGCAGATTAACATATCATCCATGTAGATGATTAACCATCCTTCATTGATCATATCTCTGAAGTATTCATTCATCATAGTCTGAAAGGTTGATGGTGAATTGCATAATCCAAAGAACATGACCATTGGTTCATAGAGCCCTCAATTGGTAATAAAGGCTGCTTTCCATTCATCTCCCTTTTTGATGCAAACATTATTGTATCCCCATCAGAGGTCTAGTTTGGTGAAATACTTGGCACCTTGCAGTTTAGTCATAAGATTGGAGACAAGGGGAAGGGGATATGCATTTTTGACAGTCCATTCATTCAGATATCAGTAATCTTGACAGGGTCAGAGTGTCCCACTTTCTTTCTTTCCTACAAAGAAGAACAGTGATGCCTGTGGTGATGTAGATGGTTTAATATATCCTTTCTGGAGCTGTTCATCAATCCATTTGTCTAACAGTCCTTGTTCTTTGACAGATAAGGGATAAAGTTTACTAGCTGTTGGGATGAAACCTTCCTTAGTGTTGATTGCATGATCCCATGGTCAACTAGATGGGAAACATTCCAATGCTTTTTTGTCAAAGATGGTGCGCCACTGCTCATATTCTGATGGTAGCGTCATAGATGGTTTGTCCTTCTTTAGCCTGTGCTCCAGTTCCTGTGATGCTGATGTTTTTACTCTGATCCAATAGTCATCTTCACCCCATTGCTGAGAATCTAGGGCCATCTGCCAAATTGCTTTTGGAAATGTGTCTGGATCTTCAATCTGCAGAGATTTTTCTTGCCAATTGATGATTGGGTTGTTTTCTTCTAACCAAGGTATTCCTAGGATCATCCATTGATTGCCTAGCTTAGTGATCCAGAACCAGTTTACAAATTGTTGTCCTTCAATCATGTAGCATATTTTGGTGCAATGTGTGATCATTCCTTTTGCATTTACCATTCCATCTGCATTTCTGACTTTAATAGGTTTCTTGAGTCATTCCTTTCTGAGCTCCTTCACTGCTCCTTCATCTACAAAGTTTCCTTCTGCTCCACAATCAATTAGGGCAGATGTTCCAGCAGGTAAATCAGTCAATTTGATAGTTAATGAAATGCGCTTGTTATTGTTGGATAATACTATTACAGAATCAAGCACTAACTGTTCAGATCTCAATAATAAGGAAGGGCCAACTGCTGAGTGATGCTTCCTAACTAAAAACCCTCATTTTCGAATTCGTTTAAGAGGGTGTTTTTCTCCTCAGTGGACATTGCTGTAAAGATAGCTCTAATTTTCTTTGCTGGTTCATCTTCTTCCTTCTGTTGTTCCTCAGTGACAGAACAGACAGCCTTATTCTGATAAGAAGACCTGCATTTCAGGCAGTTCCTGGAGATGTGTCCCTGTGTTCCACATCTGAAACACTTTCCAGTCTTTTGGTATTCCTACTTTTGGTCATCTGTCAATCGACCAGGAGTTGTGGTATTAATAGCTCTGATTGTTCCGGATCAACTATTGTTATGACTGAAATGTGTTCCAGATCCATCATTGGTTCTCCTGTTTTCCTGTTCTGTCATGTCCCAAGCATTATGGTGATCCTCAGCCTTGTCATAGGCTTCCTGCATCGTCTTGATCTTCCTCTGATCTTGTAAGATTGTCCTAGTGAGTTCTAAGGGTAGTCCTTTGACAAATGCTTGCAACTGAGTGGGTATTCCAGTAAGACCAGATGTTCCTATGTCCATGTGAAATTTCCTAATGTATTCTGGGACTGAAATGCCATTTCCTACTCTCAATTTGGATAGGTTATTCAAGGCTCAGAGGGCGCTGTTAACTTCTCCCCAATCATTGATGAAACATGTTTTAAATGCTTCATAGTTGCTCCATTTGAATGTAGCTGCAGTACTGCTCCTATTGTCGTTCAACTTGCCTCGAATAATGGTTTTCCAATCATCTAGTTCTGGTCCCATGCATGCAAGCACATACCTGACTTTCTTCTCATCTTTTCCTTCATAGTTCTGTTCATTGAGAGTAAAATAATCCTCAAGCTGTCCTAAAAACAATCTTGCTTCGATTTGTTTTCCTGTAAAAGGTTGTATAGGCTGCGGTTTGATATCCCCTTTAGAGCTAGCACTGGTTTCAGATGCCATTCTTGGTTCAGGAGTAATTGGTGGTTCGTGGTTGATTGGTGGTTCAGGGGTTGGTGTTCTGGTGATTGGTTTTGGTTCTGAAGTAGGAGTTCTACTCGGGGTCCTTGGTTTTGGAGATGGGGGCAGTTCTGGAGTAGGAGTTCTACTCAGGGTTTTCTGTTTTGGAGATGGGGGCAGTCCTTGTTTCAAGTAATCTGTGTCAAATGGGTTTTCCTTAAGCTTAGCTTGTTCAATTCATCATAATTCCTCCCACTCTGCTAAAAGGCTAGCAGTTACTCCATATCAGTTGCTAGTTCCAAAGATTCTTCTGTAAAGAGTCTTTCCTAATTCGTCTTCTGGTTCTGTGACAAGGTAGAGCAATTCTCCCTGTACTTCACTACCCCAGTCTAGGTAGAGTTGATCAGGTAAATCATGTTCAAAGGCTCCTGAGTAAAAGGTTCCTGAAAAGTATCTGTCTGGGACTGGTTCATTTTGTTTCCTTCCTTCTGTAACAAAGTACTAGGTTTGTTGGTAGAGAAAAACTTCTCATCATCCTAGGTAGTATTTCCCCTTATAGGTGATGGATCCATTCAGGGGTTGTTCCTGAGAGCTGCGGGTCTCAATGGTGTCAGCTAGGGGTGATACCCTGAGCTGGTCCTGAGTTCCAACTTATGTTACAGTCAATGTCCACAACGTCATTCAGTGTCCAAGTCTACAGTGACAAACAGAGTCTTGGTCTGTTCCCAACCACTGGACAAGGATTCTAGGCACTAAGTCTGACAATGACAAAGGCTAGAGAGAGAACGAGGAGAGTGGTTGAGACAATGAGCAAAAGAGCATTCAAGTTGTAGATATGATTCAACTAATGTTACGATATGGACTCTTTCTTTATTTTTCTCTATTTTATTCAGAGGCCTACAGATGTATAATGGGATGCAAGCATACAGCAAGGGACCCCTATCCAGATATGGCAGGAGGATTATATAACCCAGGGTGGCTATACGATCAAGGCTGTTAGGGGATATTGGGTGAAATGGCATTCACAGGAAGGGACCAGGAGTCTGGGTAAGTCCAAACAGGTCTGGGAGATGGGTCTGGGTCTTGTTGCTGCACGTGCATAGCCTTAGTGGCTGTGCAGACTGTGCACACAGACCAGTGACTCAGGTATATAAGGTGTGTGTTTCTGTAGGTAGGAGTCCTTAAGACTCTAGATTGTTTCCTCCTTGTAGGTCACAGACTATTGTGTCTAGGCTTTGTCTCTATATATCTTTCTTCTCTGAAGCTTGTGATTGTGTATAAGGATTAGTCCTAACATAATCTAGAGTCTTCTTATCACACCCTTCGTCATTAGTCACAGTGTGGAGCAAGTCTTGCTCATTGTCACAGACAGTGACAAAGAGAGTCTCGCTTTTTGACAAACCATCTGACTCTGTACATGTTACAGCACGTGTCTACAGACAGCCTCAAGGAATCTAGGCAACAAACGACTGCAACAACAGATAGCCTCATTCTACCATTGTAGAGTGACTACAACCAATTGGCTACTGGCAATAAAACAGTATTAGACAAGAGCTTGGAGCATGCTGTGGTTGACCAGGCAGGGTCTTGCAGGCACCAGCACTAGTACTGCGGAAAAGGGAGCGGAACTCCTGAAGAAAATCCATTTGTGTGTCATGTAGCAAGGAGAACAGTCTGAGAATACCAATCACATATCAGATCTATTGATCTAAGCACAAGGACATCTCAGTGAAGCCCCGGGCACCACACATTTGGGTCACTTGTTGGAATTAAATCAAAGATTTGAGTGCAGGTGCATTATTGACCGCATCAAACAGTGGTAGTATTAGGAAGTACTACTATGGAAGAAGAGTCAACATCCCTCTACTTGAGGTGTCATCGGAATCGCGGATCTAAAGAGGATCAAATAAAGATAAGAATGGCAGGGCTGTTCCAATTTGTATTACCAAGGGCCAACATGACCCTTGTTCAGATCAGGAAAGTGTTCTCGATTGAATGGGCGCAGGGATGCGCAGAAGAGAAATCATCCAAAATAGTACAAGTCTGGACTGACAACTGGCAACGTGATGCTCACATATGAGCATGGAGGACCTGGGTTAAAGATCAGAGGCATCTCAATAAAAAACAACAACATCAGGAAAAATTAGCAGCATGGCGCACTGAAGAAGCGGCCATCAAGGAACAGGAGGATGCATGGCAGGAACTATTAAAAATATGCCATGAACAATTGTTACAAAGGCGCTGGTTCAAGGAGCTGGAGCAACAGATTGCAAGGAAAAAGAAAACCCTTGAAGAGGTTCTGAATCAATTAGAACTGGGTTTGGCTGTTAGGGAGGCATTGTTCAACATGCCCTCCAACATCGAATTACTGTTGATCAGTTTCAATGTCTATACATTGAAACATGACAGTCTGGTGTTAACTACCAAAGAATGAAATCAGTTAATGCATGCCCTAAATGGAAATATAGAAGGAGCAGTGGAAGTCCATCGCCGATATAGCAATTTTTCCGTTCATCCTGATATCCCCGGATACTGTTATCTCAATATGATCAAAGTACAGTATTGGAATCAATACAATTGGCCCACTTATCCCCAGATATTTGAACTGGTGTCATGGGATCCCAGATTAAGAAATACCAGGGCACGGATCACCATTAGACCCACTCAGGGAGTCGATAACTGTTACCATGTGGAACCTTGCATGGATGGGCTCCAAGCTTGGAGATATATGTTCTTTTTGGAACAAATGGGATCTGGAAATAAAAAGCTAGGCGCCTTTAGGATGACAGGTGCTATACTTGGAAATCTGTATAATGCCTTAACAGGATGGCAAACAGCCTGGCAGGAGGATGATGAAACCCCAGCCCCTGCAGGATCAGCTCTGGCACAAGTAGCAGTGCAAAATGATGCAATTCATTGACAACAGCAACTACGAGAGGAAACTCTCGCCTCAATTGGCCAAGTGGTAGCAGGAATAATTAATGAGTACCACCGAACCAATTCAGTTCGAGAACCCATGCCCCTTACTAAGGCCAAGATGCCTGATTATTACAAAGGAGATCCCCGAATGGTTGATGGATGGCTGCAGCAGATGCAGACATACTTTTTGTTAGCCAGAGAAATCCAGTTGGACCAAAAGATCTCCATTTGTCTTTATCAAATCAGGAAAGGAAAGGACAATAGAGCAGGTGATTGGGCAGGTGTAAAACTCAAAGCAGTACAGGATGCACATCAGGAATACCAGGACCAAATCATTAATGCAGGATGGCCTGACAGTCTGTCATGGGAAGAACTAAATCAGGGGGAAAGAATGGAGAATGGACATGTTCTCAGGGAACCACTAAGAAACCAATTTCCCTTCACCAGTTGGATGGACTTTATGAATCAAATGCATGAATTTTTCATGTCTACTGAAACACAGGAGAAAGCCACAGATGCAATCCTAACGTTACGGCAAGGAAACACTATGATTGAGGATCATGTGGTTAGATTTAACGCTTTGGTACTGCTGGTTGGATGGGATAATAGAGCATTAATCTCTCTGTTCAAGCAAAATATCAACCCAGCACTGGGAAGAGATCTAATCAGGCATGGGAATCTAGGAGATGACACAACCCTGAAACAGATTCAGGATCGGGCAATAGAACTGGCAGGGGCTTACCGCAAGGCAACAGAAGCATATGGACCCAATAAGCAAAAGGGTGCATATAAGGAAAGACTGGTTGTTAAGGATAGCAAACCAAATCAGTTTCAATACAGCATGCCGACTATGTCCAAGGATCCCAATGCAATGGACGTGGACAAATCCCAACGAAAGTTCAATGGCCATTGCTATAACTGTGGCAAAGAAGGACATCTTGCACGAGAATGTCCTGAACCAAAGAAGCCCTGATGGAAGGCAAGAGAAGTATGGATTGAGGAGCTCACCAAGGAGCAATGGAAGGAGCTCAGAAAAGAAAAGGGTTTTGGCGAAAGCCAGTAGGCAAGCACTCAGCGCTGCTGGCTAATAGAGTTTCGAAATTGGATAATGACTCTTGTGTAAATATACAAGATCTATTATATGAATATTCTTCTCATATTCATCGGATTCAAAACTTAATTGTGAGCGCAAAACCCAGAATTAAGCAATGGACTCCTGCCTGGGTAATGAGATGGATATGGCAACAAGATGAAACTGTTGCTATAGATTGTCTGAAAGGATGGGTTCATGAGAAGCGTTTATCTGAGGTGACACCACAATTGTTGAAGGAATTGAATCAACAATCAGAATCAGAAGCAATGTGGAATCTAACACAGCTATGGCAACAAATTGTCAAGGCCTCAGGAAAGCAGGAAATGAATCTGAAAGGGATAATAACCACTATGGACACAGGATCCACAATTCCTGTTACAGCTTTAGTTGATTCAGGATGCACAGGATCATGCATTAATGATGAGTTTGTGGAGAAACACCGGATGAACAAACAGCACCTCATGAGACCAGTACCAGTTTATAATGCAGATGGAACTCATAATACCATGGGTAATATCGAGTATATGGTGCAGTTTAAATTACAAATTGGAGACCACAAAGAAGTAATGGACTGCTGTGTTGCACGACTGGGAAAAACGGATTTGTTCTTGGGGCATGACTGGTTACAATTGCATAATCCAAGTATGAATTGGAAAAAGCATGAAGTAACTTTCAGCCAGTGTCCAGGGACATGTTGGAATCAATCTACTGTGAGCAAACCTGAGGAGGAGGTAGAAGAACCCAAATCCTTAGAAGACGGAGAGTGTCTCTTTGCTGTGTATATAGGACTGGGAGAGTTAAAACTACAACCACTGTCAACAGACATCACAGCTAAAGAGGCAATGGCTAGTAAAAAGCAGTCATTAGAAGAAACAGTACCAGGACACTATCTCAAGTATTGAAAGGTGTTTGAGAAAGAAACATTTGATGAATTACCACCAAGACAACCATGGGATCATGCCATCAAGTTTATTCCAGGAGGACAGCCGACGGATTGCAAGGTGTACCTGTTAAATAAAGAAGAATGGGAACAATTGGATGAGTTCCTCGAAGAAAATCTGAAGTCAGGATGGATAAGACCAAGCATGTTGGAACAAGCATCACCCTTCTTCTTTGTCAAGAAAAAAGATGGAAAATTAAGACTGGTACAAGACTACCAGAAATTAAATGACATCACAAGGAAGAACCATTACCCATTGCCCTTGATCGGAGAATTAATTGATCAGTTATCAAAAGCCAAGGTGTTCTCTAAGATGGATATTTGGTGGGGGTACAATAATATTCAAATAAAGGAAGGTGATGAATGGAAGGCAGCTTTCAAAACCCATCACGGCTTATTTGAACCACTGGTTATGTTCTTTGGTCTCTGCAATTCCCCAGCAACGTTCCAGACAATGATGAATGACATCTTTAGGCAAGAGATTGCTGAAGGATGGGTCATCATTTATATGGATGATATCTTGGTGTTCTCCCAGTCACAGGACGCACACACGATGCATGTTAATTGCATCTTAGCAAAACTGGAGCATCACAAGTTATCATTGAAACCGGAAAAATGCTGGTTTGATCAGCCTCAGATCGATTTCCTAGGACTAGTTATCAGTCAAGATTCTATCCAAATGGAAAAAGGCAAAGTACAGGCTGTGGTTGATTGGCCAATCCCTACATGCAAGTGTGAACTTCAGCAGTTCTTGGGTTTCATCAACTTTTATTGATGTTTTGTGCTGGGATTTGCTAAGACAGCAAAACCCTTGATGGGTCTTACAGGCAAGGTTGAGTGGCATTGGACGGAACAGCAGACTGTGGCCTTTCAGGGACTGAAAGACCTTGTGGCAAGGTAGGTAGTCCTCAAAATTCCCGATGATGACAGTCAATTTCGTGTCAAAGTAGATGCGTCTGACTTTGCAATTGGTGGAATTTTGTCTCAGCAAAACAAGGACAGTACATGGAGACCTGTGGCTTTCATTTCTAAGTTGTTAAACAAAGCGGAACAAAATTACGAGATTTATGACAAGGAAATGCTTGCAGTTATGCATGCATTCTATGAATGGTCTCACTACCTCAAGGGTGCAAAGGAGCAGATCGAGGTCTTAATGGATCATCAAAACCTCATGTACTTCCAAAAACCGCAGAACTTAAACTGAAGGCAGGCACAATGGGTCACAGATCTACAAGAATTCAACTTTGTCATCAAACATTGGTCTGGAAAGTCTAACTCTAAAGCTGATCTATTGTCAAGAAGAGCAGGGCATGAAAAGGGACAGAATGAGTGATACTCCTGAAGGATCATTTGTTTGTAAGGATCTATGATGATGATCAGGCAATTGAAGACATCATTAAAGCGATCCAGAAGGTCTCGGCTCAGCAATGGGAAACTCAGGTTTGACAAGGCATTGAACAGCAGGACCCTGACTTTAAAACTGAGAAAGGATTGGTTGAATGGAAGGGTCGGATTTACATACCAGTGGATGCACGGATCAGGGGTGACTTGATTCAGATTCACCATTCCTGGGGGCACTCAGGGGTAGCCAAGACTGTGGAGAGTCTCACCCATAACTTTTGGTGGCCACAAATGCGAAAGGACATTGAGTGCTTTATATGAGGATGTGAAATGTGCCAAAAGGCAAAGCCAAATTGACAACCAAGGGCAGCACCATTAAATCCGAATGAAATTCCTGACACACCATGGGAAATAATCTCGGTAGATCTAATCGGACCATTGCCGGACTCAAAGGGCAATGACATGATCATGGTTGTGGTAGATTGGTTCACGAAAAAGGCATATTTCCTTCCAACAACATCGTCAATTACATCGCAAGGAGTAACTGTCTTATTCAGGGACAACATCTTTAGGGAACACAGGTTACCAAGAAAGGTTATCAGTGATCAAGGACCACAGTTCATCTCAAAGTTTATGGACAATTTATATGGGATCCTGGGAATACAGGCCAATAGGTCCACAGCTTATCATCCGCAAACTGATGGACAGACAGAACACATTAATCAGGAAGTCAAGGAATTCCTGACAATGTTTGTCAACCATCGACAGGACAATTGGAGTGATTGGCTTGTGGTGGCTCAATTTTGCCACAATGATTGTGTACATTCGTCCACAGGGTTCTCACTGTTTTTCATGAACTATGGAAGACATCCCAACAAGGGGATGAATCTGCTGTACCAGCCAAAAACTGTTGTCATGGAAGAATTGGTCAAAGAAGTCGAGGATGTACATGCCAAGGCTAAGGCTGCACTGGAGAAAACCACCAAAGCAATGAAAAAACAGTGGGATGTGCACAGAACACCAGCACAAAATTATCAACCTGGCAATAAGGTGTACCTCAGCACGGAAAATTTGCCAATGCTTTGAGCAACCAAGAAGTTAGATGGCAAGTTTGTGGGTCCCTTAGAAGTGGTTGAGAAGGTCAGCAAGTCTGCATACCAGTTAAAGATCCCTGCTGCATGGAAGATCTATAACATTTTCAACAAAGTACTCTTAAAGCCATATATTGCTCCGGAATTCCCCAATCAAATCGAGAAAGTTGCCAAACGTAAAGAGGCACAGATGGTGGAGGAATCGGAGGATGATGAGTACAAAGTCAAAGAAGTCATAGACAGCCGAGTCAGCAGGCAAAATGGTGGCAGACTGGAGTACTTGGTCAAATGGAAAAACTACCCTGTGGAAGAATCAACATGGGAACCAGCAGAAAACCTTGCTAACACTAAAAAGGAGGTTCAGAAGTTCCACAGGCAAAACCTAAGCACACCTCAGCAGCTGGCATTCATGGACTTGCAGTTTAAGAATTGGCACAACTACACGGATACAAAGGCTCCCAAACAGTTGTTTGGTTGGGAAGATGGCAAATTCGAGCGTGACTACCTCAACAAGTTAAAACAGAATTGGCAATGGTGGAAAGGCGACCACAAACTCATCTATGCTGAACCCAACATGGACAGGGCATTCTCAAGAGACCTTGAGCATGGTGGGCCAGTTAAACCCACACTTGATTCCCCTAGGCAGACCAGCGCATGACTTCCCGGGACGTGAAGTCTTGAGGAGGAGGTCATGTTATAATACAGACTTTTTCTTTATTTTTCTCTATTTTATTCAGAGGCCTACAGACATATAACGGGACACGAGCATACAGTGAGGGACCCCTATCCAGATATGGCAGGAGGATTATATAACCCAGGGTGGCTATACAATCAAGACTGTTAGGGGATATTGGGTGAAATGGCATTTGCGGGAAGGGACTGGGAGTCTGGGTAAGTCCAAACAGGTCTGGGAGATGGGTCTGGGTCTTGTTGCTGTGCGTGCATAGCCTTAGCAGCTGCGCAGACTGTGTGCACAGACCAGTGACTCAGGTATACATATAAGGTGTGTGTTCTGTAGGTAAGAGTCCTTAAGACTCTAGATTGTTTCCTCCTTGTAGGTCACAGACTATTGTGTCTAGGCTTTGTCTCTATATATCTTTCTTCTCTGAAGCTTGTGATTGTGTATAAGGATTAGTCCTAACAACTAAGTTGGAACTAAAGAACTACGGTACATGAGAGGGGTTTATATATGTTTAGAGAACAATGAGAACTAATGGGGAAAAGGCATAGCTATCTGAGAAAGGAAAGGTGAAGGTAGCTATGAAAGGAGATAACATCCAGAGCATAACTATGGATTTGTAACAAGTAAATGTAATCCGTTAACGAAGGGAAAAGAGAATTGTAACACTCAGCACTTTTGCAAATGGCCACTTAAAACAGCTCAGAGACCATGACAATAATCATGGAAGCAAGAAACCTGTTGGCACTCTCATTATGGCTATGCAAGCAGTATGTCACGTTTACCACTTATTCACCAGACTAACTATTTTAGATTGGTCAAGTGCTCAAACACTGGCATACTGGAGAATTAATAGAGGAGAAGAAACAGAAGTTTTTGGCAGATAACTATGGCAATATTGTGGTCAAGGCCAAGAAGCCAGATGGTACAATGACAAATGGCAAGATGATGTGCATCCAATGTGCAACTGTATTCATCCAAACATTGCGCTCTCTCACCAACACTCAATGGGATCAGCTCATTGTCAATGCTTGTCAACATTTTTTCACCAAAAAGAATCAGTCTTGAATCTGCTCAACAAGTACTGCTACTCTTGTTGAAGAAGAAGAGGAGGAGGAAGACCCTGATGGGGACTTTGTGATGATGTTGGCCTAAGTATGGTAATGTTTGCAGAAGCTATGCTAATCATTATTCATCCCTGACAATTCTACAGTTCAAGAATTTGTTATCACTCTCAAGCAATGCTCTCACACATAGCATCATGTTATCATTCCAGAAATGTTCTCGCATTCACTTGTAGTATCCAATAAATAGATAATAATAATAATGAATTTCTATCATGCTTTTTGAGATATGTGAATGCTTTAATGAGACAAAAAATGCTTTGAGAGCAGTCAGAGCACTTTGAAAGCCATTAAATGAGCTTTCAAAGCTATGTACCTGTCTGAAAAAAGCAGAAACGCACTTTGGCCACTTTGACTGCTTTGACCACTTTGGTGAGTGGCCAAAGCAGCCAAAGCGGAATCTGCCGAAAACGAGTTGCTCATCACTCCCATCAATATTTAGCATATCACTTGCTCTCAGCACACTCATCAAGATTTAATGGCACTACTGTTCATGTGCAAGGTTTTCATGTCACTTGTACTGTGTTGTAGTTCATAGGGACCAGCAATAGACATTTTTGCATAAAATTGAGTACCTATGGACAGCTTAAATAAGCAGAAAATTCACTCTCAGAGCATTCTGAGAGCTGTAGGAGTGGAAAGTGCTGAAAACTCAGTGCTCAGGAGTAACATTAGTGAGATGGGTAGTACTCCGAAGCAATATTGTTAAGGTGAGAAGTACCCTGGAGCTTTCGGCAGGGTCTCGCAACTTCAGAAAAAAGCAGTGCACTCCCATCAAAAACATTGATGTATCACATTCCGCTCACGGAATACTTTCCCCGCACATACTATTCGATCTTTACTCTTCACCATCCTTAAAGCTAACCCATCTGCCATCATGTTTGACACTATCACTCCCGCCCCCAGGGTCTGTCATCCCTTTTTTGATGACTAAACGACCTACACGGTATGCGTTCGTCCTACTTTACTGCGGCTGTTCACTAGCCTTTTCATACACGAATCCCCTGGATATCATTGCCCTTCCCATTGTTACTGCCCCAGTTCGTAGTCATACCAATATAATCATTCCCATGGGGAAAAAAAAAGGCATAAATAGCCTGCGACTGGGGTCATTGCGGGCTACCAGGACCGCCATGCAAGCTCTCATGGAAACCACTCCTGGAAACTCCCATCTACCATTGCCCACCAGTGGGGTCAGGTCAAAACCTTTTCGGTTGCCAGGATTCAAATCGGATTCAAATTTGAACCGGTGGGCAACGACATCATCCATCTATCATCGAACATCATGCATCAATCGCTATCGCATTGTCTATAAAAGGGCCATCGACACAATGAGATACGTCTAGGCTGGTTCCTCACCCACTCTGACATTGACATTATCATGCATCTCTCATCCTCTGCAATTATTCTTGTTCACCCACTGTGTGCTATTATAGCAGCTGGCACTACGCCTTTCTGGAACAAAGTAACCTCACATGTAAATTCAAAACCGCTTTCGATCCCCCGCTTACTCCCCCGTTCTGACCCTGATTTTATTTTAGAATCTCGTGAATAACATAAATCAGGCCAAGGAGAACTTTGGCTCGGGGAGTAAAGTTATCTATGATGCATGCACGGCCCTTGAAAACATGACACCCTTTCTCGAAAATGGCAACTTCAAGTTGTACCAACAGAAGCTAAATCACCAAAATCGCATTGTGAAAGTGATGCGAGTACAGACAGAAGACGAGGAGAATGCCGCTCTGCGAGAAATACAGCTTTTTAAAAATCTCGGCGTGTATAGTGGGCGCGGGGTGGAAAAAAGACGTGACTGTGCACAAGAAAAAGGCCTCTGTCTAATGTACTATGTCTTCCTGGCATATTATGGCGTGACGTTCGAGGACGCGTTGAATAACGCTGAGGAGAAGAAGGAAATTCAACTGGAATTACAACAGGACTCACAACCAGCTGACGACACGGCAGTGAAACTGCAGTTAATGTTGGAGTTAAAGGCCGCCGTGGAAGAAGAGTTGAAATATTGTGCAGGCCGTGGGGTCAGAATGAATAAGTGCGTCAGTCATCCCTATTGACGCCCAGTTGTGGTTCAACTCAACTCACTCAATTTTTTAGTCAGAATGTGGGTAATTGGAATAACTTTGTGTTCCAACACTCCTATAGCCATCACGTGTACAAACCAAGGGGCTACAGGGCATATGTAGTTAATTTGAGTGGGGGGACCGGCCCTCCTCCGAATGGCAGGGCGTTAGCTCACAAAGTGTTTCCTAAAGCGTCTTGGACCAAAAATCCCTGACGTCCCTGTCAGGGATTTAGACCCCTATCTCTAGTTAGCTGTAGTTGAGAATACGACGTTACTTGTTGAGCCAGTAAGAAACTAAGCGGTATCCTGTTGCTGATCTTGTGGTTGCCGGAACAGTACTACCCGTCTGTGACGACGATATAGAACCGTAGAAATGACAATCTACGGTAGGGCCTACTATCTTTTATTTTTGACGAAATGATGAATATGTCTACACAAGCGCCGTTTGGAATCAGTTTATCAATTGGTGGATATGTCCCGTTGTTCTCCCTTCAAATTTGGTTCACTTCTCGTTTATTGCAGGCTAGGCTACGGTGACCGTTTCATGAGGCCTCGTCTCTGGGAAAACCGTAGCCTTAAGAATCGAGTACAAAGATGCTAACTCGGAGTTGCCGTTGCAGGTCCGTGCTCTAGTGCATCAGCAAAATGTGCGCGGCTTTAAAGTTATCTCAGCACTAATGTTGCCCTTGCCAAGAAACCCATCCGGGTATATGGCGGGGTATGGGCACGGATCTCACCTGAAACTTCAGAGTATATTGGCTACAAGTCACGGTCCCAGTGTTCATACATGCACGCTGTGCTCTCCTGGCAACAGGACCAAAAAAAAAACCATTATCCATCATCCATCGTCCACCATCAATTATCTCTATCCCCTCGTCAATAAAAGGCTATCCAACACGATAATATGCGTCAGGCTGGTTCCTCACCCACTTTAACATCATCATCATCATGCGTCTTTCTTCCTTTGCGATCATTCTTGCTCACGCACTATGCGCTATTGCTGGCACTACGCCTATAGGGGCCAAATTCGCTTCACCAGTGAATTCAAACCGCTTTCAGTCCCCCGCTTGCCCTCCGTTCTGACTCCTGATTTTGTAGTATTTCAGGTCTAACATATATCAGGCCATGAAAAACTTTGGCTTGGGGAGTATTAATATACGTGAAGCGGCCACGGCTCTTGCGAGCATGTCCCCCATTCTCGAAAACGATAATTTCAAGTTGTATCAACAGAAGCTAACTAAGGAAGAACACCTCGTGAAAGTGATGCAAGTACAGTCGAAAGACGAGGAGAATCTCGTTCTCCAAGAAATACGGCTTTTTAAGGATGTCAGCGCATATCGTGCGCGGGGGGTGGAAAAAAGACACGACTGTACACAAGAAAAAAGCCTCTGTCTAACGTACTATGTTTTCCTGGGCTATTATGGTCAGGCGTACAAGGACGTGTTAAATGACGTCGAAGACAAGAAAGTGAAAGAGCAATTAATAAAAGAGGCCATGGAAAAAGCGTGGAATGATTATGCCACAGTATCCGGAGTCAAAATGGATGCGTGCGTTGGTCATCGGTCATCCCTATTAAAGCTAACTGGTTCAATTCACGCGATTTTTAGTACGAAAAAGAATGATTTTAATAACTACGTGTTCTTATCCCACTACGAATACGAGTTGGACACCCTGCACAAAAAAGGCGTCTTGGCATTTATAGTTAATTTGAGTGGGGGATCCGGCCCTTCCCCGAAGGACAGGAAGGAGCATCACCGAGTGTTTCCTAAAGCGTTTTGGACTCAAAAGACGTGAGGGAATTATGTAAACCCCTATCTCCAGTTAGTTCGCAATATATGGCGTTGCTTGCTGAGTCTAAGAAACTGAGCGGCGAGCATCCTCGACCCACAGTTACGAAGAGTGAAATCCACACCATCTGTTGACAACGATTTCAAACTTGGTGCTGAAGGGCCTACGCCACAGATGGATGCTCTGGTGTTGAAAATTGTGCGTCTATCTTGTGGCTGATCTTGCAGTTGGAACGGTGTCCGCCAGTGAAAACATCATATAACCGTTAACGTGAGGAACGGTACTAACGGGTTGATGGTGCGTAGGGTCTGTACCATCTTTTTTTGGAAGGAAATGAATGAAATAGTGCCGTGTGCATCGGGAGCATCAGCTTATCAATTTCCTCTTCAGTTTAGTTCGCTTCTCCTTGTCTGTTGCGGGCTCGGCTGTGACCGTTTCACGACGCCTCGTCTCTGGGCAGGAAAGTATCGAGTGATTCCTTCAGCATGCGTGGCCTGACAAAGAACGAGGTGCTGACCTTGTCCGAGTTGCTGCAGCTACTCCCTTTTTCTCAATCCGGCATGAAGTTGGCGATGCGTTCGAGTATAATGATGCATTCCTCACGCCGCAAGATCATGGTGAACTTGCTATACTGCAACCTGCAACGTATATTTGTATCTCGGTGGTTGACCTTGTGGGTGAGTCCCCCTTTGAGGTGGACCTTTCTGCCTCGCACAGCTGTCCGTTGCGGCAACGGTCTCCGCCATGATTTCTCAGCTTGTACTTTGAAAAAACAAGATTGACTTTTAAATGGTCGACGAGCCACCTGCCGATATCGCCGATCTTCCGCTTCAAGCTCCGCACTTATACCCCGCCTTGTTCTCGGCGTGGACGTGGGTTGCAAGTTCTTTGATATCGTGGCACGATGATTCGGACTTTGTGATCATGACCACAGCAGGTCCGGGATTCCGGCTGCCAACGGTCGCTCTCACAAGGCAAGGCTCGTTTCAGATCTGCAGCTCAATAGAGAAGTGATCCCCCCCCCCCTCCCATCTATTGTGGCTAATGTTTAAATGTGCATGCACGGTCTATCGGCAGGTCATAGTATGTCATGGCTATCTATTTTCCAGCTGCTGTATGTTCTGGATATATGATGTGATACAGTTCATGTCACATAAAACTTCAAACATTGCCGCCGTCATGCCCGAATGTTTCGGTTACCTCTTTACCTCGCACTGCCCACGCCATTCATTAAAAGAACCCTCGTTGCATTACCACTGGCAAGGGTTGCCATGATTCACTTCACCTTTGCGCTACTTTTCTTCCTCCTTCTCGGCACACACGTTGCGCCCAAAAAAAAAAAAAAAACAGATTTGGAAACGCGGCTGCCCAGTTACAAGCCTGAAGAAGGTGTGATTTACCGCGTATATTCGAGAGATTGGGTAAGTAGTTTCATTCTATCGTCGCAGCTACCAGTGGGTGCTTATTAATCGCTGATTGTGTGGCAGGGGGAAAATTACAAAAGATACAAGAATAGAAATCATCCTGTCGTTGTCCTCGGTCCAGATAAATTGACCAGAGGTTGGGGTACACTCGTGGTGGAGATAACGCACAATCCATTGAGGGATGTGCCCGTTAGATGCCTTAAAGACTTTTTCCCTGATCAGGAAGTTTGGATGCCTCTCAGTATGTTGAAAAAATCTGGACAAGGTAGCTTACATAGATTGTTAGTAAAGGATACTCCACCCGGTGTCGAAAGAAAAATAATCGACGACGGGTCTATGATTAACATTGGACGAGTTCGAGTAGTACCTACCGTGGAAAACGCGTTTATCGAATCCGAGTTCACTCTAAAGCTGGAAGAAAAGTATGTGGAGGATATCAAAGAGAGCATAAGTAAGATTTAGTCACTAAATGCGGATTTTTGTAAATCGGCACCTTCCAGGCAATCATAGATTGAGGCAGTCACGTTACGCTGAACTGAAAAAAAAATATTACGTACTTGGCATGGGTGACAGGTATCGATTTAGAGGTAATTCAACATTTTGGTATGAGGAATCGGCTTTGATGACGTTTGATAGACAAAGACAAGTATACTCTGACTGAAATTATGGTGACAAGAGAGATGCAGGGTCCGGTAGACTATAAAAAGCTCCTCGCTTCTTTTATTGGAGCGTCTTGCGCGTCGCAGGGTACTTTGGGCGAAGGACAAGAGCATTCACCGAGCTGCGCTGCAGCTGAGCAAAAAACACCGGAAAATGAAAACAAAGAACTTGCAGTTATTCCAGGCACAGAAATGCCCTCTCGACCTGGTTCAAACATGGGGGAGAAGGGAAGAAAACAAAAGGGGAAGTGAGCGAGGGCGGGACGGCCAATTCGTTGAACAACAATGAAAAATAGTGTTTACTAGTAGTATATCTAATTATCTATGTACTCGACCCTTCAAGCTTCAAGCTTCAAGCCCAGTGAAAAACCCCGCCGTGAGCCCGCCACGCAGACACCCGCGGCCGCTGGGACCCGTAAGTAGTTGCTTAACTACCCCGCTCATCAGCAAACGATAGGTTTCCTATGCGCTCTGGAATTAAGGTTGGATAACGAATCATGTCGTACACCCAACACTTCCTCATATCCCCACCATTAGGCTGGCCATCTTGCCCTCAGGCTCGGCGCGAACGTGATGATTTGGACTTTGTGATCATGAGCGCATGTGGGCGCGTCGCAACACGGCCTAGAGTATCATGATCTCATGATGCAACAGGTAGGCCCAGGATGTTGGCTGCCAACAGTTACTTTGGCTGCTTGGCATCATAAGGCAAGGTTCGTTTCAGATCTGCAGGTGATAGAGAATAGAGAAGAGACTCCTCTCCCCATCTATTACGGCTAATATTTAAATGTGCATGCATGGTCTATCGGCAGGTCATATGTCATGGCCATCTGTTTGCCAGCTGCTGTATGTTTTAGATGCATGATGATACAGCTTGTGTCACATAACCGACAATACTTCAAGGCCGCATGTTCCAACGTTGCTACTATCATGCATCATGCCCGAATGTTTTGATCACCTTTTTCTCATTCGTAACCTCGCACTGCCCAACCAGTCCCTCATAAAAGAACACTTGTTGCATTACCACTGGCAAGGGTTGCCATGATTCACTTCACCTTTGCGCTACTTTTCTCCCTCCTTCTCGGCACCCACGTTGCGACAAATACAGATTTGGAAACGCGGCTGCCCAGTTACAAACCTGCAGAAGGGGTGGTTTACCGCGTATATCCGAGAGATTGGGTAAATGGCTTTATTTTATCGTCGCAGCTACCAGTGGGTCCTTATTAATCATTCATCGAGTGACAGGGGGCAAACCAAAAATATGGCCATTATCGGAATAGATATCACCCTGTCGTTGTCCTCGGTCCAGATAAATTGACCAGAGGTTGGGGTACAATCGTAGTAGATATATCGCACAAGCCAAGGGATGATGTACCCGTTAGATGTCTTAAAGATTTTTTGCCTGATCAGGAAGTTAGGATGCCTCCCAGTACGTTGAAAAAATCTGGAAGAAAAGGTAGCTTACACAGCTTATTAGTAAAGGGTGCTCCAGCCGGTATCAAAGGCAGAATAATCGACGAAGAGTCTATGATCAACGTTGGACAGGCTCGAGTAATACCTACCGTGGAAAACGCGTTTATCGAATCTGAGTTCACTCTAAAGCTGGAAGAAAAGTATGTGGAGGATATCAAAAAGAGCATAAGTAAGATTTTGTTACTGAATGCGGATTTTTGTAAATCGGCACCTTCCAGATGATCATAATATGAGGCAGTGGCGTTACGTTGAACTCCGCAAGAAGGATTTCGTATTTGGCATGGGGTCCGAGTATCCACATGAAGGTAATTCGACACTTTCAAAGTTTTGAGGAATGGACTTTGATGACGTTTGATAGACAAAGACACGTATACTCCGACTGAAAAGATGGTGACGAGAGAGGAGAAGGGTCCAGTGGACTATGATAGGCTCCTCGCTCCTTTTATTAGAGGGTTATGCGCGCCCCAGGATACCTTGGGTGAAGGACAGGAGCATTCACCAAGCTGCGCTGCAGCTGAGCAAAAAACGCTGGAAAATGAAAACAAAGAACTTGCAGTTATTCCAGGCACAGAAATGCCCTCTCAAGGTTCAAATGATAAAAGGACTGCTTCCGATAACAAGAAACGTGGGAGAAAAAAATGGGGCAGCGAGGGAGGAAGGGAGGGACAGCCAATTCGTTGAACAACGACAAAAAATAGTGTTTAGAATGTCTATGTAATCAAACCCTTCAAGCTTCAAGCGCAGTTGAGTGCGACAGACCGATATCTGGCCTGACCGGTGACGTCTAATCCCGATCATACGAGACGCGTGAGACGGCAGCAAATGGGAGTTGTACTCAACAAACCCAAACGCCAGATTGAAGGCGCTGTGTCACGGTATTTTAGTTGAAAATCAATGAATTACTTATATGGACTGCCAGAAACCGTCAAAATTCTCCAAACAAGTCATCGGTACTCGAGCTGCGAACCAAACATGAGAATCAAATCAAGGTCTAGTCGTGCAGATATGAAAAAAAAAAAGGAAAATAAAATAAAAACAACCTTGCGTCGTTCGGCTCGAGAAAAGCTTCGCTTAGCAGATCAGCGTTATCCATCGTACTTTGCTGCAACATCTCATCAATTGTCATGCTCTCTGCGGAGCGCATGCCAAAAATCAGCGACGGCGAAGTTTTTGGTGTCGACGAGAGACTGCTTATGGAAGTGTCCAAAAGGTTGTCGTTTGATTCGCTGCAGAGCCGAGAAATGGACGGGAGAGACGGCAGCGTCGATCCTAGCTCGGATAAGGGTGACTCATTGGGTGCTGCTTTGGATGATCCACCCCGAGGCGTCGAGAGGACCTGGAAGCGTTTCGGCGTGTTCTTGTTGCTGGTTGGCAGCCGGTACACTGGAGGGCGTTTTTTTCGTGGCGTCGCCAAGACACATAAATCTTCGCTGACGGACGCCTCTTGGGTATTATCCGCAATCTTTGTCGCTTTAGAGAATGCATCAACCGAGTTCGGTGGGGACATACCCTATAGATTTCATTTTCACTGGCTGTCGGATCCATGGACGCGGCAACTGGAAGGAACACTTGGAACTTTGGGACTGACGTCATCCGGGTATTAATGTTCATATTCATATATGTATATGCAACAAGAAGGGGGACGAATTACGGATACCAACATTGTACACCGAAATACACAAAGTACATGTACAGATTGTCCTTATAGTACCTGAAAGCACACTCAATGGCCTACACAGGACTATCGGGGCTGCGTTTCATGTAATCTGTCTCTGGTAGGCTGATGCCGACGATGGTTGACTTGTTATATGTTGTCTCCGGTTCGAATTCTCGTTGATTTCGGATGCGGCTGATGTCAACAGTCCGGCCAGTGTGGCTGTTCGACTGTGTCGCCCCCTGGTCGCCCCATCTGTTATGGCGCAGACGCCCATTCAAATTCGCAAGAACAGCATTTGAGAAACTGAGGATAATCAGCACGTGTCCAACAATCAGAAAAACGTTTTGATATTTACACTTTGCTCATGATGACACCACTAATATGGAAAAATAAGTTCGAGAGATACACATTAATTAAAGGAAACGTTTACTCACGGAATCAGATGAATGAGGTTGGTGGGCATAGTCAAGAAGAGTATGAGTTCCAGGCATGCTGTAACGACAGTCACCGTTCCGGTCTCAACAACGTGTACAATGAGTGAAGTGCAGAGTGACATCGTGTTTTCCGAGAAGGATTTAGTTCGGACTCGGAGCAACTGTGTAAAGAGTGTGATGAGCATCACTGCGCGGCTTGTCAAGGCAGAACCATACGATTATAATCATCGCCCCCGCAATCAAAAGGTCGCAGGCGAAACTGCCTGCCAGCCATACGGTCACACCAGAATTGAACTTGGCAATCTCTGAAATATCCGTCACGAACAAGTACTGATAAACCAAATCAGCTACGATTGATCGGATTGCATAATTAATGCTGAAACTTACCCGGATGCCGTTGACAATAGCGCTCAATCCCTGCATCAGGGATACCTGCAGAAATGTCATTAGCATATACTCCACGATACTCATCAGAAGAACCCACCAGGATCACCAAAACGGAGATAAAGGTGGCAAGCTTAAAATACTTTCGGAACATCCATATTCTCCTATGTGAATTGTTAGCAAATCGGATCATGATATGATGCTGTGACCTTACCAGGCGAAGAATGATTGTGAGATTATCGATACTAAGCCGAATAAGTCCATCAGCGGAAAAGTACGTTGGATTAGGGAGTTGGAGCGCACCAAGTCCGTCAACTATTGGGATAGTGCAGCTCGACCAGGTGAAGCCAGCTAGGACTGTCGGATTCCCCCATCCATTAACTAGCACGTGCCAAGCATAATGGGTGAAGAAAAATGTTTGCGCCGTGTCAATCACCAGAAGACCATAGACTGAAATTCAATTTGAGCGAGCTCATGACCGTCTAGATCACAAACGAGGCTTACCCAGTGTCTTCAACGTCAACCGCTCTTTTGGGAATGAAATTTGAAATATATCTAGAAAAATCAGGATTAGAGGACGTTCACTAGTGGATCTCAAGGATAACTTGCAAGTTTGGGTGACTAAAATCCCGAATAAACACCAGTTGAAGACGGCGCCGAGAAACTAGGATGGTATTTTCAGCTCTTTGTTAAATGATGCCTTCATGGACACGACTCACGATAGGGCCCGTGCTGTTATCAACAAGTCAGTCTGCGCCATAATGAAGAAAGACGCAAACACTCACAGAAGAACGAATTGAGAGGGATCGAACTGCGGCATTGTGCAAAGCTGTGGCGAGTGGGTTGCGGTGGCCTGACAAGGCTATGGCATGTCCATGCTTCGATATTTATCTGGACGAGCATTTGTGGGATTACTGTGCATGTCAACTAGGACAAATATGGTTGCTACCTTTGATTGTGCATTTGGGGGAACAAAGTTACGAGATTGAAGATTTCCCAGTTTGGGTTTTACCAACCGGCGGGTATTAGAATGGTCTTCCAAGAAGTTGATAAATGAAGTGCGGCATTTTCCGAGCGCCTTTGTCACAGTCCGTCACCTCAAGTGTTCACTGAATCCCAGTACAGCACATATCTACTATTGAATAGTCCTACAGCATGGCACTACAAGACGAGAAAACAGAAACTCGGACCGTTACTTGACAGGTCGCTATAAAAAAAGCGATGTTCGGCCACGTTGACGCCTCCAGGTACGTCCAAAAAGTATTTCGCCCACGCCTCATCCTTTCGTCATTGATTCTTTCACTCACATACATCGTTAGTTCCAAACATTGTAACCCCCAGAGGTCATTTGCTTTCCGAACCGGGAAAAATGGTTCAGGCTTGTGATGTCCTAGGGCGAAATGAAATTATAGTGTGGAACCCCCTGATATGTTGCTTACAGATTGTATGTACTAGATCCATGTCTTGTGTATACCAGATGCCAGATCCGTCTCTAAATCTCGCTCTGAACTTCAACTTGCCAAAATCGGCGACCGAGATAAATTAGCTCCTATTATTGGACACCATGCCGTAACCTATTTCAACTTAAGGAAGAAGGTACGAGCATGATCCCCTTGCTGAAAACATATGGTGGCACTGAGTACGCACGCTGGAAGTTATCAAAGAACATTCAATTCATGAGAAAGTTCGTGCCTCAAGTCCTCAATTGGCCTCAGTATCAGCGCTCAAGTGGAATTCCACCTCGGATCTATTGAATCCCGTCTTGTTCGCGTATTGCATGTGCGGAGAAGGAGACATGTGCTTCTTCTCCTTTTTGTGTTTAAAACTAACCCCTTCCCCCTTGACCCGTCCTCTCGGCCTGTACCTCAACGGTGGTAGGCGCCATTCACTTGTTGAGCGTAACAGGGCGGCGCCGTCCACTATTTTCCTATTCTCAAGAATATGGATAGCTGAACAAGCCTCCTTTGGACCTTCACTCCGACGTGAGCGGCGCTCAGGAGCTGACAACTGTCTTGTTGGCATACACGCCACCTTTACCTTGATGGCTGACGGCAACATTCGCTTACATTATTCATCGAGGTCACAGACGTCCTGTGCCTGCTGCGAAACCCAACACCTTGTATCTGACGTCGCTAATTACAGCGGGGTATACATCCATACTACCGCCATGTTGGCCGCCAAACGATCTGCAGCGTGCCGAAGAGCTGCCATTCCACGCGGCAATGTCACTCTATGGTACCTGTTACTCACCGTCCACCCCTGCCTTATTTGTCAATGTCAACCATCAGCGGTGGATCTTGGGTATCTCTCCCCAACATCACTCAGGGACGACAATGATGAGCTGATATGGGCTCTCGTTTGTTGCCACCATATCCGGAGGTTCTCCATTGAAATCTCCACACTGGTAGAAATGAGCGGTGGATAGCAAGAGGTGAAAGCCTACGTTGTCATATACGATGTAATCCATACCGAAACCATGACACACCTCGTCAGACTACATCGTAGGTCGACTGGTTTCTCGAATTTCGAATGGGGATAACGGAAGTACTCAATCTAATGTCTGACAGATCTCCAGATACGAATTTTGCTTAGCGATGTCTAACGCGGTGATGTCTGTCTTCTGTCGCTGTCGCAACTGCAAACACGCTCGAATTTGAAGCCCGTCTCCTGCGGTCACTGCTTATCACCAACGTTCGACTGAGAGTCGCGAATCCTTGTTGGATTCGAGTCAGTGAGGATCCACGTCTTTGACCACGCCTCACTCTAATTTGCCATACCAAGTACCCGCTTTGTCTCGCGTAGCAAGATTTTTGCCATCCAATCATCAAATGGATTTGGGTGTTTTCAAGGAACGAAGAGGAAGGGGCGGAGAGCATCAGCAAGCTAATCCTCAAAGGTAGTACCTATAAAAGTTAGCTCACAAGTGGCGCGAATTGAACGACGATCACTGCATTACGCATCCTCTAATGGGAATTTTAGGCATGCTTCACAGGAGAAGCGTTTTTACCGACTGTTATCGTCGACGCCTTGAGAGTATAGTCTGAGTCACTCTCCTTCGCCGTCTCCGCTCCACCCGTGCTTTTTTTTGTTGATCTTACGTTCTCCGATAGGACAGTCCATAATGCAAATGGTCCTTGGACTTTGAAACGCTTCTCACGAAGCTGCTCTATATGATCTTTTTTTTTCATTGCTGCTTGCCCCATCTTACGTTTATTGTTCCACGTACAGCGGAGAATATGCCACGGATGTTATCTTTTCTCCATCTGTCTCGCCCTTTTACATCCCTGTGTGGATAAAGTCGCACACCAGAAGCTTCATAAAAGGCTCAAACACATCGCCCCAAGGTCATTTTTTTTTATACAAAAACCGCGCAAATGCCCATACCTACTATAACATAACGGGGATTTTAGTGCAGTGTCATTTCATCCTCCCCTCGCCATATCATTACGTACACTGTCAAACTTCTTTCGGTCATATCACGTATCGATCCGATAAGTATGCATCATATATTGGTCAACTTCCCCGTCCGAAGCCGTCTCCAATGATCTATCTGATCGCTTTCGAGATGATAACTGATGGCCCCAAACTTATCTTCCTCCCGCGACATCCTTCGCGAAGATCATCGATAATGCGTGACAATCGAGGGACCTGGCAGTGTCTATCCATTGGAGATATGTCGTTACCCCGTCTGTATGGAGTACCCTCTCCCTCGCCTCCACATAAAATCCGCTACTAACCTCAAACCTTGTTATTGTATTGAAACAGACTCCTAATAAATCAATTGACAAAATTATTCACAGCTTCATCTTATTCACAAAATGAATGAAGTAACGTGACATGACAATTGTCATTTCATTTCTACTATGACTTGGTAGTTATGAAAAACGTAAATAAATTAAAAAAAAAAAAAAAACAAATCCAATTGCCGTCCATCTTATCAGCGCGTTCAAATTTCATCCTGTTTTTTTTTTCTTTCTTGATCTTACCCTACTGGCTAGCCACTGCTATAAAAAAAAATAAAAAAAAAGCTTGAGCCACCCTAGCGCATAAACTCCAATTCCCAACTCCGCGACAGGGCTACCCGTCAGTGTCACTTGAAAATTAGAAAGAAAGAAAGAAGGTTATAGGTATAGCCATGATATTATTATGACAACGCCAAATCCTACTATAGTACAATTGTCAGTCAAATAGAATTGAAACGTCAATATTTTATTTTATCCTTTACTACTCCTCCCTTTCCCACGAGCAAAACACTCAATTACTAAACAGTCGTCTGCGTCTGCCAGTACTGTATATCAGTTCCAAAAGGGGAAAAAAAAAAAAAAAAAACACATTTAGTTATAATAACTAACAAAAGCATATGTATATGTACATGCTCTTCTTCTACTACACTAATCTAAATCTAATCTAATGTTTTTTTTCGTTGTTGTTGTTGTTGTTGTTGTTGCTTTTTTCTTTTCTTTTCACAAGTCTTTTCTTCTTCTTCTTTCTGGACGGACTACGAAAAAAAAAAGAAAAAAACGAGAGGGAGAGAGACATGGCGCATGCACCCTTTTTTTTCAAGATCGGATGGCAAACACTGACAAAACCAAAACCAAAACCAAAAACAACAAAAAAAGCAAAAAATCGAAAAAGAGTGGAAAAAAAAAAAAAGTCGACGACAGGCAAGCAAGCAATGGGATATAGGTTCGATAGTAGTATTGAATAACAGGGTTGACTAGAGTATACCGTAAAAACGTGGTTTATTTGTGGAGTTTCTTTTATTTTATTTTTAAAAAGTAGTAGTAGTCAGTCAGAGTCCCCTCCCCCCCCCGTAAGACAAGCAGGCGCGCACACTGACCCAGGGAACGATATTAAGCAAGCAAAGCTATACCAAAAAAACAAAAGCAAGAGGGGAAAAAAAGAAAAGAAAACAATCAACGCACAAGACACAAGCAAGAAAAAAAGCAAGTAAAAGGAGTATAATATATATACAAAACTTCCAACGCAGAGCAGGTATTAGAACAGTGATGTAGAGAGTCTCAGATTATGGAGGAGAGAGAGAGAGAGAGAGAAGAGAGAGAGAGAGAAAGAAAGAAAGACAGATAGAGTGACGAAAGAAGAGTGAAGGAGAAAAAATGAGAGAGAGAGAGAAATAAGACAACACGGAGAAATGGTAAACATAAGGTAGGTTTGCAAGAAAGTTCGATACACCAAGAATATTAAAAATGATGATGATATTCAAACCGGTAAGAAAAAACCGGAACGACAGGTCCAAATCAGACCGACTGACCTCAGTCACGAGCAGCATCGACGACGGGCCATACGCCGCCACTGCTGCCGCCCGCACCACCGGCACCTCCTTCCTTCTTTTCAGAACGCGCAAGGGGCACCGAATCGGGCTGCTGTTGAGGGCTTCCTTGTACTTGTTGCGCCTGCGCCTGCGACTGCGACGGCGGTGGCGGCGGCGGTTGCTGTTGCTGCCCAGATGGCGGTCCCTGTCCTTGAGTCAAAGCTTGCTGTTGCGGCTGTTCCTGCTGCTGCTGCTGTTGTTGTTGTTGTTGTGCACCTCCTTCCTGGCCACCCTGTCCAGATCCGGCCGCCGCCGACGTCGACGCAACACCCTTCGCTTCATCCAGTATTCTCCTCATCCCACTCATCAATTGCTCCGTCTTCTTCACCATCTCCTCATACTGCCTCTTGGACTCCTCAAGCATGCCATAGTGACGCTCGAGCTCGGTCACCGTCGAAAACCCTACTCCGCCAATACTGCCGAGATGGAGGGGAAGGCCGCCCATGGAGAGCAACCCGGCGTGATCTGGAGCAGAACCAGGCGCGCCGTAGAAAACGCCCGGGGGGGCGAGGAATCCTGCATTCGTTGTCGCCGCCCCGGCAGCACCATGCCCCAAGGGCGAATGAGTCCTACTCGGCGCATTTGACCCAGACCGCATATAACTGCCTTGCACGCTCACGCTGGCGCCGCCTTCCGGAATCCCAGCACCCAAAAAGGGAGCAAAAGCGGCCGCTGCCGCTGCACCGTTCAGCGCTGCCAATGGGGGCAACGCAAACTCGCCAGGATGGGGTCCATGTCCGTAACCGTGCGGACCGAGATGAGGCGAACCACCGTGTCCAAACGGACTGGCGCCACCCACGCCCAAGCTAACAGCACCAGCTGCCAACGCGCCAGCCGCGCGCTGCAAATGAGCGAGATACTCCTGTCCACTGCGGGGTGTCCCAGCCCTCTGGGGAGATACACTCCTTCCCGCCTCGACCCACGCATTAGGATTCACGCCCGAATTCTGAGCACCACGGCGGCTCCTGAGCTCCCTCCCGGACATGTGGGAGGAAAGCCCTCCATCGGACGATTCGACACCTTCCATGAACATGTCGTCCTCTTCTCCAACACGCGCAGCGGCAGTTCGCGCAGTCCCCCTCCTGGCTCGTTTCCTCCTAGGCTGTTGTGCCCCGTCTCCTTCGACATCGCTCTCGTCCACGCCGCTGGCACCACTCGCACCGGCACCAGCCGCGCTCGCCATCCTCCCAACGGACACCAACGCCTCTGCCGCAGCCTGATCCGTCATCCTCGAACTACCAGGGCTCGTATTCGCGCTCGCCCCCGACACGGCAGCAGACACGCGCTTCCGACGCTTGATCACCGTCTTCTTCATCGAATTGGGCCGGTGCGTACCGTGCAGCTTAAAGTAAAGCCCGCACGCGTTACAGATATTGTTCCCAACGTCGTCCCGCCTCCATAGAGGCGTCGTGCTTGTCCCGCAGTTGGCACAGTTGAGAGCACCGACGGCTGCACGCACTTTGCGTCCACCGCCTCCACCTACGCCTGCACTGACTCCCACAGCCGGATTTGCAACCGGACCACCGCTGCCAGCTGGACCGGAAACACTGGCATCGCTTTCGTTGGCCGCGTTGGGGGACGAATGGTCAACCTGTGCATGACTAGGAGAACCTGGGGCAGGCACCGCTTGTGGTCCCGCTCCAGAGGAGGTTCCCTCTACCTCCAATTTCGCAGACGCTGCCAAAGCATTATTGTATGTAGGACAACCAGAACAGGCAGATGAGCCGCCCGTACCATCACATCGTCCATCGCCGGGACACGTTCCACCGCTTGTAGTAGCCGAAGCGGCGACGGGGGCCTTGTTTGCAGAGGCATTCTTGGATGCGGCGGCGCTCAAATCCTTGCCAGTGACGGAAGGTGCCGCAAAGGGTGAGAGATTGGTGGTGGTGGTGTTGGGGGCCGCCGAATTCGAAGCAGCCGCGTGAGCCGGTGGTGGAGTGCGTCCTAATGAGGGAGGACGAGGCATGTTTCGCGTTTTTTGATAAAGGCCTGTGGATGACACGTGATACGTAAAAGGGATGGGCGGAAAAAGGAAATCGTCAGCGAGAGTTTTTTTTGGAGGGGAGGGGGGTGGCCAGCACACGGGATAAGAGGAAATGAGAGATGACG
Source organism: Amanita rimosa (assembly GCA_023014395.1). NCBI lineage: Eukaryota > Fungi > Basidiomycota > Agaricomycetes > Agaricales > Amanitaceae > Amanita > Amanita rimosa. Next base: position 136,156 of record JAEBUO010000037.1, on the reverse strand, counting down.
AAGGCGACGGAGATTGGGATTAAGAAAGAAGTAGAAATGAGTGAAAAGAAAAAATGGGGTGAGGCTCGCGTGCTGCCCTTGTGGACAGCGTACATGCGATTGGGGGGACCCCAAGAAGGGGGGCTGTGCACAGCAGGATGAAGCGCGTCGGAAAAACAGCAAAGGACGGCATCAGCATGTTGATTAGCGCAACTACACGCGCCCTCCGCGTGTGGATCAGATAGCGAGGGCGCATGGTTTGCGGTGGTGACAGATAGAGGGCCAAACGAGCCCGAACACGCCAGCCAACCAGGCCCTTGGCCGACACGTGGGCGGAGGCCACGTTGTTGGAGCGGACCTCAGCTTCAACTTGAACCTGAGCCGCACCAAGGGGGCGGAGATAAGGTTGAAACAGAGAAAGAGAAGGACTGACCACAAGCGTTGCACATTGGGTTGCCCTCGCCGTCTCTCCTCCAGAGGGGAGTGTAGGTAGTGTGACAGTTGGTACACTCCAAGGGACGGGAAGCAGGAGTTGAGGCGTTGGCGGGATTGGGTAGGTCTTCGGATAGCGAGCCATTAGCGCTGGAGAGAGAGTCGGCTGTGATAAGATATGAAAGCGTGAGGAAAGAGAGATTAGACAAGGAAGGTAAGAGAGGGGTTCACCTGGACGCGCCTCGACAAGGGAAGGGGAGGAGTCGTCTGCAGACTTGAAGGGCTGTTGAAGACGAGAGATGGGGCTGTGAACAGACATGATGGGGGATTGGTCTACGACGACGGGGGACATTTTTGGAAAAAGTTGGGAGGAAGAAAAGAGGATGGATGATGAATATTAGTCAGCGGGGGTAGAAGATATACGAGTGCGTTGAAGAGATAATCGGAGAGACGGAAGGAGAGGAGAGGAGGCGTGGTGAAACGACGGGGGAGAGCGTGCGGAGCGATTTCGCTGGCGAGGGCTCCTCATATCTGCCCTGCCAGCCAATCAGAGCCCAGCCATTCGTCACTGATAACCCGCCCTCCCTTCTCCTCTTCCCGCCTCCCCCGCTGCCCTTGCTCTCCCCACCCAACACCCCCAGACAATCTCCCCCCGCCCACCTCCTCCGCCCACCAAGATCCCATCCTCCTCGCTGGCTTCAATCGCCGCCTCAGGGCCATCGCTTGCCCGATTACATATTCCCGGATCATCCCCCCTCCCTCCCTCTGGCTCACATCGTCCTCCCAAACGCCTATTTCTCTCTCCCGAGAAAATTTTCCCCTAACGTATGTGTTTCTCAGTGCTATCTCTACTACATGAATGAGCACCGCTCTCGTCACAGCCCTCCGTCTTCGGCGGTAGGGACATGGCGTAATCGCTATCACGGCCTTTGTTTGGCTCGCCATCTAGGGACGCGGCCTTCCCGTATCCCCTCCCACACGTCCCCCAGTCTCCGGTCTTGGCTTCTCACCCAGAATGGAACCACACAAACTCCTCGATATCTTCGTTTGATAACGATTCGATTCGATTCTTGCCCGTCACAATCTCATTTATCCAAGCTTGAATCAATCATCCATTGTGATTATGGGCGTCCTGCTCCAGGCCCCCGGTAACCATTCCCCACACTAGCCTGACAGATATTCCCACATCACCTCAACCCATGCTCTCATCCATCTTTTCGGGTTGGCGGGTCAACCTGGTTGAAACAAAAAGACCGCCCTGCGGCCATGGCGTGGGAGACAGAGAAAGATGCCATCTTATCAGATACCCCATTCAACTGGCGTACTTGGGGACGAAAAAGGGAGCCGTGCACAACCTTATCTTGGCTATGTATGCATACACCACACGCGGGGAGGAAAGCCCACCGTCTCCCTATACCTCCGTCGCCGTCTTTTTTACTCTGCTCTTCGCTACCGTGTTCTCTCTGTCCATATCCGAGCATCAGTCTCCATAAAGTCTTTCTTTACCATGGTAACCGAAAAAAACCAACCTGAACCCATTCTTGAACCGTCTGTGCACCAGCTTGAGGGACCGCATTCGGCCCGTCCCTGTTGTCTTTCGTCGCTTCCCTTTTTGACTCCATTCGTACGATCTCAATTTAGCGCTGGGATATCCACACTGGGCGCATCCTATCTCACGTCAGATCAACCCGCGCGGGAGGGGAGAGAGAGAGAGTCTGTAACTCACTTTTATGTTGCTTGTGGAAGGCCCGGTGTCCGCAACGCCTGCAGAGTGTGTGGGATTTCGAGTGTCGCTTACTGTAGAAAATGTCGTTGATTAGTCTAAGCCGCTGTTGGATGAGTGAGGCATAACGCACCCGAATGACGAGGTACCTAGTTATTATTCAACCAACTCGTCAGCCCATTGTGGCTTGGCTTTTGAGAAAACAGGAAACACACCCTTTGTCTAAACATCCCAGTTCACAGTATTGGTCAGTAACTCGTCGCAAGAACAACCCATCACCCGAAGGAAAAGGTAAGGGAGGACCACGCATACATCCAAGTCAAATAGCGCGCATCCATCCCTTCCAACCACTCTTTTCCTTCAAAACTCTCCCAAAAACACACCGTACAAAGCACTAAACGGGACTCACCATCTCGTCTAACCGTCTTGTTCACTTGCGTAAAGGGGGTGTTGATGTCGGATACCGTCTTGCGATTTGAGGAGGGTGGGAATTTTGGAGAGCAGCGTGGGTGTGGGAGTGGGTTACTCTTTTGGGGACGTATACGGGTCGTGCCGGTGCCGGAATCTAATCGTCAACGGGCTGGGTATCATGGTCATGTCACTCTCAGACAAAGGGTTTTTCCATATCTTATCAAAATATACACGGGCGTTCGCCCAGGTTGGTTTGCTTCAATGATCACCCCTCCATGGTTGCTTACGAACTGAAACTTGGACCGGGTGGGCTCGTTACTTACAGCTGTCAAACTACGGACGGACGGACTGAGTCTCTCGACGGTAGTACTAAGTAGTGTGTCGTTTCAAACCACATGTATGAAGTCGTTCAAAAAAAAAGAATAAAATGATCCTCCTCATATGTGTATGAAAAACGGCCGTCGTGAGTGCGACCGATGACAGAAAGCTTGGCCGAGGCAAACTAATTAACACGTTGCGCGAATTTTGTAGATTATTCTCTTCCTGAGGATCCTCCCGCTTACTACAGGGATCCACTGTCGTCTTCTCACCAACAATCCATGTCCAATATACTCATCGCGGCAAAAAATTAATGATTCATGACTTTAACATGTTCGCAGCCTGTCTTATTCATCAAGCAAGTATATGTCAAAGTTCCTGGAGGACACATACATGGTCGGTGGTACAGCCGACCATGAGCCAAATCAACACGTTTCTGACGATCTGTCGAAACAGGACTGTATTTTATTCATTTTTTTTTTTTCGGAATTCTTACACTCTCTCTCGTTTTCTCTCTGATCCGCAATTCAATTCTGTGACATGGCATCAAACCTCCGAGTCCGCGCGAGTCGCCTTGCGCTGCACGCACATCGTGTAACGTGTATTGTTAGCGTGCAGGTGTTGCATCGAGGCGCACGCACTTGCTTGGGGACAAGAACGTTTTAATCAATTTCGTCGCGCTGAAATTGAGTTTACTCAGAGTAACTTGTAATGATATCGTATTTATGCGCCACGCCACATCCACGTCAAAAAAAAAAAAATATAATAATGCATATCATTATCATTATCATCCAGATCATATCAAATATAACGGTAATCGTATCCAACACCTCGATCTGAACCATAACTCTAAAATCCCTGAATGAAGATGCGCGCCCGTCAGGAAACCACGTTGCATATATAGCACCGGATTGGGCTTCAATCAACCCCATTCACCCCATCCACCCGCTTGCACGCCCACTCACTCACACGGACACGGACACGGACGCACGCACGCATGCGCCTGCGCCGCTACTAGATGAAACGTAGACCCCCACATCAAGAACCCGAGTAAAGGATGATGATGATGTGCAAGCCTGATAAGTGTGTGTGTGTAGGCACTGGTCATGATGATCGGCGCAGCGGGCGCGGGCGAATCAAAACATGGCTGTGCTGTGCTGTGGTACTATCTTGCACAACAACAACAAGTGTTGTTGTTGGCCGTCGCCAAGGCAACACGATGGGAATACCCAAAAGCCTTTGAATTTCCACCACCACCCAAAGGGTTTGAGATATGACGCAGATCGAACGTAATACCCAAATGTTATTTAACGCGCAATAATTGAAACCAGAATCACGCTGACGTTGGTGTGTGTCACGACGCGCCTAAAATGACGACGATCATCGATGACACGACCTCAGCGCGCGACTTTTAAAAAAGACATCCAACATATCTCACCATAGACTACCTCCGAACACAACGGTGGCCGCCACAAAACGTGGGTGATGCGACAGGGACATGAAAGAAAGAAAAGAAGAAAAAAAGGCTGTGTTGAAAAATCCCTTTCCCCCCTTGATTCGTGATCAGCTGTGCATCCGTAGTGCGAATCGGGTATAAAAAAAACAAGAAAGAGAGAGGATCACGACGACAGGATCACGTCGACCCGATCGACGTCACATCATCATCCAAAGGGGAGGACGGACTCAGAGGACCCTTGATCGTTTGATTGTTGGACATCGCTCGTCAACTAGCTCTCTTCTCTTTTTTCTCTTTTGTCACTTTTCAACGTCCATCGATCGTGAGTCGAGGTAAAAAATACGAAAGAGCCCGAGTTCAAAAAGTTTCGAGACCGAGGCCGAGACTCCGAGTCGCCGATCAGTTACAAAAGGGTGAGCCGAAACGGATCGGAGGGACGGCTGGACGGCTGGACAGACACGACGTCGACGGGAACGGAGACGTTCGTTCGAGGAATAGTTACCTGCAGTCTTCATGGGACACCACCACCAGTGGTTTATGTACTTTTCTTTCTTCCTTTCTTTCTTTCCCCTTATCCTCGGCCTGTCTCCAAAAATGGAACAAATGGGTTACACCCCATGACGAAGTTCCCGATTCTTGAACCTTTTGGTTTTGTGCCTGTATTTGTCTTTTTCTTCTTCTTCAAGAGTCCTCCCTACTACTTGAGGCTACTGATACCGAAGCGGATGGTCCCTCGCGTTTCCGACATGTCCTTATCATGTGTGATCGATCCGGTCCAGAGCTCTGAACTAATGATTAGCGCTGCTTATTCTGGGTTCATGGAGTCTTCGTGGACGCCTCGTGGTAGTCGTGCGTGAGCCCAGTCTTGGCAGCATGAGTCGTTTAGTACAACGCAGGACTTTGGTGCCAGGAGCGACTCAGCCTCGAGAGAAGCCCATGGATGGGTGGACCTTGTAACCGGTGCTACCTCTGCAGGGTCATCGTCTTTCGTTTGTTCGCAGTCGATCACAAGATCACAGAACCCGGGCGCCACACTCGCTTGTCCTCGTTGCTTTGATCCTTGTTCATTGTTCTCGCTGAGCAGTGCCGTGTCGTCCTTCAACGCCGCGCGGCCCAGCTTCCAGGTCCTGGATGCATAGCTTGTAGTGACGACGACATGCCAATTACATATGAGCACACCCTTGATATTGTTTTTATCCCAAGACATGTGGCACTTCTCTTAACTTGTCAACATGTCACCGGCGCACTTCGGCACATTACTACTTCAAGTTGACTTTTCGCATCGTAGCTCCGCGTCATTTCCTCTATAATCATTCTGATAACCGGAGCTTTGGGTGAACCTTAATTACCTTAATTAGAGACTTTTGCAGAGAATAAACACAATCCTTACTCTGGACGGGTCGGCAGCGCAATCCATCACAATGGTAGCGTTATTAGGTGCCAAGTCAACGAATGCGGTCAAGTACTACTATGTTGTCTAGTAGGCTTGGAGGCTACAGTGTGACAAAACGTCGTTCTGAGGGAACGGAAAATTCAACGCCTAGCTCATATCTGAACATCGTCTTACCAAATAATCTGAAGGCAGCGCGTTCGACTTGATGCAGCGTCGGTGCCAGGAAGTATTGTAAACTTCAAAATTTCCCACACTTTTCTCTCCCTTTCCCCCCCCATTTTTGATGACAATCAACACTACATCGCTTCCGCATCTGCCGGTATCTGTCGGTATGCAAGGTCGCCCGGCGGGGTGACTGTTCTCTATGCTGTAATTTCGTGTTGCATGTGCCTTCCAGAAGGAAAATCGGTGTAAATTCAGGCAGGAATTACGACGATGCTGAGAACACGCCGACGTTATGCCGCAACATTATCAAGTAAGTCATGGCGTTATGGCATTCGAAGGCATAAAGCTTTTTGATTCCGGCTGAGGCATGGTGATTATAATTAGACATTTCTTGATTGATTCCGTTCGGGCCGGTGGGTTGTCCCATCGGTATCAAGGGGGTTGACATTTCAGGCCACCGAAATGATTACCAAATATACACTCCTCATTGTGACTTCCCCGCTGAATGACAGAGTTCTGCCCATTTATTCATGGCGCCATTCCCAATTAGGGCTTCGTCACGACCTTCTTTTCCCTGTACAGTATGATTAACCGGTCCATTAATGGAGCTAGCGACTGACATGGGACTCGAAAATGAGACCATGAAACAATGCATCTATTAGGTATGACGGCACGATTGGGATGTCCTTGAACGAGAGCGAGTACAAGTACCCACGTCAAAAGTCTAACTCTCTTCCTAGGAACTGCCCGTGTTCATACCACCTAGGTGCGATCTCCTCGAGAGTATCGCAATCAATCTTTGCTAACTTCCTCAGAATCCGGATCTGCCAAGTTACTTTTTCTCGCGACCGCTTTAACGGCAATAACGGTCGGCGATAACTTCACATATTTTAAATACACTTCGCAAGATTTTACTTCACTTTCTATAATTTTTCCTATCCGCTATGACTGCACCTACGGTCGACTTTCACCTCTAGTGAGTGTATCTTGGGTTACCATTCCTTCGTTTCCTTCTGAAGACTAACTTTGGGGCAGTACTGGGCCTACTGTGAGTTCCATCATGACGTTGTCATATCGTCAACTGAACGTGTGTTAAGTTTATTGGCTCGATACTGAATTGGGGACTTCTAGGGACGCTATCCCTTCAAATATGTAAGGGATTGATGATTTGACTGTATTGTCGCATATTCATGGGTAATTTATAGACGCCTTTAGTGTAGCGTTCCCCAAAGAACGCCTCGGCATCAAGTGTTTTGGTCAGTCCGTATTCTGTTTTCCATGGTGCAGTCAATTTCAACTCGTATCAGTATATTCATTACTAGTGTTGGAATTTGCCCAAACACTACTAGCAACGCACTGGGCGTGGCATGTTTTGGTAGCAGGATGGGGACTACCCACCAATGTCGAGAGTTTGAACTGGTCTGCAATTACAATCCCTATATCAGCAGGATTAGGTCCGTGGGTGTTTAGGACGTGTGTTTAGTCGACGCTGACTTTGTAGCGTACACAAACAGTATCAATAATCGTCCAAACTTTCTTTGCATGGTTTGTCGCTTCACTGGTAATATATTCTTCACTTTTGTTGACGTCTACTATAGGAGAGTTTCTATGCTGAAAGCAAAGAGTTGGATATTCTTATGCGCCGCCGTCTTGATTGTCTTGGTACAGTGATTCTTGTTATATTTTTGGTTAATAGCGACTAACCCTTAGACTTAGGTGGCATTAATGCAAGGCCTCAGTGCCATGGTTAACGGAATACGGGTACGATTTACTTTTGTGCTATCTTATTTGATTTTGCTTAACTTTAATCAGTTTTACTTCTTCCAAAGTATCGTCGATGTAAAAGGTTTCAGTGCGGGTGTTGTAGTAAGTTCACTTGTTGTTTTTTCGCTTGATCTCTGACATCAATGCGCTATCATCTAGATCTGGTTATCCGGGTCCCTTGCTTGTGACTTCCTTATCGCCGCTAGCATGGTTACGATTGTAAGAGTTTACATTGAAAAATCGTGATGTTAGTTTAACGTTGTATTATAGCTTCTTCAAGCCAAATCTACCACTTCTTTCAAGAGAACTGACACGCTCATTAACAAACTCATTGTACATACGGTTGAGACGGGTGTTGTCACCGTTATCACGGCAATCGTCGATCTAGCCCTCTATCTGAAATACCCCGACAACTTCCTGCATATAGTTCCGTAAGTCCAAACGATTATAGCGTTAGGCCTGACTGACATCACATCTGCTTAGGGCCCTTATTCTTGGCAAACTGTAAGCTTTTTTAAATCATCACGAATCCCTGAGCCATGAGTTTGACGGTACATGGAACAGGTATTCGAATATCGCATTAGCTAATCTTAATGGGCGTACACGCCACCGTGCTTGGGGCGATCAACCTGTTTTCGCATCAACCTTTGGAGAAACTCATAACCTCTCTCAGCGGGTTGACGCAGAGCGCAACAGAACCGTTATTCAAATTTCTACCAGTGTAACAGAAGAACGAGACGAAGTTGTAAGTTTCATATTAAGCTGTGACGGTGGCTTTGGTACTGATTAAATCATATTCGGTAGTTGAAAGGAAGACGAGGATCTAGCGTTTAATCATTTTATCACATGTATCCAACCATACATTACGCAACTTCATTTAAAACCACACAACGTATTTCTAGCAAACAAGTATTTTTAAGCATTTAACGGGACTCTTAATTTGCCAAGAGTTGTTGTACCAATTATTTAGATATCATTCGCGCGAGTAATGATTTACTTCGCATCAAATTAGTACGGTTAATGAGTGTGGAACTGGAATGAAGGTCTGGTATACCACAACACTAACACAAGCACTGACGAGCTCATCCGATCCTTGCCTAATTGTGTTTCAAGCGTATGCTTTTCCGGGTGTCGGAAATCCGGACGACAGTGACAGAAAATAACCCAGTTATGAGTTTCTTAACATCCATCACTAACACCCACTCGAGAGTCGCCTCTCTTTTCACAACTTTAGGCGCGAGAGCATCGGGAAGAACATCCTGTCGATTTGGCTATTGCATTATGGTTCTAACCTGACGAGGAGCACAAGCTCCAAGCAGAGGAAATATAGATGGAGCGAGCATGAACGCTTTGCTCGCGAAAATGTTCATAATATGTGTCATGGAGCATAGTGCAATTGAGCGGGTTGAATTTCTGTCTGCCTGAAAACAAACACAACCAACACGGGTCCCCTAACTTTTCATTGCTCTAACCAAAGAAGTTTCAGTGAGCGACCGAATGGCTTTGAAAGCTTAAAGATCCACTACCTACCAGGCTAGGTTGAAATCAATGAAGTCCGAGTCTAAGCCAAGATGTACTAGAGTTGTATCGAACCTGCATAGACTAGGAGTAGGACTTTTCCGGCGAGTTGCTTGTCTTTCGGTGAGTCTAATCTTCGCACGTTCGCAGCATTGACATTTCATGAAACTGCATAGTTTGTCACTGAACTCTTCCTAGAATAGATAGGAAGGCTGGTGTATTTGGGGGTCACCCCTGTTGGTGAATCCGGGAGAGTTGACAAGAGTAACGTTGCAACTGAAAGGAGAGATGCCAGCAAGGGGATGAGTTGGGGCAGAGAAGTAAGCTAAAGGAACTGGAGTTGAGAGAAGGGACATACGCGGCAGAGGCCTTGTGAAATGGATGTCCTGTGAACGTATCGGATAGTACCCGGTACCGGCAATGGTTGAGAGAGGTGAAGCCAGTGAAGGAGAAGAAGGCCAGGAAGAGGCGGAGTTTGCCTGCGTACGAGCCTGGTAACCGCTCGCACGAGCGTCTGCGGAGATGTCTTGGGCGAGGAAATATCTTGGAGGGTTTGATGATGGCGAAGAGCTGCTGTGCGTACTCGTTTTTGATGAGAACTCGTGGAAGCCGCTTACTGCTTGCTGTCATACTAGTATACGCCAGCAGCTAAGCTCAAATATTGTTCGACAGGCATAGTAAATGCAAGGATTCGGCCAGATATTGACGTTGAGATGGCGACCTAGGACGACGAAGGGGCCCATTGAAGCTGTGGTAGACGACAAGCAAGCCTAATGATATTCAACTCTCCCGGTCTCTTGCAACATGACCACTGCCACGTCCTCATACATATGAATCTGATTCGAAGTAATGTCACCCACCACAAGTTCAACGACGATGGCCAAGGGTGGCCCCCAGTTGCATCACAGTGCACTAGGGCCACGCAGGACGCGCTACGACTACCCGCCTGGTTAAAGTCGGTAAGTTTATCGAGTCATTCGATTCGAACTACTAAGCAAGCCGCGTTGCCAAGGACCTGTACCCGCACCCATACACTGATGGCTAGCCATCCACTGGCATTGCCTCTGACGAATTACGTGCCTGCTGCGCAACTAGATTTCATGGCAAAGAATGCAATTGTTGAAGATGAGTCAGGACGGATATGTATATCGGGCTTAGCTTTGGAACTACAATGTCACTGGTACCAAGAAGTCGAGAAGCGGGACAACATCCCAATCCCAAAAGGAATCATTTCTTGTATTGTCACTGTCAGTGCCCTTGATCTTTCATGTGTTCATTCTTTTATCAGTGGAGAGATTCCTACTATCGCTCTTTTTCGACATTTCAGTGGAGAATTAAACCCTCAAAGAATATTATCGCCGCCTCTTGTAAATACAGGCTGCGAGAAAATGTGGATTGAAGATGGCAGCAAACCAGTCTCGGATCAGAAAAACGGGAGCTCTCTGGCTCTAGCAATAGTGGTAGCTCTGGGCTGTCCTGCTTTGGAACGGAACTTCATTTGCCTCAATTTCTCAGGCGACGCGAACGAACGACCTTTAACTGCCGACGATGCTGAACGCTGAAGAAGGGGAAGAGAATATGAATGTGCCACTTCCGGACGACTTTAATGCCCAATTCCTTCCATACTATCTTTCATCCATGAGATGGGGTCCCCATCCAGCAGCGGTTAGTACTTACCGGTCTTCTGTATGGCAGATGAAAAAACAGCTACCAGAAATAGCCTACTGTATCAACGACGTGCGTGACATATCGAGGCACCAATGATCAGGTATCGGGTTCTCCATGTATGACGCGACCGTCGGACTGTATTTGGGGGGTACCAGCTAGAGGAACACACGGGTTCGAAACGCGTCCTCGTGAGCAGCATATATCTAACATTACTTTTCTAACTGGTGTCCTCGTGTTCAAGCCATATATATGTACATCTTACTAGTAGTAAGGTCAAGTTGAAACCTGGCAGCGTCGTCCTTGATTTATCAACCCCATTGCCAGATCGCTCTTGCTAGTATCTCCAAACCCTTATCTTTTGGCTAGGATCTCAAACGTATCTGACTGGCATCCAGCGCCATTGTTCATTCATTCATTCATATTGCTGTTATTTGCCGAAATCCAATCGCAATCATCCTTCGCTTCGATACCCATTTAGTACGAGAGAGAGAGAGAGAGCAACCTAAGGTTACTATATCTATCTAATGTACTACAGAGAATCAACGTTCAACATTGTACGACCCTCCAACTTTTTTCTGGCTCCTGTTTATAAATAACGCCCTGCCTCGAAGAAACCCCGCCAAGAATACGCTGTATGCTGAGTCTCATATGGACTATGGACAGTGCCAGTGCTCTATCAGGTCTGGCTAAAAAAACATCCTTATTGATGTCTATCGTCAGCAGTTACTAGTTACCAACAGTAGATATGGAATGGACAGTTCACAAGAGCACGAGCAGCGCTCTTGCCTTTGGCTTACACCACCATCATCTCTTCAATAAGTTTTCCCGTCTTACTCCTTCGTTTCAATTCTAGAGGAAGTAAAAAATGGTATGATAACCAGTGGCACTCCATACTAGTAGTAGTAGTAGTAGTAGTCGTAGTAATATTTATCGGAGGTCAAAATAAATGAGCGAACAAAACAAATACCGCAAAGTACTAGATATTAGACGCTCAGTGTGCAACTGCGCACTGATTCTCCGTTCTGGCACGTAAAATTGCAACCCCGTAATCCCAACTTGCCAGAGTGGAGCACCTTATTACGCTCACTGCACCTTGAATAACCTCAATAATAAAACGAAAAAAATAGATGAGCGCGGCTGTTCTTTGTTCGGTGATGAACCAGACCTCTGGTTTCTTTTGGTCGTCAATGTCAACCATGACGAAACGTCACTGTACAGTTGAATTTACATTTGAGAGAAAGTATGTATATATACACTACTCAATATCCAAAAAGGAAAGAAAAAAAGACAGACAAGGAGAGTGGGGGGGAACTAGTAGCAGAATAGGTTGTGAATAACGCCTAGTGGTAAGAAAGGGGGGGGGAGAGGACAGAAACTAATTTCAAACTGATACGTATACGACACAATGACCAATAGTTGGGCTGGAGAAAATCCAACAATTAACTGTTTTATACGTACCCTTCTGTTGCGATGGGTCCGAAAGGCGTGTGAAGTGGCAGGGGCGAATATTGGAAACAAACCGACTTGATATGATACACCTGCAGGGCGACCAATAGTGGGAACGAGACGCCCATCGAGTGCGCAAATCGCGCCATACGATGTTGACCTGTGAGGAAGAAGGCAGAAAAAGAAAGAGTAAACACGCCCCAACTGCACGCATTGCGTAACACCGCGGTGTTCCGTCCACATCCGCGCCCTTTCGCCCTTAGGCGCTCGATGAGAACCTCGAGACGATCACGGCCACGGCGATCAGGACCCCCCATCGCCACTTTTCCCAAATGATCTGTCCCCAAGTCGTCGGCCATCCTGTTGGCGGATTGTTGCGCGATTCTTCCACTCTGCCTGTTGAGTTTTGATTGGAAGCGGTCGCTGATGTCGAGGAAGTGGCTTGTTGCTGCTGCTCTGTTGCGGCCTCGGGAGAGACCCCCAAATATGTCACTGATGACGATGTAGATTGTACGGGCATACACGGAGACGAGAACGCCGATGTTGATGCTCCAGAAGGTAACGCTAATTTGGGAGCCGGAGTGTCCACTAATCCTCGCTCTTTCAAGCCCATGTTCGGAAGTTCCTTTGGGAATGGCGTGCAGTACTGCAGCATAGTTAGCCGCTTAATCTTTGTAACGGTGGCGCAAAGGCATCAAGGGCATCAGGATCACTTACCTCAGAAAAAGCATCCTTGAACCTCTGATTAGTCAGATTCCAAGCATGACTCCGTGTGGCAAACGCGCGCTTGTGTGCGTCAGACGAAGTCATGGAACCAGTAGTCATCTCATCCGAGAGCATGAATGACAAAAGGCCAGTCAATCTAGTTTGATTCGTTGTCAGCATCACGTTATAGCAAGTTCAGGGTCGACGTGTCCAGAAACAAAACACGTCATAAATGGGGATGTGTCAAAAAAGGGTATATCAACGGCAACTTACATGGTCGCTACACTCCAAGCTGGATTCCACTATACAGGGTTCAATCATGAATCAGCATCGGTCTCGTATCGAGCAAGTAAAGGTAGATAATCAAGAGCACACACCGTTCCTGGGTGGAAATCGGACATGGAGAAGCATATCTTTTTGTCTGGTTGGAACCTTCCCGATGGAGTCAACATCTAGTGAGAGAGTTTCAAGCAAGAGGGAAAGTTTCGATGAGAGCGGTGGAATGGGATGGAACAGGGCAAGAAGCGCGGTCAGCAAGGAAAGACCGAGCGCCTCGGGGAAAAGGACGTACTTTGATGCCTGGCGGCTTAAACGGATACTCCGAGGGAAACAGCAGTACTCCATAGTATTCTCCACCCGCATATGGCGTGTCGGGCGGGCCACGCTAAGGAGGGAAAAACGTGAGAAGGCGGGATCTACGCCAATCGTGCAATGGCACGACGTACAATAATGTAGTTCCCTATGAAAACGTGCGGTTTGCATGTGTCAGAGGAGATGAAACGGATTGTCTGAGACGGACGAACAGGTGAGGATATTCTTCTCATCTGGCACAGCCCATACGAAGGGGGGTGGCTCTTTTTGCATTGCAATGTATTCCTTCGTGAGCTGGTGTTGGCAAGGAGGGGAAACATAAACGGTAACCATGAGGAGCGGGGTGGGGTGAGATGAGAGACGAGCTGGCGAGGATGATGATTGTGCAGACTCACACGTTTCTGTGCTGCTTTTGTGGCCATATTGAAGAGTGGTTGAAGCAGAGAGTGGACAAGACTTGTTTTGACGGTAGAGCTTGAGCGGGGCAGTTGACGGTGCAAACAAGAGGGTGATTGGTGTGGGAAAGTGTCTGGCCGACGGCCGGAGTGTACCGGAGTTCCGGCCTACAACGAATTTCGTTTTACATTGGGCTATCGTCGGCTTGTCTGCCCTCCGCCTCGGCCAGCCTTCTGGGCCGCCCGCCGACGCTCCTTCTCCTCCTCCCGAGCCCGCGCCCCTCTCTGTCGAGGATCAATAACCTCATAATCCCTTTCCGCCTTCTGTCTCTCCTCCCCATCATCTTTTGGGAAATGCAGCGAATGCTTCATGAACCCAATATCATCATCAACTTCCATCCCGGGGTCCTCGCCTACCACTCCGCCCTCATTCCCGTCTCCGGTCATCCCTGGACCCCTTATCTCTTCATCCATCGCAACGTCATCGCCTTCTCCAACTGTCCACTTATGGCTTTGCAGCTTCTCTCTGAAGCTGCTTAATGCAGCCAGAACATCACTCTCATCCACCTTCCGCTTGCCATCCTTCCCCTTCTTGTGCGTCCCTCGTCCTTTCGCATACTTCGTTAGTTCCTCCTCCAAGTACGACTTCTTCACCTTCTTCTTCTTCTTCTCTTCGTCACTTCCCTCTCCCTCACGGCGTTTCGCCAGTTTCCGAATATCGGCCTCCATCTTTGCTATCTCGTTTTGGCGTGATTTCCTGAAAACAAGTGGCTTCACTTTTTTGGCCTAGCTTAACACGCAATACCCACTCTTCTGATGCCTGCTCTTCCGCATGCCTTTCTCTTATCTTTGTAATATCATAACTTTCCTTATCCTTATCTTTTGGCTTGCCCGGCTTAGCATCTTCCCGCGTCCGAGCCTCCATTACAAATTCGGGAACGGCAGCTGCGGTCACAACCTGATCCTCTACGACTGCCGGTCAACCGAGATGAGTTTTTTTACATGGCAGTGCATCTGCATATGCTTACGATCGGGCCGAAAGATCGATTTCTTGACCAATGGCTCTTCCCCTCCGTCGTCCTCATCATCAGCACCGAAACTAAGCAGCTTGATATTCCTAATACAATAGTTGTCAGCAGGACAGTTATTTTGATCCAGCGCCCAACTTTTTCGCGCCCCGTCTGCGCTCCGCTTCTTCCCGTTCCTTCTGAGCTTGGATCTTCGCCCGCTGCTGTACCCGTTTCTCCTCGGCTGTGATACGGGGTACAATGTCATCAAACGGGTTATCAACGATTCGGATGCTTTTGATCTTGGGAGGACTATTTGTGCCGTATATCTATTAGCGCAGTTACCTCGCAATCACCGCAACGGCAACGTACTATAGGGGTCGTTCATTATCAAGCTCTACACCATACGAATACAAGTTTGATCAGTATCACGTTTCGGTTACTTGACAGCTTCCCCAAATAGAACACTTACCCATCTCGTTTATCTTCAAGACATCTGCCGAGCGACGGCGTATTAGGGAGGCAGTGTAAGATGACGCAAGTTCTCCCACTTACTGTAAAACGTATCCCCAACACAGCGACCAAATAACGTATGCTTGCCGTGGAGTTCGTCTGCCCGATCTATACAATATGGATATCATTCAATATAACATTTCTGCATGCTGCAAATACAAATGGAACCGAACCTAATGTGATAATAAACTGCGAATCGTTGGAATGCTTCGCTCCCCGATTCGCCATAGCCACTAGTCCTCTGTGGGAAAACCGCAGACGGGGATGAATCTCGTCCTCAAACGGTTCTACGTTCGCACGAAGTTTGATACATGGAAAGCTATAACCAGGGGAGAGAGGTGCATACCGCCGTAGAACGACTCCCCACCGGCGCCCGTTCCTGTTCTGTCTCCCGTTTGGACCAGGAAGCCCGGCACAACGCTTTGAACATGAACATGTGACGCATCATCAATACCCATTACATTACCCACGAATCCCGACCAAGAGACAAAACAACGTACCGATGAAAAATGACGCCATCATAGTATCCTGTGTTCAATATTCCATTGTTCAGGACACGGTGCACCCCCGAGCCCGAGAGAACTTACAGACCCTCCATGGCCAGTGCGAGAAAGTTTCGACAGGCTTTTGGTGTTTCCTAAGGATAGCCATCTCATGAGATGCATGGAATGGAGATAAAGATGGAACGAACCCTGGACCATAGCTCAACGTCAATCTCACCGACGGTGGTGTCGATGATAACGCGTCCTTTTGTGGGCATCGACATGGTTATAATGAACCGAAGAAAGTGTTGTGGTTTGCTTGGCTTCGGCCATTGCCATCAACTTTGGCACGCGATCCTGCTCATATTCACCAGAGCTAGGTAAATGATGTGACTGCACTCAATTCATGTGTATGTTTCTGTTTCTGAAGAACGGAAACAAGTTATACCGAAAGATAAGGAACTTGGCGAGTAACCAGTTTGTCGTACTAGATTTGTAACTATGATAGGTCGTAGAACTGGAAATGGGATTCTATTGCACTAAGTTGCAAACTCTCCTGAAAGTGCCATGAACGATACTTTCTCCCCTTTATTTCGACAATCTGTGCTGGTAGAAGCTATTCGCAGGGTCACATCATAATTATAAGTGTCAAGCTGAAATTCCATCGGACTGCTGCCTCATCAGGTAGACATCGTTCTGCGTTTGGGTACAGCTCCCAGCGGTGGCTGACTTCCTTTGTTTCATCAACGGCTATATTGTCTTAAAATCATTAAAATATCCTGTGATACATCATAATTTCTGCAAAACCATGTGAGCATGCAGATTTTCTGTAATACATTGTAAGATATACATTGCAATGGAATGTCCATGTTACTTGTTCAAATTTTACGACATTCAAGTTTGATTTACCAACTGATGATGCTGCTCAAGTGCGTCGTCAAGCAGCAAAGCTGGAAAAGGGCAATGTAGCACTACCAGGTGCTTCATCAAAACGGAAACAAAGGAATTTCAACATGCAAACATATAAACTCCATGCGCTCGGTCACTACGCTGACGCTTTTCGACACTTTGGACCATCGGATGGTTTTCAACTCAGGCTGCAAGTAGTCATATCTGAAATGCACTGTCTACTGATGATTTTAGCATTTTAGGGCAAGGCCAAAGATCAGAGAGTGAAATGGCATTACAAGCATGCATCCAAGTGCAATTACACACATGGGATAGCAAAACAGAACCATCATGAGCAAGCTCTGTGAAAGATCAGAGAACTTCAGACACTCAGGGACACAGTAGAAAATGCCAATCCCACTGGCAATGTCTCTAACCCATGTCTTACTATGCCCAGTGTGTTGAAACAATCTGAAAAGATTGTGATAACATTTCAGATCACTCCGATCTTAATTGATCTTATCTTATCTGTCCCAAAATAGTCCATTCCCCTTGTAGATAATATGGTGATGGGACAAAAAGTATCTTTGACAGATATTATAGAGTTGGACAGATATTATAGAGTTTGACACATGTCATACTCAGACAATACAGTGGGTCAAAAAACTGCCCCAATGTTTGTGCATTTTGAAAAGATTCACTTGGTGTGAGCTAATGACATAAGACAAAAATCTAATAATGTCACATGACATACTACTATATGTTGGCTATCTGACAAATCAAAAATTATGTAATTTCAATGAAACCCCATTCTTTAATAAATCAAACAAAATAATCAATCATTGGGGCAGTTTTTTGACCTTGAGTATTTTCATGAATACAAGGCAGGAGTGGGCCATGTGAATAATCAACAGTGTCATGTGACCTTATTTGTGTCAATTTGGCATGTTGAAATTGCTGCTTCACTTTTTACCACCACCATGAAATCCATCTCTGCTGAAAAGCACTCTTCTGTTGTTTCTCTCCTCAATGAGGGGTATTCTCATCATCAAATCCAAGCTAGGACTGGTCTAGGGAAGGGTACTATTGGTCAGATCAGTAAGGAGGTGGATGGGGACAGGGAAAATCATCCTGGTGGTCGTCCTTCCAAGCTTTCTTCCCATGATAAGCATTCAATTATCCATCAAATCCACTCTGGGAAGCTTGACAATGCTGTCCAAGCCACCCAATTCATAAATTCCATTATCACTACCCCAGTGGTTCCTCAGACTGTTAGGAATGTGTTGAAAGAGGCAGGTTTTTGGTCAGCAACAAAGAAGAAAGTCCCAATGCTCAAGGCCACTCATCATCAGAGACGTCTAATGTCATGACCGACTGAAAAGCTTCGGCTTTTTCACCAAGTCATTTCACTCTTATTATTTATTTTCTTCATATTATATAAACACATGCTGACTAAGCAGGCGCCTATCGCTTGGCGCTTAGATAAAGCCGTAGATAAGATACCGGAGCTCGGCGCTGATGACTCACTACTGTTACTACATGCGCAGTCGTCTTACTCATACCATACTATATTTAGAGTAGGGCTTAGGGTAAGTGCACAGACCACCTGTTGTAGTATATAAAGAGTGCAATTTAGCACCCAGAGTCCTCAGTCGAGTTCTCTCGGGTTTATTCCCTCCTCTTCTCTCCTCTCCTCAGTTCTCTGTTGGGGCTCCTAGGCGTCACGCCGGGGGGTTCCTGATAGTAGAACTCGACTACTTCTCTAGCAGCCCCAACGCTTGTTATACCCGGACCACAGGGTTAAGTGGACGAAAACCGGGGGATTCACACCGTCGTACGCCGACATTAAAATTGCGGTATCGGTTGCCAGACACCGTTAAAACTGCGCACCCAGTGGCCCTGCATCGCGGCCCTTAACTTGCTTTGCATTACATTCCCGGTCTACGCAAACCGAAGAACCTAACCCGGTTGATAGGGTTACCTGTGCACAGGATACCAGTGCCGGAGTGATTACACGATACGTAATCCGTATCTAGGGACCAGCCTCACCAGCCCCCTAGCGCGTTAAATTGCCCTGGTCTAGGCCTCTGAAGGCTATATTATTAGTTTACGTATTTACCTTTTTCCGTACCCCTTGGAGGTAGCCGCCGCTTGGTCATGCGCCTCTGAGAAAGACCTGCACCCGTACGGTGTAGTGGTAACTGGACAACCGTTTGGACCCAGTTTAGATAGACCTTTCAAATTAAAAACCAGTAGTCAGTAAAGTATATTGTAGTACTGCAGGGGTGATTGCAGACCCTGAGTACACGTTTCCATATCTACGTTCCCAAGCAGGTGACAGGCCAAGACCTCCCTCACCTTTACGTACAAGATAGGAGATACAAACAATAACGATACTTTTTGGGACGCCGTCACAGGCGATCTTGATCCAAACGACGCGGGTTTTAGTTCCTCAGAAGGAGAATCTACGTCATCATCATCATCACATTCCACAAACTCTATCACAGAGGAACCACATCAGTGGGAAGCAGCACCGTTTCCCATCTTAGTACCAAATCCAGCCACATTAAACCCAAATCTACTATTCAACTCCGACGCAGATTTCATCGGAGAACCCGCACCACCGTTTTCATCACCACCACTGCCGCTCACACCATCACCCACATCGCCACCGCCAAACTATCACAGTATGGCGGTGCCCCAAGAAATGACCTCAGCAGAACTGCTGAACCTCCTTAATGCGCAAGCCGCAACCATCCAAGCACTCCAGAACCAGCTGACACAGCTGCAAACAAACGCTGCACAGGCCGCCGCGGCCGCAGCAGCACACCCCTCTCCCCCCGCCAACATTGTCAACATACCGCCAGGGACGGTATTCAATATTCCCGGAACCGGTAACGGAGGATCATCAAGAATAGATGTAGCCAAACCCCTGGTTTTTTCAGGAAAGATGTCCGAAGTGACAAATTTCATAAATGCATGCAGGTTGTACATTCAATTAAAAATGCCGGAATCCGATGAGGAAGAACGGATCTTATTGATCATATCGTACATGACGGAAGGCTTTGCCGCAGATTGGAAGGACAATCTGTTGGAGCAGATGGCCAACGATGAAGAAGGAATTCCGCAAATGGCGGAGCAACTGTTCAGGCAGATCAGAAGGGACTTCGGTGACACTGATGAGCAGTCATCAAAGATCTCGGAGATGCGGACCATGACGCAAGGGTCCAGTACGTGTGAAGAACACATGCAGAAGTTTAAAAAGGTATCACGAGGCACCGGATACCTAGGAAGAGCTCTTATCGAAGAGTTCAAACGAAGTTTGAATACCGGACTCCGAAAAAGGATAATGGAGGCCGATGAAGTACCTGAGACCATTGAAGGATGGTATCAAAAAGCAGTAAGATTGGATCGCCAGTGGAGACAGGCGAAAGCCGAGGAGAAGTATTACTCCTCGTGGACCAGTAACTCCGCCAATAGGAGTGAAGGAGCATCCAAAGGCCCGGATACGGCAAAGCCGGTAGCCCCTGCCCAGCCTAAACCCCGATGGAAATTCGGATCGGGATCAGTGAGTCAGGGACGATTGGGAGCTGGAGCCTCCGCGAGTTCAAGTAGTACGGCAAATCAGCCGGACCCTAACGCAATGGACGTCGATCAAAACCAAAGACCACCCCTCCACTGTTACAAATGCGGTAAGATTGGACACATATCCAGAAACTGCAGATCAGGACTTGACATTCGCACAATGACGTTTGACGAAATGAAGGAGTATTTCAAGAAGGGAGAAGAAAATTTAAAAGAGGAAGAGAGTCAGTAGGTCCCGTACTAGACTCTCAAAATAGATACGCTGTACTAGATAGATTAGATAGTGCACAGCCCCTTGATATAGCGCCTAGCGCTGACCGGGTTGATGCAAGGACCATCTTGGAAGTCTCAAGGACTTCTGAGACGTCCCCGCAAGAGGCGAACTCCCAGGTGAAACACCTTGATATAGCGCACGGCGCTGAAAGTGTCACTCCCAAGGAGCGCGGCAGGGCGGCTAAACCTGTGCTTGATTCCTCATTACGAAATACAGTAGTACAAGTATCTACAAAGGGACAAAAAGACTTAAAAGGGGAGCAGCGTGACATAGCGCCCAGCGCTGAAACTGCTTGTCCGAAAAGGAGGTTGAAAAAAGGAGAAAAGGAATTTTTGGTTAGGTCAATAGGACGGAAGGACGAGATCTTAATGGAAATCGGATTGGAAAGGTTGGACACCCATGAACAAACTCAACAAACCGCGTTGCTCGATTCAGGAGCAACAGGAATGTTCATGCATGCGGCATACGCAAAAAGAATGGGCTTCAAATTAATACCCTTGGAGCGCCCCATTCAAGTTCGGAATGTGGACGGAACAAATAACGAAGGAGGAATGATCACCCATGAGGTTGATCTTCTTTTATCTTATCAAGGGCATAAGGAACGAGCCACTTTTGAAATATGCGAGCTGGGAAAAACCAATGTAATCATAGGATCCACGTGGTTATGAAAACACAACCCGGAAATCAATTGGGAGACCGGTCACGTCAAATTGACACGGTGTCCACGGAGCTGTGGACATAGGCAAAGGGAGTGGACCAAGAAGCGGGAAAAGAAGGTCCGATCAGCAGAACACTGGCGTGTTCTAGAATATCTGTGGGAACAGGAGAAGGAATTAGACTTCGCGCATTGGCTCGAAGAAAAAGAGGAAAGTGAGAGGCATCTCACGTACATGGAGCAAATGAAACACCCGGGTCAATACAAGTATGGGGATAAATACCCATTCTTACCGGTGTTTCCATCACCCACCGAATCAAAGGCTGGGTCAATAAGACATGTGCAAGAGTTGGCAAAACTCACGGCTAAAGAGATGGTACCTGAACAATACCATCAATACCTCAAAATCTTCGAGAAAGGAGCATCAGAGCGCATGCCGGCTAGAAAGCCTTGGGATCATGCAATTGATACCAAACCAGGCTATCAGCCCCGGAAAGGAAAAGTCTATCCCCTATCCCCGGATGAGCTTCAAGAAGTACGGAACTTTGTGGATGATCAGCTGGCAAAAGGGTACATCCGACCCTCCAAATCACCACAGATGTCACCCGTCTTCTTTGTAAGCAAGAAAGACGGAAAGAAGCGAATGGTTCAGGACTACAGATACCTGAATGAATGGACGGTTAAAAATAACTATCCATTACCCTTAATATCCGAACTCGTAGATCGAGCAGGCAGCGCCAAATACTTCACTAAGCTCGACCTTAGGTGGGGTTATAATAACATACGAATCAAAGAAGGCGACGAATGGAAAGCCGCATTCACTACTCCCGAAGGTTCTTTTGAACCAGTAGTAATGTTTTTTGGGCTAACCAATTCACCAGCCACCTTCCAGGCAATGATGAATGACATATTCCACAATATGATCAACGCAGGAAAAGTCATTGTGTACATTGACGACATACTCATCTTTACTAAAACAAAAGAAGAGCATGACACAATCGTACAACAAGTCTTGCAACGATTGGAAGAAAACGATCTGTATGTAAAGCCAGAAAAATGTGTGTGGTGCGTGGAAGAAGTGGAATTCTTGGGCGTTGTCCTAGGACCCAAAGGAATTCAAATGGATACAAAGAAGGTCGAAGCTATTATTAGCTGGCCCATCCCTTCTTGTGTTAAGGATGTACAAAGGTTCCTAGGCCTAGCCAATTACTATAGGCGCTTTGTTCAGGACTTTGCTAAAATTGCACGGCCACTACATGACCTGGTCAGAAAAGAAAAAACATGGGAATGGACGGAGGTTCAAGAAAAGGCTTTCCAAAGCCTAAAAAAGATATTCACAGAGCAACCTTTATTAGTTGCCCCGGATTCCGATAGGAAGTTCAGGGTGGAGTCAGATGCATCGGATTACGCTACGGGTGGCGTCTTATCTATGCTCTGCAAAGATGATAAGTGGAGGCCGGTGGCCTACCTATCAAAGTTGCTCAATGATACTGAGCGCAATTATGACATCCATGATAAGGAAATGCTAGGCATCATGCGTTGCCTAGAAACTTGGCGTCATTATCTAGAAGGAGCACGTGAACAGTTCGAGATATGGACTGATCACAAAAATCTCGAGTACTTTATGAGTGCAAAGAAGTTGAACTGCAGGCAAGCCAGATGGGCCTTGTACCTAAGCCGATTTAATTTCGTCTTGCATCATAAAGCTGGTGTTACTATGGGAAAGGCCGATTCTCTGTCCAGGAGGCCAGACCATAAAAAGGGGGTAGATGACGACAACAAAGATGTCACGCTCCTTAAACCGGATTTGTTCAAAATCGCTGCACTACGCCATGGTCACGTCTTTATTCATAGCTCAGAAAAAGAATTGCTAAACAAAATTCGACAATCTGAAGCATGTGACGAAGCAGTGGTAAAAGCGGTAGAAGCCATGAAAAAGGCTGGTGTTAAAACACTAAACGCTCGAGAATGGGAGATGGAGCAGGGACTTATACTCTGGCAAGGAAAGGTCTACGTACCTAAGGACAAGAAACTGCGGATGGAGATAGTCCGCCTACACCACGACACGCCTATTGCAGGACATGGAGGACAGTGGAAGACAATTGAACTCGTCACAAGAAATTACTGGTGGCCTGGAATCACCAGGTTTATTAAAAAATATGTTAGTGGATGTGACAAATGCCAGCAAAATAAGAATTTCCCAGAGCCGCCTGCTGGAAAGTTGATGCCAAATTCTGCACCAGCAAAGCCCTGGACACATATTTCCGCCGACTTTATCACAAAATTACCAGAATCACATGGTCATAATGCAATTTTGGTAGTCTGTGACAGAATGTCAAAAATGGCGCATTTCATTCCCACATCAGAAGAAACATCGGCGCAGGGGTTAGCCACATTATTTAGGGACCATGTTTGGAAACTTCATGGACTCCCGGAATCTATAATCTCAGATCGCGGACCACAGTTTGCCGCACAAATGATGAAGGAGCTGAACCAAATGTTGGGCATTAGTACAGATTTGTCCACAGCATTCCATCCACAAACGGATGGACAAACAGAACGGATGAATCAGGACTTAGAACAGTACCTGAGGATTTTCGTAGATCATAGACAAGAAACGTGGTCTGGATGGTTGGCCATCGCTGAATTTAGCTACAACAACAAAATTCAGGCATCCACCAAACAGACTCCATTCTTTGTCAACTATGGCAAACACCCCAGGATGGGAATTGAGCCAAGAAGGGAAGGAAGTCACCCGGCTGCATCAGATTTCGCTCAGAAAATGAAAGAAATCCACGAGGAAACTCAGGCAGCTTTGTTAAAATCACAAGGTGATATGAAACTATATGCAGATAGACACAGATCAGACGCACCAGAATACAAAGTTGGAGATAAAGTATGGTTGTCAACTAAAGACTTAAGGTTGACAGGACGACCAACTAGGAAATTGGTGGAAAGATGGATTGGCCCATACCCAATAAAAAAGATAGTGTCGCCAAATGCAGTAGAGCTGGACCTACCCTTCTCGCAACAGATACACCCTGTGGTAAATGTCTCACGAATCTGCCCTTGGAAACGACCAATGAGAGGACAAAAGGCACAACCCCCACCGCCAATAGAAATAGACGGTGAAAAAGAATACGAAGTAGAAGAAATAATCGATGTACGATTAAAAAGAAACAAAATGGAGTACTTAGTCAGGTGGAAAGGATACACCGCTGAGCATAACTCCTGGGAACCATTGGACAATCTACAAAACACAAAAAGAAAAATAAAAAACTTTTATGATAGAAACCCCGGAGCCATCAGAAGGCTTGACAAAGCAACCTTTAACGGGTTGACTTTCAGACCATACAAAAATTTCATCCAATCCCCAGACAAAATAGTGTCAAAAATCGATATCAACGCAGTAGCACCAGCTGCAAAATGGGAACAAAACTGGCAAAAATGGAAAGGAAAGAAGGGCCTAGACACCCTTATAGAGCCAAGAGACAAGGAAGGGCCATGCCAATGCAACATGTGCCTACGACAATCACATGATATAGCGCCTGGCGCTGAAATGATTGAAGACCTCACCCCACCATCCCGCCCACTCTCACCCATCATCGAGGAAATAGAGGAACCATCCGTGATAGAGCACAATGCGCTAAAAGATGACGACGAAGTTTGAATTTGTCTGGAAGTCAAATCCTAAAAAGGGGGTACTGTCATGACCGACTGAAAAGCTTCGGCTTTTTCACCAAGTCATTTCACTCTTATTATTTATTTTCTTCATATTATATAAACACATGCTGACTAAGCAGGCGCCTATCGCTTGGCGCTTAGATAAAGCCGTAGATAAGATACCGGAGCTCGGCGCTGATGACTCACTACCGTTACTACATGCGCAGTCGTCTTACTCATACCATACTATATTTAGAGTAGGGCTTAGGGTAAGTGCACAGACCACCTGTTGTAGTATATAAAGAGTGCAATTTAGCACCCAGAGTCCTCAGTCAAGTTCTCTCGGGTTTATTCCCTCCTCTTCTCTCCTCTCCTCAGTTCTCTGTTGGGGCTCCTAGGCGTCACGCCGGGGGGTTCCTGATATCTAAAGTTTGCCCAATACCATGAAAACTGGACTGTAGAGGACTGGAAGAGGGTGTTGTGGAGTGATGAGACAAAAATCAACAGGATTGGGTCAGATGGGAAGGTGTATGTTTGGAAGCAA
This sequence comes from Amanita rimosa, assembly GCA_023014395.1. Lineage (NCBI taxonomy): Eukaryota > Fungi > Basidiomycota > Agaricomycetes > Agaricales > Amanitaceae > Amanita > Amanita rimosa. The sequence goes on along the minus strand of JAEBUO010000037.1, from coordinate 110,581 downwards.
CAAGGGGAACCACTGTCAGACAGGACCACCACACCAACTGTCAAGCATGGAGGGGGGAATAACCTGATGGTTTGGGGATGTATGGGCTGGAATGGGGTGGGGAAGCTGGTAGAGGTGCAGGGGAAGATGAATGCTGACCAGTATTGTGAGATTTTGGAGGAGGGAGTGGAGGAGAGCTTTGAAAGTTTGGGGATGGCAGAGGATGAGAGGTACTTCCAGCAGGACAATGATCCCAAACACACCTCAAAAAAGGCAGACCAGTGGTTTTCCAACAACAACATCATCCCCCTGAACTGGCCTGCCCAATCCCCTGACTTGAACCCCATTGAACACCTCTGGCAACATCTCAAAGCCAAGCTCCAACAGTATGATACACCACCCAAAGGAGTACATGAATTATGGGAGAGGGTGGCAAAGGAGTGGAATGAAATACCACAAGAAACATGCCAAACACTGATAGAAAGCATGCCTAGAAGGATCCAGGCAGTTTTAAAGGCAAAGGGGGGTCATACAAAGTATTAGATCATCAAATAATACAGGGTCAAAAAACTGCCCCAATGATTGATTATTTTGTTTGATTTATTAAAGAATGGGGTTTCATTGAAATTACATAATTTTTGATTTGTCAGATAGCCAACATATAGTAGTATGTCATGTGACTTTATTAGAGTTTTGTCTTATGTCATTAGCTCACACCAAGTGAATCTTTTTAAAATGCACAAACATTGGGGCAGTTTTTTGACCCACTTGTAAGTGCACCATGTGCACAACTGTGCAATGCTGTGTTACACACAGCATTCAACACAGCAATGACTGCGCATTACCAAGCGCAATATAAATCATCAGTCAGCAATACTGACCTTATGCATGTAGATAGATAGTATATATACCTGTGTATGTAGCTGTCAATCTACAGTTCAGTTCTCTGCTCTACTAGGTGATTGCCACAAGCGGACCTAAGTGACTAAACTACAGCTACAAGTGAGTACTTACTCACCAGCTCTACCCATTCTACTGCACCCCTGTCATGCTCTGCTTTGACAGGTTATGGGCCCCATCTGCTCACAGACCTGGTGACCCTTCCCCTTGACAACCCTGTCTCAAGGACAGGGAGGGAGATAGCTGTCACAGCCCCTGGAAGGATCGCTTTTGGTAATTATACCAAAAATAAACAAATCAGGTTTGTTGGGTAAGGAGCCCTAGCTGTAGTACATACCATGTATTATCAACTATTTGTAAAAGGCTAACGTAACCTTGGAGCTCACCAAACAAAGAGCCAGATCAGATCTAACCAATCTGATCTCCACCTGGAGAGGTGTGAGAATAATACTTGGTGTGGCTCATCTCACCAGCCCCAGGTTTCTGATGACCCTGGTAATACAAAAATCATAATCTGGACACGTCTGCAAGGACCTGGTGTCTGGGGGAGTCAGAGGATACTCCCTTATCAACTGCCTCTGGGTTTAGGGCCATCTTATGATGGATAAAGATCATGGTTACGGTCATGATCAAAAGGCTTATGCGCCCCCCTATTGGCCGTGAATAATTATGCACTTATATCATTATATGGGTTTTTGTCCCATCTTTCTGTGATTATGTAGTCTATTTCTATATGAAGGTTGTGCTGCTTGGGCATTGTCCCTTGGTACACACAAACCATTGATGGGCACTGGTTAGCATCCCATCTAGATTAGGATCACTTCTTAGTGGCATAGTATACAATTATAAATAGATATTTACTATACTCTTTTTATACCTTGGTTGTCGGGATTTGATGGAGCCCCGAAACCATAAATCAGGGAAGGAGGATACTTCCCTGATGATGATGAATTACCTAAAAGAGATCTCTGTCCCTGTCAAGGGAGGCACCTGTGCTGCCCTAACCAGGAGCATCAAAGACATGTGCATCGCTACTAGTCTAGAAAAGCGAATGCTGACTGGATTTTTTCCAGATCCTCAAATCAAACCAAACTTCCAACTCTCTCATTGTTTTTACAAATAAATATATAAATAGCAATACAAAAATGTCTTCCTCTACCTCTTCCAACATCTCCGCTGCCTCTGCCGCCTCTGCTGCCGTCTTTGCCGCTGCTGGCAAAAAATTCATTGCCATTTCTGGCAAAATGTCTCCCATCTCAATTTCCTCGACTTTGCCTGCCAGATCTCCTGGCAATAAATCAATTGTTGCCAATATTGGCAAGAAAACCATTGGCGTTGTTGCCAACAATGACTTCTTCACTGTTGGCAAACATGCCGGTACAGGCAAGGCAACCTTTATTGCCAGTTTGGCAACTGGCAAAAAGGAGACGGCAACTGGCAAAACTGCTGGCAAACACCACTCCGGCAAAATTGCCAGACAAAGCAGCTCATATGCTGCTATAGCTGGACAGTCTTCCAGCTCCCCATCTAGCAATGGTTTGTCGGGTCGACAAATCAACTACTTTGACCTCCTACCTGAGGAGGCAATAATTATTTCTGATGAAAAATCAGAAAATGCAGCTCTTTTTGGTGTAGCGTCACGCTACAAAGGAAAAGAAACTGCAGCCCAATTCAAATTGGGCAACATAATGGATTCAGGACTGGCCAAAAGCGGGAACACCACTCCGGCAAAGAGAGAATGCCACTGGCAAGTCCGGCAATATCCATTTCCACCTCCTCATCTCTCCCCACTCTCCGCTCACCATCACCCTCTCCTGTTATTAAACAGGAATACATGTCACCACCTCTCCATGACAACCTCTTTGTGTCTGTTGAGCACAAAAATCATGCTGGCAAGACACGTGCCACTGGCTCTGGGCCATCAACCTCCTGTGATGTTCAATTTGCCAATGATTTACTTCAGCAAAACCAAAACATCATTGCCCAGCACCGGAAGCAGATTGAGGAGGCTAAAAAACGAGAAGAAAAAAGAATTGCTGAGAAGATTGCACGACAAGTGCAAGATCATGAGCGAAATATGGCTCAGTCTCTCAGAAATAAAAAATCTCTTCACTGTTTCAAGGAACTAAGGGGTAAATATACAAAACCCACAACAGTTCCTGTTGGAGAAATTGGTGGTGATGCTATGCCCACAGCAATTGCTGACCAGCAATTGTTAAACACTATTCACAGTGGCAATTACAAGCCCACTACTCCCTATCCCATTATAGGGAATACTGAAAACAGGACACCAATTCCTGTTCCTGGTCCATCTAGGACCACTTATGCCACTACTGCGAAAAAAGGCATGGAGAAAGTACGTGGTCCCATTAGCTTCCCTAAAAACAAAGATCCTAACAAGGTTTATTTGTTATCTGCTGCAGAGCAGAATAGGCACCATGATAAATGGCTTGCCACATGGGGAGCAAGGGTTGTTACTGATGCGTCAAAGTGGGAAATCAAGGAGGACCTGCTTTTGGTACAACCCAATAATGGGAACAGTAAAGGAGAGATGCAAGATAAATGTGCCAGATGGGCACACCAAACTTCGGAGTGGCAGAATATTGCCACTGCCTTTGTAAATTTGGGAGTATCCCCAAATAAAATATGTGTAGTTAAAAATAGGAGGAGTGATTCTACACTTCTCAATAAAAACTTGTGTATGGCATATGATGCAAATGAGTTAGTTGAGGATGCAAAAATAATGATTGTGACTCATCAAACAACAATCCAAGAAATTGCCTCAACTGTCAAAAATGTCATAAAAACTTGTGACACTTTAATAGATCAGAATGAGATATTAAAGGATGACAAGTTGGATCTACAAGAATTCACTATGATCCAACAAAAGGCAAATTTCAAGGAGCGAGTGCTTCATATGCAAGAAAAAACAAAGGCAAATGTTGTAATTAACAAATTACAACAAGAAGTTCAAGAATACAAGAACCACGCTACTGCAGCAGAATCTTGGATAGATTCTGACAAACAGAAACTTGAGTTAGCTCATCAAAAGAGACAACTCAAGAAACAACATCAGAAAGAAAATCGGCTGAAGAAGAAGGAAGCTGATAAAATCATTATTACTGCCCACTCCAAAGAGCCAAGGAATCATATTCCTACACATGATGAATTAAAAGAATCAAAGGATCAGACCTTTGAGGATTTATTATATGGCTCTGATAATTCTCATTGGGAATTATCTGATGATGAAAACAAGACATTTCTAAATGCTCAAAATAGTAGAACTTTAGAGTCAGGAGAACTTTTATTTGTACATACTACAAATCGAGTTCTGAAACACACATATGAACAACCTGTTTGGCGTAAACCAGGCATGTGTTATTTGGCAGCTATAAAACTACAAGCATTGTCAAAATATGTGTGGAAGACATATCCTACTATTAAGGCATTGTCTGAAATAAGCCATGCCTTACAAAAAGACATTGGCTTTATCCTGACAGAACAAAAGAATGATCATTTTCATCTCCAAATTGCTCATAAAGGAAAATATGGTTGGGCAAATTTGGATAAAATGGCTAAAACTAATAAAAGCCATTGGAGAGTTGGAGTAGACAATAATGATAAAGACAAAGTTCTCATTTTAAAAGGATCTAGCAATTATGCTATCTGGGAACGATTAATGAGAGCATTGCTCCAGTCCAAAAGTGTATGGCAATATGTTACAGGGGGAGTAACTCATACGCCATTCACTGAGGCAGACCAATTGGATTTAGGAAGTGCTACAGTAACAGCAGGACATGTAGCAGCTTTAAATCAAAAATGGAAGCTACACCAAGAATTTCTTGAGAATGACAACAAAGCAAATGGGATAATCTCCCTATGTTTGTCACAGTCTCTTAATATTTATGTCAAAGAGACATCAAAAGAAACCTGGGATGCACTGTGTGCAGCATTTTCAAATCCTGGAGCAGTTGGAGTCTTTAATATTTATAAAGATGCAAAATCTTGGGAATTTCCAAAAGGAAAGAGTCCTGCAGAATCAGTTCATGAACTGATGCAAAAATGGGCCAGAATGGAAGCATGTGGTAAAGCCTTCAATGATGACTTCAAAGTAATGGAAGTCCTAGATCAATTACCACAATCTTGGGATTCATTTAAAACTTATTGTCTCCTGAAACAAGTTTTGGGAACAACAAAGTTAAATGACCTCATTCCTGAAATAGAGAATGAGTGGCAGCATTGTAAAGCTGACCAAGGTGCTCCTTCTGCACATTTTGTTTCTAAAAGAGGATACAAATTTTCCAAAGGCAAAAAACCTTATAAAAAATCATTCACACCTCATGTGAATATGCCAAAAGGGAAATTTGTGCATAATAATGCACAAGCAGGTCCAAGTCATCAGCCTGCATATGTATCTCCTGGAAATCAAAAAGGACCAAAATGGGCTAAAAACAAGTGTAATAGAGATAACAGGCAAAAGAAATTGAACTTGAACTCTAAAGCTACCCATAATCCTGAGGATTTAACCAAGAAGGATAGACAAAATCTTAAACGATTTGCCAATATGGTTATAACAGATAACCATAACAAGATGAATGTGGATTCTCCACAATCATCTTCTTCAAAATTAATAGATAGAATTGCACCTATTAACAATCAAACTGATCAAGAAACTATGCAAATAGTTAATCAGATCAGAGATGTTAAAGGAAAGGGCAAAGAATTCTTTAAAGAAAACTTTGGTCCAGCATACTCTATTCAAGGACATCATATTGATGATGATAAAGCCTTGGAAAATATTGAAGAGGATAAACTAACTGAGGAAATACCACAGTTAGAAACTGGTTATTGGGATGAACCACCCAAGTATGTCCTTCTCACGAGTCATATATCAAATACTGATAAAAATCAGTAGTGACGATGACTATGGATACCATGATGGATACTATGAAGACTTCCCAGATGATGGAAGATTCTAGTAATGGTAAGTCTGTAGATAGCAGATGTAAAAGTAGCTTAATTGCTGCTAATGTATTTCACTCTGCTCAATCTATGGATAAAAGTGAGAATAAGGAATATTGAATAATAGATTCTGGTGCATCAGTGCACATTACTAATGACAAAAATGATTTTGTCAAATACACCCAATATCTTGAACCTGAAGAAATTAAAACAGCTGATTCTAAATCAGCTGCTACCATACTTGGACAAGGAACCATGTTTCTTGAGTTCAAAAATCCCATGGGACAGAGACATATCGCTAAATTGGAAGTGTGTTATATGCCAAAGGCTTCACACAAACTTATTTCATCTGGTCAATTAAAAATTGCGGGTTACATTGAAGCCTCTAACAGTGATAGTATGGTATTCTCTAAAAAAGGAAATAATCTTATAATTGCTGAACCTAAAAATTGGTTTGAACCAATTCATTGGGCAGAAGTAATTATAAAAAGAATGAACAAAACAGTCAATTTGGCTGATTTTACAACATGGCATAATCATATGGCTCATGCTAACAAAAATGTTATTAAAAACATGAGCCAACATACAAAAGGTTTTGATGGTAAAATAATAATACCATCAGAAATCCCTATTTGTTCAGGATGTGCACAAGGAAAGATGCATAATAAATCTTATCCTGTATCACAAACAAGATCAAAACAACCATTAGAGTTGTTGCATGCTGATTTGTTAGAATTTCCACAAGAATCTTACCATTGTAAAAAATGGTGTCTTATGATTCTTGATGATTACTCTTCATATGCCTTTCTGGCATTCCTATGATCAAAATCAGAAACCTTTAAACACTTTGTTGACTTTGTTAAACTGTTTGAAAACCAAACAGGATATAAAGTGAAACGTTTCAGATCGGATTGAGGGGGAAAGTTTAAATCTAAAGAATTTGATGAATTCTTAAAACAAAAAGGCATATTATGTGAACAAAGTGCACCATACATCCACCAACAAAATGGTCGTGCAGAAAGATTAAATAACACTATTCTTGAAAAAGCAGAAAGTATGAGACTCCATGCACAATGTCCCAAAGTATGGTGGGAATTTGCAATGGAAACTGCCATTCATACATATAATCGCACACCATTAAAAAGAACAAAATGGATAACACCATATGAAAACCTTTATAATAAAAAGCCAGAAGTTCATTACTTTAAAACATTTGGATGTCTTGCATGGGTTTTTATACCTAAAGAAATCAGACAAAATAAGCTTACACCTAAAGCAGAAGCCATGACTTTCATAGGCTATGAAAATGGTTCAAAAGCTTATAAATTCATGCGAAATGACAATTCCATTTTTGTTGGTGTTCAATCAATATTTGATGAACATAAATTTCCTAGAGCACAAAAAAGCAAAAATGAGAGACTATTTAAAAGTCTACCAGGTATTGATACTTGGGAAAATGATGAAAATTCCAATGATGGACAGGACTCTGATTCCAATTCCCACATGCATCATGGTCATCACTCATATGATAGTGACAGTGATGATGACACACCCAAGCATAGAAACAATGATTATCAGGAATATCATGATATTACACATGATGGAAACAGTAGACCATCTCATGATTATGATAATCAAAAAGAGCTTGATCGTTCATCCACAAATACTGATAATATAAATAAGGAAGGATTAGAACCAAATATGAACAGATCAATTTCACCTCCTGAACAAATTCCTATAAAATGTTCAGAGAAAGGAAAAGCTAAAAGAGATGAGAGATTTAATGAAACTCTCAGAAGGACTACCAGAATTAGAAAACCCAGATTTCTATCTGACAATTTCTATGATAAAGAAAATCCTGTAGAAATTGAAAAGCAAAAGAAATCAGATTGGGAAAATAAAGTTTTTGGTAAAGGCAAAGGAAAATTCAAACCTGCCTTTAGTCCCACATCTTCACGAAAAGCACTGAAAAATCCACTATATAGAGTGGAAGAAGAGCTAGAAATGGATAAACAAACAAGTTCAGAATCAGAAAAGGAATATCAAACACCATCTGAATCTGATCATGAACAAGAACAAATCAGGAAACAATCTGGTACATCTGATAGAGATATATCATATGATCCTGATAAAGATCCATTTGAAGATAGTGAAAAAGAAATAGATCATAATCTATTGTCTAAATCACCAAGTGGTGATCTAATTAGCTTTTTACAAAATTGCATAAAGAAGGTGGAAACAATCTAGTTAATTACCTTTTATCAAAAGCCATTAGTCCAAACTATCACAAAAATGTTGATCAATGGACATATAGAGATGCTTATAAATTAAAAGCATCAGACCCAAAAGAATGGGAACAATGGCTAAATGCAATGAAAGAGGAAATAAAAGCTCTTGAAGATTGAGATGTATGGGAATTAGTACCATGTCCTAAAAACCACAAACCTGTAAAGTGTAGATGGGTTTATGCAGTTAAAAGTGATGGTTGAAAACATGCTCGACTAGTCGCCAAAGGATTTTCACAAATACCTGGAGTTGATTATGATGATACATTCTCACCAGTTGCACAATTTGAAACTGTGAGACTCCTAATGGCTACAGCAGTGCTTGAAGATTGGGAAATCGAAGCACTAGATGTAAAGACAGCATTCTTGTATGGTGATCTTGATGAAGACATCTACATGGAACAGCCAGAAGGATTTATTATCAAAGGACAAGAGCACAAAGTCTATAAACTCAAAAGAGCCTTGTATGGACTTAAACAAGCTTCATTAGCTTGGAATAAAAAGGCAAACAAAAGTCTAAATCAATTAGGCTTTGGATGATGTCTTTCAGACACTGGAGTCTATGTTTGCTACAAACAAAAAACAATCATAGTAGCAATACTATATGTTGATGATGTGTTGTTCATGGGCAATAATAAGAAATTACTCATGGAATTAAAACACAGATTTATGAAAAAATGGGAATGTAGAGATTTAGGACCCATTACTGAATATCTTGGGATGAAAATAGTCCGAGATAGGAAGAGAAAATTGATTACTCTTGATCAAATTAACTATGCAAAGAAAATAGTTAGAAGATTTGGCCAAGAAGATTCAAAACCTGTACGCACACCATTGCCAGCAGGATACATACCTGCTACAAATACAGGTCAAGCAACTTCTCAGGAGAGGAGTTACTATCAATCAATTATAGGGTCACTATTATATCTTACTCTTGGCACAAGATATGATATTACTCAGGCAGTAATCATGATGTCACAATTCATGGTTAATCCTTCTAAAGAACATATTGCCAAAGCATTATATATAATCAGATATGTGAATTCATCAGTTAATGGAAGAATCACATATAATGGTTTTAATAAAGAAGGATTAAATGCTTACACTGATGCTGATTGGGCTGGAGACCAAATCACAAGAAAATCAGTAACAGGCAATCTCATTCTATTGGCAGGAGCTCCAATTAGTTGGATCTCTAGAAAACAAAAAACTGTTGCTCTATCATCCACAGAAGCAGAATACATGAGTCTGTCAGATTGCTCTAGACAAATCATGTGGATAAAATCTCTGTTTAAAGAGCTTGGTTTCTCTACTGGAGCCATTGATCTAAAAGTAGATAATCGAGGATCAATATTCCTAGCAAGGAATCCTGCCCAAGAACATAGAACAAAACATATTGATATACGATATCATTATGTTAGAGGATGTGTTGAGAATAAAGATGTCAACATTCAATATGTTCCCACAAATGATCAGTTAGCTGATATCTTAACTAAAAATTTAACTTGGCAAAAGTTTAAAGAGTTAAGAAATAAAATTGGCATTAAGATCCTCAATGAGGGGGAGTGTTGAAACGATCTGAAAAGATTGTGATAACATTTCGGATCACTCCGATCTTAATTGATCTTATCTTATCTGTCCCAAAATAGTCCATTCCCCTTGTAGATAATATGGTGATGGGACAAAAAGTATCTTTGACAGATATTATAGAGTTGGACAGATATTATAGAGTTTGACACATGTCATACTCAGACAATAAGTGCACCATGTGCATGACTGTGCAATGCTGTGTTACACACAGCATTCAACACAGCAATGACTGCACATTACCAAGCACAATATAAATCATCAGTCAGCAATACTAATATTGCTGACCTTATGCATGTAGATAGATAGTATATACCTGTGTATGTAGCTGTCAATCTACAGTTCAGTTCTCTGCTCTACTAGGTGATCATCACAAGCGGACCTTGTTACAGTCAATGTCCACAACGTCGTTCAGCGTCCAAGTCTACAGCAGCAAACAGAGTCTTGGTCTGTTCCCAACTACTGGACAAGGGTTCTAGGCACTAAGTCTGATGATGACAAAGGCTAGGATGAGAGCGAGGAGAGCAGTTGAGGCAATGAGCAAAAGAGTGTTCAAGTTGTAGATATGATTCGACTAAGTTGGAACTAAAGAACTATGGTACATGAGAGGGGTTTATATATGTTAAGAGAACAATAGAAACTAAAGGGGAAAGAGCATAGCTATCTAGGAAAAAAAAGGTGAAGGTAGCTATAAAAGGAGATAACATCCAAGCATAACTGTGGGTTTGTAACAAGTAAATGTAGTTTGTTAACAAAGGGAAAAGAGAACTGTAACATTACCCCCTTTGCATGTGAGAAGTCACCAACTTTTACCAGCCAGAGGTCGTCCAACCATGATCTGTCCTAGACTTGGCCCATTTGACAGCATTGTCCAGTTCTTTTGTCAATGTTTCCACCTTCCATTTGAGAGCTTCAGCAGCTTGATGCAAATTTTGTGCGTTCCAGAGGAAGGAATCACATTCCTTGTAGGTCATCTCATGTGGGTTGATAGTGAGGGTGAGGGCAGCGAGATTGTTGGTGGCGGAGGAAAGGTTGGTGATAGTGCATGTGGCAGTGGCGAGGGTGTCAGCGACAACAAAGAGTGTAGTGTTTCTTTTGACAAACTGGGTGAAATGAGGGAGGTGATGATCATCAGGGTGTACCTGGGGAAGGAGGTTGGCAGGATGGACGTGAAGGTCGTCATCCTTGAAGTGGATGACCATGGTGTTTTCTATGAAGACCTTGAGTGGGAGGTCTGGGACAGCAATGAAGGGTGAGAGGGCGGCGGTGACTTTGTCAATGCGCCAATGAGCACAAGAGAGGAGGAGGAGGATGGTGAAGTAGGTGGCAAGGGTGAAAAAGGTGAACATGGTGTCTAGTACTGGTGGGGTGATTGTTGGTATTGGGCAAACTGTCCTTTATAAGTCTTCATCAAGATCTGGGTCCAAGTCCAAATTGTCCACTTCTAGTTGATTCAAGATGTCAGGGTTTGTGAGAAGCTCGTGATCTTCCCTGATGAACATCTCTAATGCCATGAACTTGTAGGTGCTAAGGTCGGTGACAGGTGTGAAAAGGAGTTTCCTGATCTGTCTGACAATATTGAGTACTATGTTCTTTCGTTTGTCAAGCAGGTAGCAGAGGTTGTCAGTATAATCATCCATGGATAAGATCGGTCTTCCTGGGAGTGTGATTCTTTGATGCAATAACCAGATCTGTGCCCCGATTTCTTGTGCCTTTTTGGAGATTTTGTCAAGTTTCTCGTATTCTGCTGGGCATAAGAGTCTGCCATGACTCGTGTCGTAAACGTCGGTTTTCTTTATTGCAGGATTCTGGTAAACTTGTGGGCCTGTGCCGTAGGGTAGTAAATTGTTGACTGAAAATTGTAGTTGATAAAATCCAGGGAGGTATTGTTGTACTGCTCGGCAGGGGATCTCCGTTGTTCCTGACGGATTCTTTTGATGATCATGGTTAAGTCAAGGGATGCGGTAATATCGTGTGACCAATGCCACAGTTCGAGTGGGTTTTTCTGATAGATTCGGTGCTTTAGGGGCATGTCGGACGGGGAGGTACTGTATGCGGGTATAGATGGTTTTTTCCTTAAGGGCTATAGTGTATTGAGAGAGTGTCGAACAGTTTTGTTTTGTATAATGATAATTTTGTTTCAAGACATGGCAGTTTCTGTATCGAGTCATGGTTCAGAGGTGTTGACATTGTTGATATTCTGATAGGATATCAGTGGCATTTGTAAGATTGCGAGTGGGTTCCCAAGAGTTATCATTCGATCTGTAGCCTTTCCATTTAACTAAGTAATGGTAGCCTGTGCCTCGCTTCCTGTGGGCTAAAATTGCTTCTATCTCGAATTCTTCTTGTCCATTTATGAGATCAGGGGGTGGTTTCACATAGTTCGGGCCATGCACAGTCGTTTCCTTATATGGGGTAAGGAGTGATGTACGAAACACAGGGTGAATGTGCCATTGCTTCGGGAGTTTCAATTTGTATGTCACAGGTCCCATCACTTGTTCAATTTCAAAGGGTCCTTCTCGTTTTGGTGCTAGCTTTCTGGACTGATATGGTATGTGAAGATTCCTGTTCTCAAGCCATACTTTGGTGCCTTTTTCGAATTGTATTGCCTTGTCTTTGCGTCGTCTTGCCACTAGTTGTCTAGCTAGTTCGTGTGCTGCTAGTGCTTCCTCTCTGGCCTTCCTTAGGAACTGAAGGCGCTCCTCAGCTGCTGGTGTAGTCATTCGTGTTGTAGCTGTGGGAAGTGCAACGGGATCTGTTCCATACATTAGCCTGAATGGGGAAGTCTTGATTGTGTCATGATGTTGGTTATTGTGGGCAAACTCGGCTATTGGGAGATGCGGTTTCCACAGATGCGGTTCATTAGTGCAGAACATCCGGAGATAGACCTCTAGTTCCTGGTTGACTTGTTCTGTTTCTCCATCGGTCTGAGGGTGGTAGGCTGTGCTCATTCTATGGTCAATTCCTAACGCTTTTTGTATTTCCTGGAATACTTTTGCAGAGAACTGTGGGCCTCAATCTGAGATTAAAACATCAGGTAGGCCAAACCGTTTGAAAATTTCAGAGATGTAAAGTTCCGCAGTGCCTAGAGCATCGATTGTTTTCTTGCAAGGTGTGAAAATTACCCCCTTTGTAAGACCATGGTCCACTGTGACCAGGATTGAGTCAAAGCCATCAGAAAGGGGTAGATCAGTGATGAAATCAAGGGTCACTTGTTGGAAAGGGCAGGTTGCTTTTGACGGAATCGGGTGAAGGGCCGGTACATTTGGGTGAGTGTTAATCTTCATTTGTTGACAGAGGGCACATCCTTCAATCCACTCCCTGACGTGTTTGAACATTCCAGGCCACCAGTAATCACATTTAAGGAGTTCAAGAGTCTTTAATTGTGCAGGGTGACCTGATGATTGTGCTTCATGTGTTTCTTTGATTAATTTGGTTCATAATCCATCTTGATCAGGGATGTAGGTTTTGCCAAGATAGTGAACAATGCCATTTGTATAAGACCAATCCTGTATATTTGATTTGATCGGTGGGGCGCAATGGGTGGTGATAACCTCGATTAGAATACATCCGAAATCATCTTTTGACATTGCTTTCTGAATATCTGTAACTAGATCTTCTGCAATAAGATGAATAAAATGGTCCTCAGGCAAGACTATAACGTCATCTTGTAATTCACTGTTTCCCATATGATCAGGGCACCGAGACAAGGTGTCTGCCTCAAACATCTTTGTGCCAGGGACATGTTCAATGCATAGGTCGAATTCTGATAGTAGGGATGACCATCTAGCTTGTCTGGGCGTTAAGCGTTGGGCAGTTCAATAGTAGGACAGGTTCTTGTGGTTGCAATGAACTATGGTGGTATGGGGTGATCCGTGTAGTAGGTGTTGCCAGGTCATCAATCCCTTAATGATTGCCAAGAGTTCTCAATCATAGATCTGGTAATTCTGTTCCGTTTGTGTTAACGCATGTGAAATAAATCCACAGGGGTGCAGAGATCCCATTTCATCTGCCTGTTTCAGTACTGCTCCTATCGCCTTATTTGATGCATCAGTTTGAAGGATAAAGGGTCTGGTTGGGTCTGGCATCAATAATACTGGCATGGAAGCAAATTGGTTCTTTAGAACCTCAAAGGCATCATTCCGTTCAGTGGTCCATTTGAATGGTTCAGTTTTCTTAGTGAGGTTGGTAAGTGGTTTGGCGATGGCAGCAAAATTCCCAATGAAATGTCAATAAAAGTTTCCAAATCCAAGAAATGATCGGACTTGTTTTACTGTGGTGGGGACTGGCCAATCAGTGATTCCTGCTAGTTTTATTGGGTCCATCTGGATGCGTCCAGGGGTGATGATCATTCCTAGGAACTCAACTTCTTGCATGGCAAACTTGCACTTCTCCAGTTTCAGGAACAGATCGTTATCTTGTAACCATTGTAAAACTTGTTTTGTCTGTTCTTCCAGTTGTTCCAATGTTTCTGTGCGGATTAACATATTGTCCATGTAGATGATTAACCATCCTTCGTTGATCATATCTCTGAAGTATTTGTTCATCATAGTTTGAAAAGTTGACGGTGAATTTCACAATCCAAAGAACATGACTGTCAGCTCATAGAGCCCTCGATTGGTGATAAAGGCTGCTTTCCATTTGTCTCCCTTTTTGATGCGAACATTATTGTATCCCCAACAGAGGTCTAGTTTGGTGAAATACTTGGCGCCTCGGAGTTTAGTCATGAGATCAGAGACTAGGGGAAGGGGATATGCATTCTTGACAGTCCATTCATTCAGATATCAGTAATCTTGACAGGGTCAGAGTGTTCTGCTTTCTTTCTTTGCTACAAAGAAGAACAGTGATGCTTGCAGTGATGTAGATGGTTTAATATATCCTTTTTGGAGTTGTTCGTCGATCCATTTGTCTAACAGTCCTTGTTCCTTGATGGATAAGGGATAAAGTTTACTGGCTTTTGGAACAAAACCTTCTTTGGTGTTGATTGCATGATCCCATGGTTGGCTGGATGGGAAATGTTCCGATGCCTTTTTGTCAAAGATGGTGTGCCACTGCTCATATTCTGTTGGTAATGTAGTAGATGGTTCGTCTTTCTTTAGCCTATGCTCCAGTTCCTGTGATGCTGACGTTTTGACTCTGATCCAGTAATTGTCTTCTCCCCATTGCTGAGAATCTAGGGCTAGCTGCCAGATTGCTTTTGGCAATGCGTCTGGGTCTTCAATCTGCAGAGATTTCTCTTGCCAATTGATGATTGGGTTATTTTCTTCTAACCAAGGTATCCCTAGGATCATCCGTTGATTGCCTAGCTTAGTGATCCAAAACCAGTTTACAAACTGTCATCCATTAATCATATAACATATCTTGGTGCGATGTGTGATCATTCCTTTGGCGTTGACTGTTCCATCTGTGTTTCTGACTTTAATAGGTTTCTTGAGTCGTTCCTTTCTGAGCTCCTTCACTGCTCCTTTGTCTACAAAGTTTCCTTCTGCTCCACAATCGATTAGGGCAGATGTTCCAGCAGGTAAATTGGTCGATTTGATAGTTAACAAAATGTGCTTGTCATTGTTGGATAATACTATTACAGAATCAAGTGCTAACTGTTCAGATCTCAATAATAAGGAAGGGCCAACCGCTGAGTGACACTTCCTAACTAAAAACCCTCGTTTTCAAATTTGTTTAAGAGGTCATTTTTCTCTTCAGTAGACATTGCTGAAAAGATGGCTCTAATCTTCTTTGCTGGTTCGTCTTCTTCCTTCTGTTGTTCCTCAGTGACGGAACGGACAGCCTTATTCTGGTAAGAAGACCTGGATGAAGATGCATTGTTACGTTTCGGGCAGTTCCTGGAGATGTGTCCCTGTGTTCCACATCTGAAACACTTTCCAGTCTTTTGGTATTCCTCCTTTTGATCATCTGTCAATCGGCTAGGAGTTGTGGTATTTATAGCCCTGATTGTTCCGGATTGATTATTGTTTCAATTGAAACACATTCCAGATCCATCATTAGTTCTCCTGTTTCCTTGTCCTGTCATATCCCAGGTGTTATGGTGATCCTCAGCCTTGTCATAGGCTTCTTGCATCGTTTTGATCTTCCTCTGGTCCTGTAAGATTGTCCTAGCAAGTTCTAAAAGTAATCCCTTGACAAATGCCTGCAACTGAGCGGGTATTCCTGTGAGCCCAGAAGTTCCTATGTCCATGCAAAATTTCCTAATGTATTCTGGGACTGAAACGCCATTTCCAACTCTTAATTTGGATAGATTGTTCAGGGCTCAAAGGGCACTGTTGACTTCTCCCCAGTCATTGATGAAACGTTGATGAGCTGTGTCCAGCTACGACCGTGTAGGGCTTCTTCAAAAGCCTTACCTTCGGAATGCTAGGGATCCCACACATGCGCTGACCCCTTCACTAACATTTGTACTTGCCAAGGTTGTCGACAACATCCGATTATCCGACGCTCTTTTCCGCGCGACAGTCATTCACCCGATAAGGCCAGGTTCCGATTATCTGATGAGATCCGACAGTCACACAGCGCAGGTCTATTCCGCAAGCCGCCTCCCATTACCACTGCCTGTACACCACAGTCTGCCTCCCCGCAGTGCAGCCAGCTGACTCAGCACGACCATAACAGGAAGGACGGACGTATAGCCACTGCCGGATCGGGATACATCGTTGCATCAGTCACAATACCGATCACTCGGTTCATCAACGATCGATCACAAGAAGACTATTTTCCGCCCAGGAAAATGGCTTACGATCGACTATGTATGACGGTCACTAGGGAGCAACAAGCAAGGACCTATATCGGATAACAGGATCACGTCCAAAATGCAGGAATGCAACTGCCAAAGAAAGAGATAGCGGCATAAGCAGTTTTTACAGGTCACCGGAGCAGCGTTTGACACTAGTGCCCTGCGCACATCAGAGACATACCAGGGTCGTGCTACGAAGCCATACGACGGCAGCAAATGAAGGATTTTCCCAGCATCTAGGCTACATTGAGGATTACCTTTCAAACATGGATTTGGACGAAGGAGTAGAAATTGCAGAGTCGTTTCGTCTCAGTAGAGTACAAAAAGTATATAAAGTGTTTGTTTTCCTCAGTAAAAATAAGAAGAAGTTCCCCCTCAGTCCAAGTCTCATCGGTTTCGTCTCGTCTCTTAGTTTCTCCATCTCTCTCTATCGTTCTTGTTCTCTCTCTCTGGCTTTCCAGTCCTCAGTCGCGTTCAACGCATTTGCCCTCGTCGCCTACGAGTTTAAAAGTTGTCTCGGACACTGTGCACCATGTTCAGCACAACGGTACAAAGTCGCTGCACACCGCGGCAGGTGTAATTATCCTATTTTCCGCACTTCCGCGCTCCCCAGATTATCCGCTATCCAATTATCCGTTATCATCCGGGCGTGCTATTATCCGATTATCCAAATCCGCATACCCGCGCGCTAATCACCGCCCCACAGTGGTTTTGACGGGACTCCTTTTGGGACTCACGCAACACATTCCCCATCTTTAGCCAGTGGAGTAGGATATCAACATGTTTCAAATGCTTCATAGTTGTTCCATTTGAATGTGGCTGTGGTACTGCCTCTGTTGTCGTTCAATTCGCCTCGGATAATGGTTTTCCAGTCGTCTAATTCTGGTCCCATGCATGCAAGCACATATCTGACTTTCTTTTCGTCTTTTCCTTCATAGTTCTGTTTGTTGAGGGTAAAGTAATCCTCAAGCTGTCCTAAAAACGACCTTGCTTCGATTCTTTTTCCTGTAAAAGGTTGTATGGGCTGCGGTTTGATATCTCCTTTAGAGCTAGCACTGGTTTCAGACATCATTCTTGGTTCAGGCGTAGTCGGTGGTTTGGGGGCGGTCCTTGTTTCGGGTAATCTGTATCAAATGGATTTTCCTCAAGCTTGGCTTGTTCAATTTGTTGTATTTCCTCCCACTCTGCTAAAAGGCTAGCTGTAATTCCGTGTTGGTTGCTGTCTCCAAAGAATCTTCTATAGAGAGTCCTTCATAAGTCGTTTTCTGGTTCCTTGACAAGGTAGAGTGGTTCTCCTTGTACTTCACTACCCTAGTCTAGGTAGATTTGATTGGGTAAATCGAATTCAAAGGCTCCTGAGTAGAAGTCTCCTGAAAAATATCTGTCTGGGACTGGTTCATTTTGTTTCCGTCCTTCTGTAACAAAATACCAGGTTCGTTGGTAGAGAAAAACTTCTCATTGTCCAAGATAGTATTTCCCCTTATAGATGATGGATCCATTTGGGGGTCGTTTCTGAGAGCTGGGGGTCTCAATGATGTCGGCTAGGGGTGATACCCTGAGCTAGTCCTGAGTTCCAACTTATGTTACAGTCAATGTCCACAACGTCATTCAGCATCCAAGTCTACAGCAGCAAACAGAGTCTTGGTCTGTTCCCAACTACTGGACAAGGGTTCTAGGCACTAAGTCTGATGATGACAAAGGCTAGGATGAGAGTGAGGAGAGTGGTTGAGGTGACAAGCAAAAGAGTGTTCAAGTTGTAGATATGATTCAACTAAGTTGGAACTAAAGAACTATGGTACATGAGAGGGGTTTATATACATTAAGAGAACAATAGAAACTAAAGGGGAAAGAGCATAGCTATCTAGGAAAGGAAAGGTGAAGGTAGCTATAAAAGGAGATAACGTCCAAGTGTAACTGTGGGTTTGTAACAAGTAAATGTAGTTCGTTAACAAAGGGAAAAGAGAACTGTAACAGACCTAAGTGACTAAACTACAGCTACAAGTGAGTATTTATTCACCAGCTCTACCCATTCTACTGTGCCCCTGTCATGCTCTGCTTCGACACCAAGTCACACAACCAGAGGACAAGAGGGAAAGAAAAAAGAAACTCTGTAGTGCTGTCTATGACAGTGACTATCAAGAGCCTGGGGGTTCTCAGGCTCCAACTACCCCTTGCCTCATGGCCCCCTCATGTTCTCCTCCCCTCAACCACATGTCCTACTTATGTAAGCTTGAGTGCTACCATGGGTGCCTTCCCATCACACATGTCACACATTGTGACATGAAACTGTTGAATCATAACATTACCCCCCTCCTAAGGGTTTGGTTCCACACAAACTATGTCAGGATCATTGTCCAGGAGAGAGTAGATGGCTGTGCAATCACCCTCCACTTGCACCATTTGCACTCTAACCATTCATGATAGTTGCATTTGAACTTTCCATCTTCCCAGCCAAACAACCTTTTCAGCACATGAGCACTTGTATGGTTCTGATATCGTTGGAAAGCATCCTGGAGTATCCTTCTAGAGACAGGGGTGTTGGGATGTTTCTGGTGGAACTCCTGGATTGCCTCTCCTGCATTCTCTAAGTTCCTGACTGGTTCCCAAGTAGACTCTTTGACAGGAAAACCTTTCCACTTGACAAGGTACTGAATACCACATCCTTTCACTTGACTGTCCAGAACCTCCTCCACCTCATACTCTTCTCCTTGCACCTTTGCCTTCTCCTCTGCTCTCTTTGCTCCCAACTCCTCATCCCTTCACTTCTGCTCTGGAAAGGCTGGTGTGATGTATGGTTTCAACAGTACTTCATTGAAAACATTATATACCTTCCATGACTTAGGGAGGTCCAGCCAGTATGCTGTGGAACTGATCTTTTCCAACACCTTGTATGGTCCATAGAACTTGCTGTCAAGCTTCTTGGACACTTGGATGTGTGGGAGGTGTTCTGCATTGATGTAGACTTTGTTGCCAACCTGATACTCTCAAGCTGGTCATTTCCCCTTGTCATATTGTTTAGCCATATGTTTGGCTGCCTTTTCCAGATTATCTGCCACTATGTCACACACCTCTCATGCATTATCTACAAATTTCTCCATGTCTGCCACCTTGCTGGTCAACTTGGGGTCACTCCACTTCCACAGGTGTTTCCCATTGTTCAGGTAGAACAGGGTAAAACCTGTGGCTGAGTTCTCTCTGTCATTATGACAAAACTGGGCAAGTGCTAGGTGCTTGCTCCAATCATCCTGTTTGTCATTCATGTACATTGCGAGAAACTCATACACTTCCTGGTTGACCCACTCTGTTTGACCATCAGTCTGGGGGTGGTATGCTGTGGATGGATTTGCCTCTATGTCCAGCAACCTGAACAGTTCTTTCATGAACTGGGATACAAACTGTGATCCTCTGTCACTGATAACCTTCTGAGGTAGTCCATGGTCCCTAAACACGTTGTCATGGAAAAGTCTGGCCACTCCTAGTGAAGTAATTGTGGAATTTGTTGGCAAGAAATATGCTTTCTTGGTAAAATGATCAACTACCACCATGATCATGTCAAAGCCTCACAATTCTGGAAACAGTCCCATCAAATCTATGGATATGTCCTGTCATGGTTGACCGGGAATGCTGTTGGGTCATAGTGGTGCTGCCTTCTTCATTCTGTCTGGTTTGACAGTTTGGCATGTCCTACACCCTGTGACATACAGCTTGCCATCTCTTGCCATCCTTGGCCACCAGTAATTCCATGTGATGACCTCCAAAGTTTTGTCAATCCCATAGTGTCCCCATTCATGATGGATGTTGAGGATGATTTCCTGCACCTGCCAATTGACTGGGACATAGATATGACCCTTCCACATAATGATTCCCTTTTCCAACTTGAAGTTGGGATCTCTGTTCTTAAGTCCTTCCACCACCTGTGACTCCCTGTTATGAGCTCATGCTCAACACAAACCCACAAGCCTTGCAGAGAGAGGAGAAGGATAAGAATGAGAGAAAGAAATGATATTGAGACTACATTAGACAGAATCTAATGCCCATACAATGAGTGTAAGATAAACTATCTTAAGTCTTGGGGAACCAAGACTACCTACAGCTGGTCTTATATACAATTCTACTAAGACCCCTTGTGACCCTTCCCACTGGCACCTCTACAGCCTCAGTGACTTATCCTGCTTGAGCGCTGCTTCCAGACCCTTGAGCACTGCTTCTGGACTTCATCTATCTTTAGCAATGCTGTGCGCCCTTGACAGTTCCACATGTGCCCATGGCCTAGAACCTTCCCCTCAGCCTGGCGTTCCCACAGTTTCCATCTGGGCCCTATTCCATGAGGCATACTGCTCACAGGCCTCCTGCAATCCCCAACAGGGAGTTGCTATTGCCATATCAAGCTGTCAAGCATTGCCATTGATCCCATGCCTTATTGGGGCGCTGTACTGATGTAACTGATGCACTGAGGTGATCCGCGCGCACTGCCACCCAGGGTTGCGATCTCTTTCCTAATATGTAGGTGGTTGGTCCAACCAACCATCATCTTGTCTTCTAGTGAGTGCTCCCATGCACTAACCCACACGAAGTGTTCCTATAGTCCCTTCCATGATCCCAGACCATGTATAGATGTCCCAGAGTGGTCCCTGACCACTAGCAAGATAAAAAGAAGAAAAAGAAGATAGCATTAGGATGGATTCCTAACGCTCCCATTGCCACTTATTAATTTTGGAAATTTTCTCCTCCACCTCTGTCAACACATTGTCATCACCATAAAGGCAAACAAAAAGATCCTCTTTCAGGAGAATGATGCCTTCATTATCAATCTCCTCCCCCTTAAGGTCTGACCTCCAGGACAGAAGGTCTGCTTTACTGTTGGACTTGCCCAAGCAATGCTTAATCACAAAATTGAACTCCTGCAAATCCAGAATCCAATGTGCCTGTCACTGATTGATGTTCTGAGGCTTCCAGAAGTATGTGAAATTTTGGTGATCCATCAGAACCTTGACTGGAACCTCCATCCCCTTCAGATAGTGAGACCATTCATAGAAGGCATGCATGACTGCCAACATCTCCTTATCATAGATCTCATAATTGCGCTTTGTCGGAGTAAGAGATTTAGAAATGAAGGTGACAGGCCACCAAAGGCCATCAACTTGCTGCTGAAACAGAATACCACCAATGGCAAAATCAGAGGCATCAGTCTCTACCTGAAACTTACCCTTGTCTGTGGGGATAGCCAGGACCACCTCTTCTGCAATCTGTGCCTTGAGACCATCAAAGGCCATCTGCTGAGCTGTAGTCCACTGCCACTCATTGTTACCCATCAAAAGGGTGAGTGGTTGCAAAACTGATGCAAAGCCTTTTATGAAGTGGCAGTAGAAGTTGATGAACCCCATAAACTGCTGAACATGTTTCTTGCATGTGGGGGTAGGTGTAACATTGGTGTGTTTTATACTTAGTTCTCATGGTGTGCCATACACTGAACCAAGATTTATTGGTGTGTAGTGCTAGTGCAAAAACAAAAGGGAAAACTCATTACATAATAATTTGACGTGCGACTAAAGGTCTGCACGTCCAAACATTGCCAATATATATATATACAAACGATGCATATAAATACGCATCGTCAAGGAACAAGAAATCAAAGACGAGGGTGAGGCTCTCCCTAGGACAAAGTAGAGCCCTTACACCCTCCCCAGCAAGATTGTACCAAAGGTGCAATCTGAAATTAAAGATAAGGAAAGGCGTAGCTCTCCTTAGGAAAATGACAAGGTGACAGCCTCGAGGTTCAAGCTGGACCCATGGGTGATCCTTCGACATCCATGTCATGCAATGGCTCCTTGTAATTTGGGAGCTGTTCAATGTCTGCTGCATCTGGGTTCTGGAGCATTCCCTGCCAGGGGTCCCTCATCATATGGGAGGACTGGGGGTTTGGTCCTCAAATCGATTTTTAAGCCTTTTTCAAGGTGTTCAAAGAGAGGTTTCCCTCTCTTCCCCTTAGCCTTCTTCCTTTGAGATAAGGAGGGTCTTGAGACCCTTGGTACCAGGTAAACCCTGCTCCAGGTGGGTTCTGGTGGTGGTTCCATGCTCGCCAGATGATTTCTTGCGAAATCTCTGAACAGGGAATTGCAGTCCCTGTATGTTAGTCCACACTTATGAAAGTGCATAACTATGTCATCAAGCGTGTATTTGTTAGGAATCCATCCTAACGCATCTTTTTCTTCCTTTTATCTTGCTAGTGGTCTGGGACCACTCTGGGACATCTATACATGATCTGGGATC
This sequence comes from Amanita rimosa, assembly GCA_023014395.1. NCBI lineage: Eukaryota > Fungi > Basidiomycota > Agaricomycetes > Agaricales > Amanitaceae > Amanita > Amanita rimosa. The sequence goes on along the minus strand of JAEBUO010000037.1, from coordinate 87,853 downwards.
ATGGAAGAGACTATAGGAACACTTCGCGTGGGTTAGCGCATGGGAGCGCTCACTAGAAGACGAGACGATGGTTGGTTGGGCCAACCACCTACATACTAGGAAAGAGATCGCAACCCTGGGTGGCAGTGCGTGCGGATCACATCAGCGCATCAGTACATCACCCCAATAAGGCATGAGATCAGCGGCAATGCTCGACAGCTTGATATGGCAATAGCAACTCCCTGTTGGGGATCGCGGGAGGCCTGTGAGCAGTATGCCTCATGGAATAGGGCCCAGGCGGAGACTGTGGGAGCGCCAGGCTGAGGGGAAGGTTCTAGGCCATGGGCGCATGTGGAACTGTCAAGGGTGCACTGCATTGCTAAAGATAGATGAAGTCCAGAAGCAGTGCTCAAGGGTCTGGAAGCAGCGCTCAAGCAGTATGAGTCACTGAGGCTGTAGAGGTGCCAGTGGGAAGGGTCGCAAGGGGTCTTAGTAGAATAGTATATAAGACCAGCTGTAGGTAGTCTTGGTTCCCCAAGACTTAAGATAGTTTATCTTATGCTCATTGTATGGGCATTAGATTCTGTCTAATGTAGTCTCAATACCATTCCTTCTCTATGTTCTTATCCTCCTCCCTTCTCTGCGAGGCTTGTGGGTTTGTGTTGAGCGTGAGCTTGTAACAGTATTCGCCCAAGTGGACTAGCCAGTACAGGGCGTACACAACTAAACATCCTTCATCCTCCACAAGCCTTAGTCAAGCCAGAGTGCTCTTAAATAGGCCCAGTTTCTCAAAAAGATGGCATGACAACCACCAGAACCAAGCAGCAGTGCCTTTGCTTGGATGGGGTTCCGTCATCTTGAGGAACATCCACACCATAACATCTAGGACATTGTAGCGGCCGTCTGTTCCTTGCCGGATAGAAGTAGGGAGCTTGCCCTTCCTAGCGAGCTCTTCAACGTCGGGTTCCCTTGATAAGTTGCTGAGGGGAAGGAATCCTGACGCTGTGGCATCTCTCACTGCCCAACATTGAGTGGTGGATCTTTGATCAAGAGGCACCTTAGATGCCTCTCTATCCATCTGCATGGGCTTCCCATTCTCCCAGTACCACTTACCAGTGGCTGGTCGTTTTGCCCACAGATGAGCGGCATCCTCATCCCAATAGGTTTTCACGTCCATGTGGATGTGTCCGAATTTGCTCAACTTATAAAGTCTGCTGACTTTATTGAGCCTAAAGAATGCTGGGTCCCCTAGAGGAGAATTTTGGCAGCCCAGGGGAAACTGCCCAGTCTTTGTTCTCCTGGAGCCTGTGGGAGGCTCATATCTCTTTGATTGAGACAAGGCTCCCTCAATTCTTGAGACAAGGGGAGCTTTGTCTACTATCATTCTAGAGGAGGAAGAAGGGTTTTCTCCCTCAACTCTGTAAGATTGTCGGGTGTGCTTGTGCCTGGATTCATTAAGGGCCATTTTGAGCTCCTCCTCATCACCTGACAGAGAAGGAGCCATTGCGTTGACTTTGCATTCACTGTCAAAGTCCAAATCCATCTCGTACATGGTCCTTTTCCCCTTTCCTTTTGTTGAAAGGGAGGGGGCAGACAAGGATGGAAGAGTTGGAGGAGGAATGCATGGATGGTTCTCCTCAGCTGGAACAAAAGGCGTGGGAGAGATTTGGTGGCATGGGGCTATGGGGTGGCAATCTCTGGGGAGAGAGCTTTGGTGTTTCTGCTTGCCCCAATGTTTGCCCTGGCGAGCCTCTTCCCCACTGGCATGAACCAACCTAAAGGAGTTTATTCTTGTTCAGGGTCATTCCCAATGTCATAATGTATTCAAGTTTCCCTCTTGGGAAACTTGTTTGAGTTATTCTTGATGTAAGGTTTTAGGACCTTTTCATGAAAGACATTGTGAATACATCTCACCCTCAGGTCCGGTGGTAGATCAATCTTATATGTAGATTGTTCTGGGAAACTTTCTAGGACCTTATAGGGTCCTATGTATTTTGGACAAAGCTTTCAAGCTCGTCCTTTTGGGAGATTGATGTTTTCCATTGAGAGGAAGACTAAATCTCCCTTGTGGAAAGCTTGCCCTTCCCAGCAATGTCTATTTGCCATTACTGCTTGGCACATGCGTTGAGCAGTTAGCTTATCAAACATTTTATCGAGAACATCCTTGATGTTCTCCACAAATTGTTTTACTCCTGTATGTGATGCTCTGTGGTCAATTCCTTGAATCATTCTGGGCATCCATCCATAATTGGATTTGAACAGAGAGTAGCCAGTAGATTCACTGGCTGCTGAGTTCATTGCGAACTCAACCATTGGTAATTGTGACTTCCAGTTATCCTGGTAGTCATTTACTAACGATCTCAATATCTGAGACATTGTTTGGATAGCTCTTTCTGAAGAGCCATCAGTTTGAGGGTGGTAGGATGATGACATCAATAGTTGTTGTCCCAGAATTTTACTGAGTTCATTCCAAAACATTGAAGTGAACTTCATATCCCTATTGAATATGATAGACTCCGGTATACCATGGAGTCTGACAATTTTTTTAATGAACAGTTCAGCTATTCCCTTAGCTGATACATTCGTTCAAGTAGGAAGTAGGTGAACCATGGCAGTCATCCTACAAATAACAAGAAGGACGTAATCTGATCCTTCTACTTCGGTGAATGGACCAATGAAGTCCATTCCTACGCTTTCCCAAGGTCTCAATGGGATAGGCATAGTATGAAGCCATCCCGGCATTTTCTGTCGCAAGACCTTCATTGTTTGACACTTTCCACAGGATTTGCAAAAATCCTTGATATCTGCGGCAATATTAGGCCACCAGAACCAATGCCTGGTGTACCCTAGTGTTCTTTGTGTTCCAAGATGACCCAATGTGAGGTGGCAGGTATCAATGATGACACCTCAGATGCTCTTCCCTTCAAGTAGTCCATTTGGCACACAGACTACTCTTTGCCCAATCCTATTGGTAGTCCATAGGATCCCTTTCTTTAGATCAAATCTATCATATTGATCTACATTCTTCCAGATTTCTGTGAAGAATTTATCATTTATGTATTCCTTAGGAATACATTTCAAGATGACCTTTAGTGAATTGTCATCTAAATTGAGGCCTGGGACCTCAGTTGTTCCAACTTCCTTATTGGAAGTTAACTCTTTCAACTCAATTTCTTGAGTCTCTAATTTGTCTTGAATTGGGGTGTCCTCCAATTCAATAAGTGCTAAACGGGCATGAGACTGAGTTAATTCATCTCGCCTGTTTAAGGAGAGATCTTCTCCTTCCGGATCTAATCTCGAGTCAGCGTTAACATACACTGCAACATCATGGACCTCATTTGGTCTGTCATTTGTATAGTAGCATGATAAACTATCCACTACCTTGTTTTTCTCTCCCTTGAGATATTTCATCTCAAAGTTAAATCGAGATAGGTATTCCCACCATCTCATATGTCTTTGAGACCCGGTTTGAGTCTCTTTGAAGAAAGTTAGCACTTGGTGGTCTGTCACTACTGTGAACCTGAGACCTAGCAGCTTGTCTTCCCAACGTAATAGAGCTTCTAGGATCCCTAGTAGCTCTTGTTCCCAAGTGCAGTAGTTCATCTGCGCTGAGGTGAATTTGCAGGATATAAATCCTGCAGGCATGCAGGTGTCCCAAGTAGGGCCTTGCCCATACCAGGTGCCTATTCCACTAGTGGAGGCATCTGTAATAACCCAGATGGGAACATCTAGGTTTTTATTTATTGGTTTACAGACTGGTGCCTTGGCAACCAGTCTTTTAAGTCTACAGAAGCAATTCTCATGGTAGTCCGTCCAGACAAACTCCTGATTATTGCTGCACATTCCTGTTAATGGAGTGGTTAACTCTGTGACATTTGGCAGGAATTGTGACAGGTATTGGATTACTCCGTTGAACCTGAGAACATCTGTATAGTCTCTAGGCATTCTCCAATTTAGGATCTTATCAATTTTAGAAGGATCAATATGAATTCCATCATTGTCGATGATAAATCCAAGACAGTCCATTCTAGTGGATAGAATGTCTATCTTCTTGAGATTGCAACTCAAATAGAGCTTGAGTTCACACAGTCTATTAAAAGTCACCTCAAGGTGACTATTGTGCTCTTCCAATGTGTTGGAGTACACAAATATGTCGTCTTGATAGCAGTGTAAGAAATCTGCTATCATATCAGCAAAGGAGACATTCATGAGCCTTTGGAACATTGGAGGTCCATTTTTATCTCCTTGTTGCATGACACGGCTGATCATATTGCCATATATCATTGCAAATACCGAATGCTGTTCGTGCTCAGGCAAGATGCAGATTTGTTCATACGCATCTGAGAGGTCGATTTTTGTCCTAAATTGGGCTCTTGCTAGATCATTCCTGATTGTTTCTTGGTGTAACATCCACTAAGGTGTTGTCATTTCATTGCCTCACATCAATGATGGTTCTTATCTTTCCATCTTGTTTAATTACAATTAAAAGAGGTGCCAATGAAGGAAGGCTAGTCCTTTCCCACCATCCAGCCTCTAAATAGCGATCAACCTTCGCTTTGAGCTCATCTCTGAGCGGCTCAGGGCACTTAGGCACCCTGTGGTTTATTTTGAGATTCAGATTTATCAAAGGAATCTCATGATTTATTTCCCTTAAGGGCGGTAGATCCGGTTTTTTGGGGATAAATAAATCTTGGATCTCTTCAATCCATTTTTGGTGCATTTTTAGACATTCATCCATGGTGATGGAGGTAGTACCTTCTGTGCGTGCGCCAGCTAGCCTTTGACATCCTCTAGTCAATGAGAATGTTTGTCAGGCTTGGATTTGCCCTTCATGTTCTCTTTAAGTTCTATGGGTTCTTTGAAGGACCCTTTTGAAGGTGGCATTGCGCTGCCTGATCCCTCCCCTACCTTACCGAGAGGAATTGAGAATTCCCCTTCTCGTACTGGGAACCATTTGTCTCCCAGCTTGAAAGAACTGCTGCCCGCATAATTAAGCAGCATGTTATGTTCTTTTAGGAATGGTGTTCCTAGTATGACCTGATATCTATCCAGGTTCACAATATCAAAGTAGCAATTCTGTTTCAAATCACCTACTCTTAGCTCGGCTCTTGCTCTGTAATTTATAGTGGATCTCGAGCCTGAATTTGCCATCTGCAACTTAACTGGTTTCTTAAGTTGGAACATGTCCAACTTATTGACAGTAGTGAAATTTGCTGATATCATATCCAGCATGCTTCCACCATCAAGAAGTACATGCACCTTTTGTCCATTGATGCACATGTAACCTTCTATTACACCCAAGCATCTAAAATCATGCTTAGGGCCATCCTCGATGCGGTTTTGAGCCACATCCTTTGTCGATCTGAGTCGATATGTGACTTGGTCAACCGACTCTGTTACTTTAGAGGATTTTGGACAATCCTCAGATTCTTCATCTAGAAGTTGCATAACCACTACCTCTAAAGTAATATCAGGTTTTGGAGAGGGTTCTATTGAATCCTCTCTCATAAGGTCCATCTCCTCCTGAGTGAAACCTTTCAATAATGACCAATCCATTAGGTTGGTCCTATCATTTCCAGACTCATGCTCCGAGTCTGTCAGTTCTTCTAATCTGGTGCAGGTGCACCAGTCTTCCAGAGATAACTCATCATTATCTCCATCATCTTCTGAGGCATCTCCCTGTTGCACCTCATGTGCTTCTTCAGCGGAGGCATATTGCTCTTCTGCATCAGAAAGTTCTTTGGCCTCTGCAGCATTTGCAGTGCCATCATTAAGCTCTCCATCATCAAGAGCTTCAGTGTTAGCAGATTTCTTGAATCTGCTGTTTTTCTTTGGGCAGTTGGGGCTAGTATGCCCTTTCTGCTTGCAAAAATAACACTCGATAGATTTTGAGTCGTTATTGTTGGTTTTATTAAAGACACCCTTCTCAGGAGCCTTGTAACTTGTCTGTTTCTTAGACAAGTCTCTAGATGTCAATGGTTTCCCAGATGTCTTTGTTGTTGAGCGCTTTTGTCAGTTGTGCTCCTCCCAAGTTTCATAGAGGTAAGCCTCCTCTATGAACTTAGCTGCTTCGAAAATAGCACTTAGATTGCTATTTTCAGGGTTGTAGCTGTGTCTCACAACCTTGGTTGAGATTTCTGGCTTCAAGGCGCTGAAAAATCTCCTTGCCATGTCATATTCAGAAGGTGTCTGAATCATCTGTTGACTCAGACATTCCAAATCCTTCTTTAATTCAGTTACTGACCGTCCCTTCTGGGAGAGACAGTCAAATTTCATAGCAGCATCTTGTGAAGAGGCGTCCCTAACAAAATATCTCTTGAGGGCTACCATAGAGTCCTCAAAATTCCAACTGCAATCAGTATTAGAGTTGATCATATGTTGGTACCATTTTAGGGCTTTCCCTTTCAGGATCTGCCCTAGGAAGGTGACTCTAAACAAGTCAGCTTCGGGTTTCAGCAGTGAGTAGATGCTGAAGAAATTGAGGAGTTGCCTCTCAAATTTGAGGAACTTGTCGATGGTTTCTCCTCCTTCATATTCAGGAGGAGATAGTTTAACCCCGAGTTTACCGAGGTTAATCGGTTTAAGAGAAGAATTGTATGCCAATTCCGCATCTCTTATTTCTTTATGGACCATCTTGTCCGTTCTTTCAGATGTCTTGTCTGAATGTGTTAGAGGATTCGCTGTTAGCAATCCTCTGCCCAAATTGCTAATGGAGAAGCTCAGTCTTGGGCCTCTCCAAGTCTCCCTTTGTCTGTGAGGAAGGTTTGTACTCTCCTCTCTAATATCCAAGACCTCCTCTCTGAACCTCATTCATTGGGGTGGCGTGGTTATTTCTGGGCTAGAACATTTGTCGTTGCTAGTCCGTTTGACAGGAACTGCATTAGATCCTGTCAAAAATCGAGGTCTCTCGAGAGCCTCCTGAATCCGAACCGGTCTCTGGAACAGATTCATTCTGTGAAACAGAGTTTCAGGAGATACTCCGTTTCGTATTTCAATAATGACTGAGTTTCTAGCACTCGTGGTCATTCTCATTTCATAATTGAACAAAGTTTCATTTGTTCCTTGCCTATTGGCAATGTCAGATGATTTTGATATCATCTCTTGCTTCTTGAGGCCAACTAGAACCTCAAGCTGTGAATTGCTTATAGGTAGACTTTTGTCCTGCCTATTATCACAAGACAGTCTCGTTTCCGGGACAGTCTCAACAGCAGGTTCTCCCTTGCTGATATAGTCAAGAGCAGAGTCTTGACTAGCAGATCGGTAACCAAAGTTTCTGCTATAATTTGATCTGGCTTGCTCGTGTGAGTCAGAATGCCCTCAGTGATGTCGAGGTGAATCGCTTCACCTCTCCAGAAGCATTGTGATATGTTCTAAGAGATTATTAGTCTCCTTTGTTTTCTCTTCCAATTTCTGGAAGTTACAGGAAAGGCTCACATGGTTTCTGGCCATGAGCCTTTCTAGGTTCTTTTGCCCTTGGACCAGTTGTCCTAGGACTTCTATGGTTTTGGGCTGTGACACCACAATGGTGTGCAACCCTTGTCCCACCGTCTCGGTAGGCTGAGATATTCTGGTCAAATTGGCCAGGTCCTCTCTAATAGAGTCTTCGTCAACTCTTTCAGATTCGAAATTCAAAGGAGAGATTGAATCTTCAACCTCTTGTTCATCATCAGATTCTTCTCTGATGTCCTGAAACTTGACCACTCTTGGGTCAGGTTTCATAGTGGTTCCAAAGTGCTTGGCCAAGGTATCACTTAATAAATCATCAGTGATAGAGGTAGCAGGTACCTCTAGTTGCTTGGGAGCTGATCCAGTTCCCTTTGGTAGTACCATTGATTCTCTGCTCAACAGCAGTCTTTGTTTCCCTGTTTGGGGCTTTACATGGTCAACATGTTGATGCACCTTAGGTGCCATTCTCGTGGCCATTGGAGATTGATTTAAATCAATCTCAGTGCTGGTTGCTTTAACCACTGCTGAATAGGGTGGTTTCTTTGGTGACTGTGCTGTTCTTGGCAGCAGTCAGGTTGGTGAGGTTCCTTTGGGAGCCTCTGTGGTTCTTTGGCCACTTGGGGAAGGCATCAGCTGAGCCTTTGGTTGAGAAGTGCTAGCACTTCTTTTGGTGATGTGTTGATTGTTGAGAGGCTTGTAGACTCCTGGAATGCTCAGGCTTACTGAGCAGGGCACTATCACGGGGGAACTCTCCCTCGTATTCAAAGGAGAGTTTGAGAGGTCCTCTCGCTGCTTGTGCGAGGGTTTCTTCAGACCAAATGACATTGTTTAGTGACGTCTTGTCCAGTTGTGCGCTACACTACCTATTGGTAGTGTAAAAAAGTGTAACGTTGGTGTGTTTTATACTTAGTTCTCACGGTGCGCCATACACTGAACCAAGATTTATTGGTGTGTAGTGCTAGTGCAAAAACAAAAGGTAAAACTCATTACATAATAATTTGATGTGTGACTAAAGGTCTGCACATCCAAACATTGCCAATATATATATACAAACGATGCATATAAATATGCATCATCAAGGAACAAGAAATCAAAGACAAGGGTGAGGCTCTCCCTAGGACAAAGTAGAGCCCTTACATCATCTTTGCCCCATTGCTGAGAGTCTAGGGCCAGCTGCCAAATAGCTTTTGGCGGTGCATCTGGGTCTTCAATCTGCAAGGATTTTTCTTGCCAATTGATGATTGGGTTATCTTCTTCTAACCAAGGTATTCCTAGGATCATTCATTGATCACCTAGCCTAGTGATCCAGAACCAGTTTACAAATTGTCATCCCTCAATCATATAGCATATCTTGGTGCAATGTGTGATCATCCCTTTTGCATTTACCATTCTGTCTGCATTTCTAACCTTAATAGGTTTCTTGAGTCATTCCTTTCTGAGCTCTCCTACTGCTCCCTCATCAACAAAGTTTCCTTCTGCCCTGCAGTCAATTAGGGCAGATGTTCCAGTGGGTAAATTGGTCGATTTGATAGTTAACAAAATGCACTTGTCATTGTTGGATAATACTATTACAGAATCAAGTGCTAACTGTTCAGATCTCAATAATAAGGAAGGGCCAACCACTGAGTGATGCTTCCTGACTAAAAACCCTCATTTTCAAATTTGTTTAAGAGGGCGTTTTTCTCTTCAGTAGACATTGCTGAAAAGATGGCTCTAATCTTCCTTGCTGGTTTGTCCTCTTCCCTCTGTTGTTCCTCAGTGATGGAATGGACAGCCTTATTCTGATAAGAAGACCTGGATGAAGACACATCATTGCATTTCAGGCAATTCCTGGAGATGTGTCCCTGTATCCCACATCTGAAACACTTTCCAGTCTTTCGGTATTCCTCCTTTTGGTCATCTGTTAATTGTCCAGGGGTCATGGTATTAATAGCTCTGATGGTTCCGGATCAATTGTTATTACAATTGAAATGTGTTCCAGATCCTTCATTGGTTCTCCTGTTTCCTTGTCCTGTCATATCCCAGGCATTATGGTGATCCTCAGCCTTGTCATAGGCTTCTTGCATCGTCTTGATCTTCCTTTGGTCCTGTAAGATTGTCCTAGCAAGTTCTAAGGGTAATCCCTTGACAAATGCCTGTAGCTGAGCAGGTATTCCTGTGAGGCCAGATGTTCCTATGTCCATGTGGAATTTCCTGATATATTCTGGGACTGAAACGCTGTTTCCAACTCTTAATTTGGATAGGTTATTCAGGGCTTGAAGGGTGCTGTTAACTTCTCCCCAATCACTGATGAAATGTGTTTCAAATGCTTTGTAGTTGCTCCATTTGAACATAGCTGCAGCACTGCTCCTGTTGTCATTCAACTTGCTTCGAATAATGGTTTTCCAATCATCTAGTTCTGGTCCCATGCATGTGAGAGCATACCTGACCTTCTTCTCATCTTTTCCTTCATAGTTTTGTTCATTGAGGGTGAAATAATCCTCAAGCTGTCCTAAAAACAATCTTGCTTTGATTCATTTTCCTGTAAAAGGTTGTATAGGCTGTGGTTTGATATCTCCTTTAGAGCTAGCACTGGTTTCAGATGCCATTCCTGGTTCAGGGGTGATCGATGGTTCGGGATTGATCAATGGTTCAGGATTGATCGATGGTTCGGGATTGATTGGTGGTTCTGGAGTAGGAGTTCTACTCAGGGTTTTCTGTTTCGGAGATGGGGGTGGTCCTTGTTTTGAGTAATCTGTGTCAAATGGGTTTTCCTCAAGCTTGGCTTGTTCAATTCATTGTAGTTCCTCCCACTCTGCTAAAAGGCTAGCTGTGATTCCATGTCAATTGCTGTCTCCAAAGAAGTTTCTGTAGAGAGTCCTTCCTGAGTCATTTTCTGGTTCTTTAACAAGGTAGAGTGGTTCTCCTTGTACTTCACTACCCCACTCTAGGTAGATTTGATTGGGTAAATCATATTCAAAGGCCCCTGAGTAAAAGGCTCCTGAAAAATATCTGTCTGGGACTGGTTCATTTTGTTTCCATCCTTCTGTAACAGAGAAAAACTTCTTGTTGTTCAAGATAGTATTTCCCCTTATAGGTGACAGATTCATTCAGGGGTTGTTCCTGAAAGCTGCAGGTCTCAATGGTGTTGGCTAGGGGTGATACCCTGAGCTGGTCCTGAGTTCCAACTTATGTTACGGTTGATGTCCACAACATCATTCAGCATCCAAGTCTACAGTGACAAACAGAGTCTCAGTCTGTTCCCAGTCACTGGACAAGGGTTCTAGGCACTAAGTCTGACAATGACAAAGGCTAGAGAGAGAGAGCAAGGAGAGCAGTTGAGGCAACGAGCAAAAGAGTGTTCAAGTTGTAGATATAATTCAACTAAGTTGGAACTAAAGAACTACGGTACATGAGAGGGATTTATATACATTTAGAGAACAATGGGAACTAAAGGGGAAAAGGTATAGCTATCTGAGAAAGGAAGGATGAAGGTAGCTACAAAAGGAGATAACATCCAAAGTGTAACTATGGATTTGTAACAAGTAAATGTAGTCCATTAACAAAGGGAAAAGAGAATTGTAACAATTAATTATTTACTATAAATTCATTATCTTGCTCATATCTAATCTGTTGATTGTTATCTAATCTCTAATTAACAATTATATAATAATCTCATAAGATATAGATATGATGAAGATAAGATAAGATAAGATAATAAGTGAAACAGATGAGTATTAAGTGAATACATTTATTATGTATCTTTTAACATTACATTCCTAAAAAAGCAGTAAGCAGCTTAACTCACTCTGACAGAATTGGAAAGCTGCGAGAGCGGTCAGAGCTGGGATGGACATTTTCCTGATGCTTGCAATGGGATGTAAACTATGACAACACTCGATGTTACATTCCCGACCTTATATGACCCTGCAAGGTATTGTCAGATTTCAGCTTTTTTGTTGATGTTGACACAAGCAAAGAATCGCCTGACCGCGCCTAACCCTCCATCTCCTCCGCCTCATCCCCTGCTCATCTTTTCTACGTATGCAAAACTGGCATTTGGCACACTAGTCACCTTAGACTGAGCGGTCGGGTGAGGAGTGACAACACGTCGAATGGCACGCCCATATGTTACAGGACTATCCTCGCGACGCGTCAAATTTATGAGGACGTGAAGATGAGCGAGCATGACCCAAGTGACCGATGATACTTGTTCTCAGCTCATGAAACGCGCATGAATCGGTTGAGATATGTATTCAGATGAAGTGTACCGAACGCGTTTGACCTGGTATGTGATTGCTTCCGATATATGCGTAGTCTGAGTTATGAGATTGAGCTCTGATGCGTATTATGTTGGGTTGGCACCATGATTCATTATCTGAGGTCATTTTTGAGGAAATTATTCTGCCAGGTCATTTATGAGATTAATCCATCCTTGAAGGTTAAAGATTGAAGCGTGTAATACTCTCCTGGAAATCGACCACTGCTTTAGCAGAACGAAGAACCATAGCAATTCGCCGAACAATCAAGCGTGGGATTTTCCGAGCGCATTACCTGACTAGAATTTCCCTCGAAACCATCATTCAAATATTCAAATGTTATCTACAGCCCGATCTATTGCCAAGGTCCGGTACGGTTCCCATCATTGTCAACGTTATGTGTGGATACAATCGCCTTTGACTTCTCATTTTAAGCACGGGTATCACTTACTATTACTGTTGCCAACATACTAAAGAAAACCGCACGTCGCGATCACAGGCAAGACGAGTTGAGCTTCAGTGTACGACTTTTTCATTCGTGGCCATATTATTTCCTGCATGCTGTGCTTCCATGTCACGAGGCTGTTCAGAGTGGCTTGCCATGCTCCCTTCTCGTGGCCAGGTTTTAAAGAGGCTGTACTTTTCTGGGGATGGTAAGAGTGGCTTGCTGTGTTCAAACTTCAAGGCTGTTCATCTACTGATGAGTTCGTCAAAGCTTTGCCAAAGCAATGGTAAGAATTTGACATGTCAATACTAAACATTGGAAATTTGCTATAATGAGATTTGGATTATAGATTAGTAAGTGGTGACATGATCCTCTTATCTGCTCGCACCGTATTGTCAGGTCTTGAGGCATAAACCAGTGTTGTCGACATTTCCTTTGGAAATCTACTAGCCGGGCCCGATCAGCTGCGATCAGTCGGAGTTCAATGAAAGATTCACCTCATTCCCGAAATGTTACCAAGACATATTCCGCAGACGCAGTACCTGATAGAACTCGTGAAGACTCAACACTGGACACACCGCATGTACAAATCTTCGTTCAGTCTCTAACGAGGGTTGGCCACTATGCTCGGTTGAACCCGATTGGACTGAAACTCGTCCACATTGTTCAGCGGGCTTGACGGAGCGCCCATTATCCCCTTATCTTTAATAGGAAGGCCAGGTCCTTGGATTCTGCCGCTCTTCAATGAGCTACTCGCTCTCCCCCCAGCTATGTTGTTGATTAAGCGTCGACCTTGCACGTCGTTAATCGCGCTTGCCGCATTGCTAGGTCTGGTATGCTCATCCTACTTTATCTTGGTTATAGAACCCGATTCTTTGCCACCCACATTTGAAGAGTACCGGGAATATGAACGTAAATTACCACAAAACAATGCGTCTTTACCTTTCCCCGAAGGCAAGAACGGCATGTATTTGCTCTTGGACAATTACTCGACTCGTGAGTTCATGTTCTGGTCCCCCGTCTTTCTCATATTGTCGCCATCATCAGATGTTGGATGGGGAAATCTTCTCGAAGAACTAATTATGCATGCCTTTCTTGCTTATTCATCCAGGAGAGCGTATGATACATCCATGAACGTTCCATGTTTTGCAGTGTTAACTCCTCAATCTAGACTGGTATTATATGAATTTACTTGGGACCCACACAGTCGGAACTATACCAAGTTTAATGGAAAATATATACCGTCACGGGTCCCCGTCAGTGTAACCTTGGCTGGTTTGTGCCTACCATTTGACCCTTCTTCGTCGTCCTACTGCTGTCTCCAGGACCCATAGCAGGAGGAACCATGGGTTCCGAACATCCCGATATTCCAAGAGCTGTATCTCGAAAATTCTTTGACGAGGTTTGCCCCGACAAGTTTGTAGTTGACGCCAATGCAATGAAACGTGAGCTCGAAAATGCCACTGGGAGTCAAACCCTGAGGGCTTGGGTGACGAAACTCCGTGATGTCGGTCACCGTTGCGTTGAGATTCCTAAGTGCAGCAGTCACATCTTTGATAATGTGTGAGTTACTCATTGCTCAGTACTCTCAGTCTTATTCCCGAAATGAAATGGCCTGACACATTATAGGATGTTTGGTGAATCGCGGCTACTTGACGTCTGGTCAGAGTTATCGATCTCTCCGATGCTTCGCCAGTTTGCTTGGTCGCCACTTGTTCTAGATGCCTACAACAGCAACAGACACTTATTCGAAAATGGGGCGAATCGTGCAACTGTTTATCTCTCGGACCATTTTCATGGTCTTTTAGCAGTTCACATTCGCAGAGGCGACTTTAAAGGCCATTGCAAGTATCTTCAGAAACACAGATTCGGATACAATGCATTCAACTTATTCCCGCAGTTTTCTGATCGATTTGAACCTCCATCGGAATACGGGTCTCTGACGAGGTACTATACCAACCATTGCTATCCATCCATCGAACGAATTTTATTCAAGATCAAAGATATCCAAGAGCGACGACCTACCTTGCGACGACTCCATATCATGACAAACGCAAAGAAGCCATGGCTTGAACCTCTCGTCACCGAACTTCACCGAACTTCTACCTGGGATATGATCACGACGAGCCGAGATTTGAATCTTACACGGGAACAAGAGTACGCTTCTCAGGCACTAGACGCGCTCGTTGCACAACGAGCTGAGTCATTTATTGGAAATGGGGTAAGATAACCAAGTGTAATCCGTATATGACCGATCTGACTTGTGTTGGATAAAGTTTTCTAGTCTGACATCAAACATCAACATGTTACGGATGGCGGGAGGGCTTGATCCATCTTTGACCTACTTTTGGTGATACCTTCCCTTACTTCACCCTGGCCCCCCCCCAAAAAAAAAAGTTCAGCCATTTTGCCACCGCCGCGCCTAATATTGGCCATGGACGGTCACAAGCGGAAGCACATTTATACAACCGACACAGACCCCATGGATGGCATCCCATCGCCTAATTTCCATCGCCTTTGCACAGTGATGAATATCTGATAGTTATTTATAACTATAGCATCGCGATGAAACTCTAATATAACCACTGTGTGTGTAATATGACAAATCGTTCGAAGATGTCGCAACCGAAATAAGAGCGTGAACGTGAGCGTTTTTTTTTTTGTCAAGAGTGGTGTTATGAAAACCATGGGCCATAGCCAAAGAGCTCAAGAGCACTTAGCGCACTTGAGCCTTTCATCTTTGTTTATTCATTTATTTATGTCCTATTTTGAAATTCATGTATATTTCAAAGGGCAACCCGGGTGATGAGAGAACAGCATTTCGTGATATCGTGATCACGATATATATGTAACAGTTGCATTTCACACGGCGGTATAACGCTCCACTTACCTCGATGAACTATCTCCCTCTCCCTACTGGGACTGACACTAGTACTAGCGGGCGCTCTTGGTACAAAAGCCACTGGTGCTTCCACTTGCACAGACGTCATATCTTAATAAGGCTATTGGTGAAACTGGTCCTACCTCTCGCGATTGTGGTCATAGTGGGGTTTGGATACCTTGAAAACGGTCGAGAGTTGCTGGGAAAATGGACGCTTCCGCATTATGACGAATACCTATATCACGAAGATCATCTGCCCCATTACAACCTCAGTGCCCCGTTCCCGAATGGTGAACATGCAAAATATGTCTTGTTTGGGACACATCAGAGAAGTCAGTAACTTACTAAAGCTCAAGTTACAATGATGACTCATCTTTTGCCTTTGGCGCTTACAACAAAAGATGTTGGGTGGGGTAATGTGATGCAAGAAGTGATTCTAAACGGGTTTCTAGCCTACCGGACAAAAAGATCGTGAGTACTTACCAAGCAGCAATAAGGGGGGTGAGTCTACAACGTGTGTTTTTGTTTTTTTTCATGCAGTTTCGTGTTTTACGGGCACCTCTGGGAAGGTTTGCGTCCAAAGTATGACGGTAGATATGTACCCTCCATTATACCCCTATCTGCTATATTGTCTGGTAAACAAAAAAAATCCTTTGTGTTTGTCTTTCGGTGATTTATGGAAGTGCTTTCATTTTTTTCACAGGACCGCTGGTGGGTGGGCCAATACATTCGCAAGATATTCCTTGGGCAGTGTCGGAGAACTATTTTCGCAAAGTCTGCCCCAACGCGACTATCTTGAAGAGAGATGATTTGGCCGGCCGCCTTCAAGGCGCTACGGTACTGCAAAGCATGAACATATGGAGCGAAAAGTTGAGTTCCATGGAGGATCGATGCGTGGAGATCCCCGATAGAACACCTCAAGTCTTTAATTACCTGTACGCGTTAATCGTTCTCGATCTGTTTTTGAGCAAAAAAAAAAAAAAGAAAGAAAGAAAAAAAAAAGAAAAAGAAAAAACAAGGGTACTAACACTTTTTTTTAGCGTTTTCGGATCGAAGGACGTTCTTGCTCTATGGTCAGAGCTGTCCCAGTCACCGATAGTCACGCAATTAGGTTGGTCATCCTTGGTGTACTCGGCCTTCTACACCAATCAGCACTTTTTCGAACGCAAATCACCCGGCAAGTCCAAACTTTCCCTGCCTCCGTTCCCAAACATCTCTGGCCTGCTCGCCATCCACCTTCGACGGGGAGACTACTCCAAACACTGTGAAGGGCTCGCCAGCTGGTCATCAGAGTACAACGGCTTCAATCGATTTGACACGCTGCCGGACAAGTTCGAGGTGCCGAACGGAGAATGGTCGGAGAAGCTCGCCACATACCTTAAACACTGCTACCCGACGGTGTCCCAAGTGGTGGAAAAGGTTTCCAGCGTTCGGGAAAAGGTCACGGGACTGAAACGGGTGTACGTCATGACGAACGGCAAACGAGAATGGGCGAAGGAGCTTATCCAGGCCCTGAATGCATTGGGACCATGGGAAGCCATCTCCACTAGCCTTGATCTATCGCTCACACGGGAGCAGAGATTCGTATCACAAGCTCTAGATATGTATGTGGCACAAAGAGCCGAAGCGTTTATTGGAAATGGCGTGAGTGTCTGCCACTGTCCCCTTTGGGGGAGATTCTGCGCCGATAATTAATCATCCTTTACTGACCGCGCCGCTCGTCCCGCTTTTTTTTTGCTATTGAATGATGTCATTATGGAAACCAGTGGTCTAGTATGACCTCCAATATTGTCATGCTGAGAATGGCAGGGAAACATGAGCCGAATACCACCTTCTTTTGGTAGCGAATAGTCACAAAAGGAAGGGGGAAGGAGGAGTTGAGGGGGGGTTAGCGGGGGGCGCCCAAGCGCGAGGTCAGGACACGGGATAGAGCAGCTGGTCACCTGTTGTCTGTTCTTATCTCCACTGAAAGTACTTGCTTGTACCATGCCTACAGTACCCTTACCATGGGCATGGGTCAATTTAGTAAATCCTAGGATTTCCTAAACCAGAATTGGCGTTAGTAATAAGCTCAAAAGAGTTCAACGAACGTCTCTCTCTCTCTCTCCCTCTCTGCAGGGTTGTGATATATATAAATTCCATTTAGGCACATAAATTCCCAAAATACCGTGTGGCTCAAGAGGCCACATGTTCTTACCGGGGTTCAGTTTTTTTCTTTTTTCTTCTTCTTTTTTCCCCCCGCCCTTACGCTTGGCTTGACACTCACGCTGACATGTGTTCTGCATGCCCACTCTATCTTCCGGCCGTGCGCAGTGCGTGCGTGCGTACCTCACTCAAACATATCCGGGGATTGACACTTCAGGTCAAGTTCAGGGATCACGTTTCAATGATAATTAATACATTTGTCTAAAATGAATCAACTTCTATTTTCTTTTTTGACTGACCGCGGCACATTTGACCGGACCTGCCATGAGAAAAATTTTTTTTTGAGTGTGGTCTGGTGACCACTTGGATGACCAATAGACTTAGATGGAGATCAAATGCGAGGCCAGATGGCAGTTTGACGTGCGAAAAGAAAAAAGAAAAGAGCTCTCCCTTCTAGAGCCTGCTCAGCGCACGTGACGCGTGAGCGTGACTAGTAAACTATGGCCGCCATCCCGCTAATCCACTTTTTTTCCTGCAGCATGCACCATCAACCAGCCGGCCTCATGCACGTGCGCCTTAGATGGGACTGGCAGATGTGCCAGAACCAATTTTTGACGCTGCTGGCGCCAACCCCTGCACACTTAGTGGAGTCGGCATGAACGATTGACATGTTTATCCCCTCGCGCACCGGGAGTGCCGATAATTTCAATTCCCAATTCCCATCAGTTGCACTACAGGTGGAACGATTGCGAACTACCGCACCGCACCGTAGCATGGCCCTGCATGTGTGGGGTAGGGTGGTACTTAAAGCAGCATTTAATATAATAATATAATAACGTGACTCCCAAGCTTACAGATACATATACACATATACACACACACACATATACATAAATATATAGTCCCAACACGAAGAACCAATGCGGAGAAAGGTAGGTGTCAAGAAGAGGTACAATGAAACGTCATCATCTTTGATAGCGCTCGTCAGATGACGGCGATTCAACATGTCCGATCAACGAAGCATCAAAAAGAAGAAAGAAAAACGTTGTCAAAAGTCGGGGCACAAAGGCTAGCCTGCTGCTGGGTGACATGTGAGTAATATATGTATATTTGCGTGTGCGTGTGCGTGTGCGTGTGTTTTGGAGGGGGTGGGTTGAGCATCTGGAGTACGAAGGGGTAAGCAGGCCTGTGACACAGGGCGATGAAGGAAGGAAGGAAGGAAAGAAGGGGAAGGCGCTGTTCGGTCGCCCTGAGGCGAACTTTTTTGCAGCATTATGATCTTGGGAAGACTTTATTCGGAGATGGTGTGCGAGTTGCTGTGAAAAAAGCTGCCATTTCAAAATGTCCAAGGAGACTGCTCCCATGCCCACATAAGTAGTATATAATTTTGGGCAAACCGTATGTATCCGGATTCGCATGTCAAGCAAGTTGTCCGGGTACAGTGCACCCGGGCGAAGCACCGCATCCCGCAGTACGGAATTGTAGCCATGATTCCACATCCAGTTTTTAGGCTTGATCTGGATATTATCATAGGGTGTGTGTACTTTGCAATAACTGAACGCTCCCCTGCATGGATGCTTTTAACATATTATATAGACTTGTGTTTCATCCCGACGGTCAAGGGAAGAGGGTGACGTGAACCTGGCGTCGCTGCTTCGTGGTAGGCAAGGAGATGGAGAAACGACAGGTTAAGGTCCGATGCACGAGCAAGAGCCGAGTAAGTTTATTAACGCCCTCTGTTCTAATATGGATTCATTACGGACTCTGACAGTTCTTCCTGTCCACTGTGGGCAAAAAAAAAAAAAAAGGACTAACGCGCCAACTGTCGGAAGAGATGCCAAGTTTGACGTTATCCAATTATTTTTGAGGTTCGAATTATGGTTCTGCCCTGTCGAATCGAGCGCCTCGAGGTGAACGGAGCGGTGCTACAGCAAAAAGTGGAGCTGGGAAGCGAACATCTTGGAAAGATTTCCCAGCGCAAGTGGTGTGTGACCATTATTCAAATAATCCCGTCTAACGTGTCTCATCTCAAACTCTCAAGGCCGTTTAACTTTTGAACGCTGCGTGCAGGCACTCTCTCACACACACACAGAGACCCCTCCAAGGGAGCCTTTCCATATTTTATTGTTATTATTAACGATTTATAACACGAGCGAGAAAAAAAAAAAAACTTTTCCGTTTCAAACGTACGGAATTATCTTAGTCGCCGTCTCCCGTAGTCCGCGACGAAAAAAAAAAAAAACCCCACGACACCTCCTCTCTCCCAAACTTGGCAACTTTTCTTCCGAGGTCTTATCGCCGCCATCAAGGGCACACACAAGTTAATCGTTGAGCAATTTAGATTGTCTAAAAACTTCCCCGCGCGCAGGGTAAAGGGATATCTTTTTTAATGGATCACCGCCAGCATCAGCATCAGCAGTAAAAGCATGGCCGGCGGCTGGCTAGGGCTTTGTACCACGGCAACAGCTTAGGCGTAAGTCTGCATGTGATTTGTGGGTCACCATGGCGCGGGAAGGTGAATATATATTCAGTCCCAGCCAGAGTTACTATGCCGTTTTGCACTGCAAAATTCAGGGAGCAAACAACGGCACAATTGAAGTGGCGATTTTTTGCCGCCGGCATTAGGGTCCAAATAGTCATAGCCATGGCCTAGCCTGCGTTCGACCCGCAAATGAACGAGAGAATGGGAATGGGAATGGATGGGGATGGATCATTGGGTATGTGCCACGGGGAGACTTTTGTGGAATAACTTTGTAAAGTGAGTGACTCACTCACTCACGCGTGCTACCCTAGCCATGGCGACCCTAGTCATTTTTTCATTCAGCATACCCTGCCTGGTCTAATCTGTTTATGTAGTCCAAAAGACCAGCCCTCTGAGACGGTGCTGGCTGTATTCGAGTGACTCATCTAGTCACTGAGGGAGTCGATGTGCATAACATATACATACATACACACATAGACATACTTGCTGAAACCGTCTTTTGGGGGACGTGGAAAACCGCAAACCACAGGCGGATGTGCACGCCACACTATAACAGTTTAGGAAACACAAAGGTAGCCGAACGCGTTTTGAGCTGTTCCCAGTCCTTCCTGGGTGGGGTCTTGGGCAAAAGCGTTCATTCTCTTGAGAATCCATTCAGGTGGATGCCAACCTGCGAATCGGGGGGCCCACAGCTGCTGTTACCCTGCGTGAGATCTTTTTGGATGGACGACAATAGAAGAAGAAGACCCGGGTAGTGACTAGTGATTCTGGTGAGGGGTTTTTGGTTTTTGGTTTTTTTTTTTTTTTTTTGGTTTTTACAGCGGGTTACATGGCACGCACACACACAGGGCTTGCTTAACCTTAGCTAAAGGACCTAGACGGTGTGTGTGTGTAATTTTACACACACACGCACAACACACACATAACACACGCACCGAGTCATTATGATATCCAAAAAGCCGATTACGTTAACAATAGACAGCCAGCTTCGTAATGATCATATATCATATCCAATGGATTGGGACGACCCATACTCATCGTGTACTGCGCGCGCGCGGTGTTTTGTCAAACAAAGGCAGCCATCCATGAAGGGAACAAAAAAGAAAGAAAAAAGGTACCTTGATGCATGGCTTACGAGCATATCAGTCAACTTTTGCGATAAACGGTAAACACACACACACACACGCGTACGCCGCACACGAGTTTCTTAGCCCATGGGCATTTCCGTTCCCACTCTTGGCTTAGCACCGAAGCTTCGAAACATGGGCATGATAGGGCATGATTTACATGCGCCGTTTGTAGTATATAAATATAAGGATAACCCGGGAGAAGGGGAGGGAGGTGGAGATAACAGAAGCAAGTATAACTTTTTTTCTTTCTCTTTTCTCTTTTTTCTTTTTACATCCCCCCCTCCTTTTGCTCTCCTTGGGAGAATCGTTTAACGTTTAATCATCCCCCAAAATAAGATTTCGCTTAAGTGTTTATTTTTATTTTATATTTTATTTTAAATTATTAAATTATTAAATTAATTATTTACTCTTACACGGTTCCGTCCGCTGGGTGTGTGAACCGGCACATCTCTTTTTTCCTCTCTCTCTCCCCCCCCCCCCTTTTTTTTTTTTTTTTTTCCTTCTTTCCCTTTTCCCTTTTGCTCATTGCCGCGCGAGACCGTGCGGGTGGGCGCAGACGCCAGGGACCTGCAAACAAACCACTTTTGGGTTTCCACAGCCTTGATACCCGCCTCCCCCCCCCTCCCTCCCCTCTTCCGCTTCCAATTTCCCCCAACCGAATGTTCCGTGGTAGACGTGGGACCTGTCCCGGCACTGAGATCTGAGAAGGGGAGGGGAGGGGAGGGGAAGTGAAATCGATGTGTATTAGAATATCTAGGATAAGACTAATGGACATGTCACAATAATAGTAAAAATAAAAAATAAAAGAAAATGCATACACATATACACACACACGCACGCACACTTCAAGCTTCAATTCAATATTCAAATATTTCAATGCGCACAAGAGTGAGTGAATGAGTAAGTGAGAAGTGATGGTCTCTCTCTCTCTCTTTCTCTCTATTTTCTGTCTCTCTCTCTCTCTCTCTCATTCACAGCCGCCAATGAGGCGCCAGGTTCACATGCGAAACCCAGTTTGGAACAAGGGTGGCTGTGAGTTTCCCATGAAACAGATTTTTCTTTTCTTTTCTTTTCTTTTCTTTTTTTTGGGGGGGGGAAGGGGGGAGGGGGGAGAAGGGAAAAAAAAAAAAGTTGTCAAAAAAAAACACAAAACAAATTAAAAAATCAAGTCAAATCAAGTGGTGCACACTGCGTGTGTGTGTGTGTGAGAGTTGTACTTTACAAAAAAAAAGGAAACCACGGCGTGCGTGTTCTTCCGAGCGCCACCTGCAGCAGTAGCAGCATCAACTCATTACTCATTAACTCCTTACTAGGACCTTTTGCTCCGTAAGTACGACTCATGGTGGCTTGGCTTAGTTGGCTTGGCTGTCAAACACAGGGCAACGCAGGCAGATGGCGTGGGGGGGGAAGGCACCCATCCAATGGAGAGTTTATGTACTGACTAACGTTTAACGAAATTTGCATATAGCTTTCCATATTTGTCCAAGTTACAAAAGTAGCAACCACTGTACAATCGGACATGCCAAGATGGGGTAGAGGGAAAGAAAGAGAGAGACAGTGTGATTATAGCCCCTTGGCAAAATATTATAATAGGTTAAATAAAAAGAGTTTTTACGTTGGTTAAGTATCGTCAAGCTCGGACGTTGGGAATATTAGGATGAGCAAAAGAGTAATATGCGTGTAAGGGACCATGTGTTTTGATGTTGGTACAGTGTCTTGATGTGAATGGGCAAGAAAAAAAAAAATTAGAACACAGCAGGTGAGATGTGTTTACACTAGGGGGGGGGGAGAGAGGCAAATGAAGATATAGCGTCCATCGAGGAATTGATTGGAGCTCCAAGAAAGGCAGAGAAAGTGCACGGAGTCTGTAGTGCCGTGGGTAGTGCTAGGCAGCTGGCAGCCAAGGGAGAAAGAGGGATTAAAAAAGAGGGCGCGGGCAAGATCGGTGACATTCGAAAAAGCGAAAAAGCGGAAGGGCAGCTGCCAGAGCGGTTAGTCCGCGTAAGATGGACGATTAGGTCAACCCCATGCGGGTGGTCCCTTCCGTAGTTCGATGTTTTTGCGTCAAGCGAGGGAGGGGGGGTGGTTGGGAGCTTCGGTGGCCCAAGTTGCGTAAAAAATGGTAACAAACGGGGAGAAGCTGCCGCCCGCTCATTCATTCAAACGCATATTCCACAGCAATAGAGCATGCTTCGTTTTCTTTCGCAGCGTCCAGACCGTGCTGCCGCAGGCTCTGCCGTGTTGAAAAGGTGGCATCGCAGGCGGGACACGAGTGTTCACCTAGCGAGGAGTAACTGGTACTGCCGTCTGACGTACGCGATCGCTTGGAAGAGTGCGACATCTGTAATGTAAAAAAAAAAAAAAAAACAAAAACAAAAACAAGAAAAGATTAGCAAACCCATATTGCCTACGCGTCTGTTGGGAAACTCACCGTGTCGTCATAGTCGTCGTCACTGTCGTGTAACTTGCGCTTGAGGGGATTTGCCAAGGTGGAATCTGCAGTGTTAAAGTTAGTCCGCGTTGCACCGGGTTGAGGGGAACTGTCACCGTACGTACCAGCAAGAGCAGATGACATGGCGGCAGAAAAGTTCTCGCGCCACGCGAGGATGCGTTTCATGCGTAGGTCGTAAGTGTCTGGAGAGGGTATGGAGCCGGGCGCTGCAGGAGCCGGATCGGCCAGGACGGGGTCGTCTGGTGGGAGATCCGAGGAGCAGTAAGAGGAACAAGATTCGTCGTTGTCATCATCTGAGGAGTTGTCGTCGTTGTCGTCGTCGTCTGGAGAGTCAGCGTCTGAGTCGTCGTCGTCGTCGTCTTGGTAAGAGGAAGAGGAAGGAGCGGAACGAGGGGGTGGCGGAGAACATTCGACGAGCTGGATGATGGGCAAAGCATAAGGATGTTTGTAGTAGAAATGGGGGGAGTGAGAGTCGTCTGGGAAGAGGAATGCAGTTGAGTCGGAAATCGGGGCAAGCATGAGGGGCAGCGACGGGGCAACGGCGCAAGAGAGACTCGCCCTTTAAAGGCGGCTCTTCTAAGAGACGGGAGGAGAGCAGGAGACGCCAGATCCGCGCCCGATCGATCAGATCCATCGGCGGCATCTCAGATCTCTTATCGATTTCTCAGGTCTGCCCCATTTGGCGTCTCCTTCCCACCTCCTACTACCTTAGTGCCAGTGCAGTGCTACTCTCCCACCCTCCCCGCAATGATATCATTTACGGTCGCATAGGCGCCAGCCACCGCTCTGCCGCCTCAAACTGGTCTATCAGCTCCTGCAGTACCTGCCCCTCCCCATGCAGCTGCCGCATCGCAATCAACCCCATATCCCAGAACCGGAACCCCCGTTCCACCTCCTGCTTGGGGTATTTCACTCCCGGAAACGTCTCCTCGCAGATCTCAAGCGCCATCGCCTTGGCCTCCTGCACTCCGTCCCCTTCCGCATCCCGAACCCGCGCTCCTCCATTAATGTGCGTCAGTGCATCCAAATACACCTTGGCCAGCACCCCAAACCCCGTGTTCACTTCGCCCTGGAACGGCAGCGACAGTGCAATGTCCAGGAAATCCTCCCGCGCCTTCCGAGCGTCCCCGCGCAGCAGCATGTTCAGTACCGTCACCTCCAGCAGCGTCCGTAGCGCGCGTGTCAGCGACCGCACAAATGAGTTGAACACAAGCAGTTCCCGGGACAGAGGCGCTGACCACGCTTGCGGCTGAGCATTTGACAAGTCAATACGGCTTTTCTTTTTTTTTTTTATTTGGGGGGGGGGGGGCTTCAAATGAACGCCTGGGAGGGAAGCCCCTCCCTTCCTTACCTTGAAATTCAGTGGCACAATGCTCAACACTCGCATAACCAATAGCATGCATGACTTTTCTTCATCTGCACCGCAATGGTAATTCAATTCAAAAAAACATGTTGCGCTCATATCCTGTGAGACCCACGTACCCGTGCCAAAACTCGGGCCTCCGCTGAACGCTCGCCCAGACCATAAATGGCCATGCATAACGCCGGCCCTCACCAACTCCAAGAACAAATACAATGGGTCCTGAAACTTGTCATTGATACGGGTCTGCTCAAGTGCAGCATACATAGCCCGTGCAAGGGGCGAATGGTTGTGAGAGTTGAGTAGAAAACTACGTCAATCGGATTTAGCCAAAGACGTCATTGCATTAACCGACCATCACCTACTCACCCCCTCAGTTCAAGAAAACGCCAAATGACGTTAGCAACCACTTCATCCTTCTTGTCGAGCGGGCCCTGCGCAGGGCTCGGCTTGATCTTGGTTCGTGCTGCCAGCTTCTCCCCTGCCGTCGCTCCCAGGCATAAGGCAAAGTCGATCGTTGAAGACTATTATGTTTCACACCAACACATGATGACGGCTTAACCGTTTCAATACAAAACAAAACAGTTTTTGGGACGTACATGCTGTCTGCGGAGTTCTTCCTCCACAACGCTGTAGGGCACGTGCCACCCGGCAACTCGCTCGGCCAGCTGCGCCGTAGGATGCGAATAATGCTGTACCGGCTTCTGATTGTGATTATGCGGACCGCCCTGTTCGAACCAGAAGTGACCAATGACCTTGCGCCCAGTCCAAAACGAGTGCGAGACACTGCTTATGAGAGCAAGTGCCGTCGCCCTCGGTCCGGTTTGCCCGTCCGTGACCACTTCCTTTACAAACCGCCGGTATTCTGTCGTGTCGCCGTTGTCCAACGGCGGATTCTCCACGATCTGGCCGGTAGTCAGCCATACGAGAGCTTGTGGGCCAAGAAGCCCGCGTGACAGATAAAAGTAGATTTCGTCCGGCAATCGGTTCGTGAACACCTCGTGAAGGTCATTTGGCACATCGGCTGCAGTTGGATGGTGATAATGTTGTCCATGGTTAGGGACTGGGGCAGTGGCTAGGGGTAGGGGCAACACCACTCCTTCCGACGAGATGATCAAGGAAAATTTAATCATGGCACGTGTGCGAGCATAATGGTCCATGTATTGAACCGCTTTCACAGCAGGATGCTCGGCAAACGCGGAGACAGCAGCATGGCCTGTTTTATAGTACTTGACCATGTCGACAGTCGCCTTCAACGCGCCATCCTGTGTTATCGGCGGAAAGGCAAGGGAATTGTCAAAGCCAACGAGGATGGCAACATCAAGGAACTGATCCTCGCTTAGTCCGAGATCGTGAACGAGGTTCTTTTTGGACAAGAACGTGAATGAAGGAGTAGGCGAGTTCAGATCGAGGCTAGTGATGAGCTTATCGACGCCTGGATAGAGGAGGATATCGGTGGAGCCGTATATGGCGTGGATGTAGGATTTGGGGTGGCGTTGCAGGTATATCAGCTAGAGCAGCCAAGCTGTTTTTCATTTCCGTTGAATACATGCAGCCGAAACACACACACACCTGTGACCACGACAAGTAGGGTGCGACTATGAATTCAACGTTTCGGTGGCGAAATATGCGGAGGACAATTCTCCAAATGTCCCATTGCACAAAGCAGCTGCGTCCCTCAAACAGTTTGGTTGCGGCCTCTTCCTGCCCTTCCTCGTATTTCGCCCAGGCCTCACGGCGGTCTCGGCAGGCCTCGTTGATCTCTGCATAGTTTTGCGGCTTCCAGCGCTTGTTGGGGATGAGACCGGGGAATACAAATACAGGCTTGATGTGGAGCTTTTCGAGGTTGCGCAAGTCACTTTCTATGCGCTGGATGAGGGCTAAAGGCAGGCCGCCTGTGGCGGCGAGGAGGGATTCTCGGGAGGCAGGGCTATCAAGGAGGTTTTGTAAATAGCATGATGCGTCGATGCCAAGACGCGAGTCGGTCAGGACAGATAAGGGAAGTGATTGGAAAGCTTTACGCTCCTGCAAAAAACCTGTGGAATGACCGGTGAAATAAAAAAACGCGGGGGGGGGGGTCAGATGGTGAGAGATGGAGGGGGGCACGGTAGCCAAGGACCAGCTCTCACTGTCAAGATGTTTGATTGGCATTTGGATAAGCAAAACAGAGCTCGTGTGTATGTGTGCTGACAACGAGCAGCGGCCGTCGATACGGGAAAAAAAAAAAAAAACAAAACACACAGACAGACAACACGGCTCGCGCGCTCAGGCGCTATGATTATGTCAGCCGTCGGTTCTCACCCACCTGTTTTTGCAAGCGGCTTCCCGCCCGCGAGTCTATGCATATCTCTTGCTTGCCCCAGCTTCGTCCTCGGATCCTACGCAGGACCACGGAGCACAAACGTATAGCAACCCATGTCTGGCGGACCCCGTCTTTTGGCTCTCTGCATGCGACCAAGATACCCTTCTTTCTGCTATCTCCTCCGACGGCCTTTCTCACACTGTGCCAACGTTGAGGGTGACTCTCCGACAGCCAAGGAAGGAGTGCGACTCTGCAGCAGTGTCCAGTGTCCGTGTTACTGACGGCCGTGTCATTATCCATATTCTGTTAACCTTACTGGGACA
This sequence comes from Amanita rimosa, assembly GCA_023014395.1. Lineage (NCBI taxonomy): Eukaryota > Fungi > Basidiomycota > Agaricomycetes > Agaricales > Amanitaceae > Amanita > Amanita rimosa. The sequence goes on along the minus strand of JAEBUO010000037.1, from coordinate 60,670 downwards.
CCTCTTGCTTCTTTCGTCGCGTCAAATATGACCCGGGCAAGCTGAATAGCCATGGGCGAACGGACGAGAGTCCAACGGCCGTTGAACGTCGATAAGTCGCACATTAGCCGAACATCTGGGAAATGCCACGCGCATATTAGTCCATTGCGACCAGACTTGTATGGACACACATGGGAATCGGGCACATGCCCTTGGGTTTCAATAACCTGTTACAGGCCACTTATCCCAATACAGTCTCATATAACCTGGGTGACTGCGTGGTCTCTGCCTTTCATCCTATTTGACGTCTTATTCTCATTCTTGGAACTGATCTATTGTGATACAATCCCTTTTCCCCAACAGTCCAATCCGTAAACAGTCGCATCTTTGTACTCACTATCAGACACTCTTCCCCAAAAATACTCACGCCCGTCTTCCGAGCCACACGGTGACAATTTGGGTCCCATCGTGTCATCTGACACTCTTAGGTATGCTTCAATAATGGCTTCATGGATAGACTCATGCCATTGCTGATAGGCCTCTTGCGACCCGTCTCAATCTCCGTCCGTCCGTCACAACCGTTCTCACTCGTAGCGGCCATTCAACATCGGCTCCAATATCCAATGTATGTGTGTACATGTACACACACACACACACCACAACCTTGGCATGACCAAAATGGCATGATGTCAAATGACTCAAAAAGCCCCCTGCTTCCCTAAGTAAAGTACCTGCGTCATCATCTCCGTCTCAGGCCCAAATTGGCAACTTTTTCTTTGACCTTGATCCGGCCAAGCACAATCTCCTAAGTGCGAGGGGCAGCACTAATTGCGTCTGCGGCGCCAAGTCGGCGTCACATCCATTAGACTCTTCGCTGGGTTCATTATAGCCGATGAACACGAGAGCGATTTCACCGGCACAAGCATATTCCTAACCCTTTCACAATGCAAACAGATCCGCTTCTGCGCTTTTTCGGACATAGTAAGGATCACTTGCAATCTGTTAACCTGGGATAACACAGTTACAGTCATGAGCATTATCATTTGAATATTGATTGCCACCAAGACGGACAAGGGGGGTTTTTTTTTTTTCCTGGGCACACGTGACTCGGTACATCCCTTTTTTGGTAAAGTCCCAATCTCACAGTCAAACGTTGACGAGTGAATAGCTTTTTTGCTCCATAGACCCTTTGACCCTTTGGCTTGAGGCACCTTACGCCGAAAAAAAAAAAAAAAAATTGGTGCGAAAACCCTATATCCAACTGGCCTGACTTTGTTAAAAGGCAAAACGTTCTCGTGAGTTTCTCGTGACGTGTGCTAGTACAAGTATGTGTTACGAACAAGGCTATCTTTGCTGTGTTTGGCATCTCTGTTCCCAGAACCAGACCCCTTTTGGGTGCAGGTGATCCCACCTATTGTCGACCTTTATGGGGAAAAGTCCTTTGGGCGGCGTGAAAGCCTCGCAGCGTGGGATCCAATCTGAATGCCGAACCAGTAAATGGCAGAAGGCAAGCTGTCAGGGCTCAACGACGCTGACATGCGTTTTTTTGTTCACGTCACAGACAAAGGCCTCAATCCCCACACTATCAACGAGCCTTCCCACCTCGTTGCAGTAGATGGCGTAAAAGCGTTCTTGCGTTAGCTTGATCATGGGGCATGGCATGAGATTCACCCTTGCGACTTTTTCGGGATCACGTTTTCACCTGCTTTTCCCCGCTAACAAAGGACACTGAGTCAGTACCACGGCGAATGATGAGAAGAGAGGGGGGGGGACTAAATCCCACCATGAGAAATGACTTGGATGGACAGTGGGATCAAACATTGATGCAACGGCAACAGACGGAAGGGTGTATTGGCCGAATCTCTTGAGCACAGCCCTTCCCAAGAAAAAAAAAAACACACACTCAAGTATGCATGTCATACATCTTATGAAGCTTGTTCGGCAGAACCATCTAAGCTCCTATACATAGCTGTTTTATGATTCCCTTTGGATATCCATTTTAGATCAAGAGACGGCTTTGCAAAACGAAATATATAGTACAGGTCGAATAAAATGCTGTTCCGCTTCGGAGATGCCACGAACTCAAAATGAGCACAGCCCAACTTCCATCAGGCAGACACATGTATGAGAAAAAAAGGGCACCGTGATACGAGTACTTGTCCCAAGATCCGTTGAAACGCATCACACAAAGCCCGTCGTGGAACTCACTGCCCCCCCTGGGATTGTACTCCAACGTTGACCACGGATTATATGGAAATTATGGACACGCCCCATGTACTAAACTGCGGAGTTCAGGGGACGAAGAGGCCGCCGTTTTGTATTTGACATGATTTTTTCCCTCCCATCCTTCCCCTTCTCCTCATGTTCCTGGAAACTTAAGACACCGGGATAGCCGATGTTGGCGTCCCTTCATGAGCTAAAATTCTAGGTACTAAATAACATGACAAAGAAACACAATAGTATTGTGTTGTGTCCCAGAATTGTGTTTTTTTTTTTTTTTTTTTTGTTTTTTTTTTTTTTCACATGTCCATGTCTCATGAGACGTAACATCATCCGAATGCGCAAGGGGAAAAAAAAAAAAAGAAAAAAATAGGAAAAAGAAAAAAAAAAAAAAGAAAAAAGAAACCTCAGCCAGTTTGGCAAATTTGGGCAAATGCAGCTAATTCGGCCACAGTACTGACCCATAAATATTAGTCTGCGACTTAAAGGATATATAAATAGGGAATGAAAAAAGGACGTCAGTCAGTTCAGTTACTCCGCTTGATTCTCACACGCAACCACTCCTGGCCCATTGGCAATGGATTGCTCCAATGAGCCCATTGGAGAGGTCTGGATCGCAAAAAAGAAAAGGAAAAGACCGCTGCTGCTGCTTGAGCCTTTTCCCCATCTGGAAACACGGTACATACAAAGACAAGAACACGTCGTAGCCTTTAATTAGTCTGTTGCATGACCCTGGGTTTATTGCGTCCAAAAACGGTTTTGGGGCAACCCAAAGGGCCCTGAGATCATAACCCACACATGTGGACATTTAGAAATATATATATTATATATATATCGGGTAAGAGTAACCCATGCCAGGTCAATCACATGTCACAGAGTTTCTTTTTTTTTTTTTTTTTTTTTGAATATTCGCGGGAGGGATGCTGGGCGGACCGCCGTCCATCGCGTTTGCCAGTCGCTCAACGCGCGGACTCTAGATGAGTAGCAGTCAGTTGCATGTTGATGCTGAGAGTACTGATCGGGGTTTCACGTCGGATATAGGTTTGCAAGACTAGTAGACCAGCCTTGGATAAAGTAATGGAAGTCGATTTGATTTTGATTTGATTGACTACTGATAAGAAAGCGAAACGTTTCTTCTTTCCGTCTTGTTTCGATAAAAAGTTCCATATCAATGGAACCGGTGGGCCCAATCGCCGATGGTTCTACATATAATTAGTGGGTCGTGTCCAAATAGGAAAAAAGCGGGCGGATTAAAGATGACAACGGCAAATCCGAGGAGATAAACCTGCTAATCACACACTAGTTGCGTGGGAATCCGAGATGCCCAAAAACAGACGTTTTAAGGTTAGGCGAGCGACGGAGAGCAAGGTGGCAGATACCAACACTCGGCCCCCTGCCATCATAAAGTGAAAAAGATTCATATATTCAATCCAGCCCGTATTATATGCCGTCATGACGCAATGATAACTTTAAAGTCAGAGAATATCGATTGATTGCAAAAGGGGAAAAAAGAAAAAAAAAGCAACCGAAGCGAGCGAGCGCCATGGCTTGCTGCCACCAGTCACTTACTTTTCCCTTCCGTCTACTACAGAGTTAACGATAGGCTGAGTGATTTGTTATATTGTGACGAGGTACAGGACCAGGGTGCAGCCATCAACGACAAACGACAACCAAAACCCCTGCTTCGTCAGCTTCTCGTAGATGGATAACGGAATAACTTCCACAGTTACTCGTTCCTTGTCCCAGAAAAGGTTGAAACGATGGAGATCATATGTTCAGGGTTGCATGGCAAATACTCATTCTCTCGCGCGGACGTCGGACCCAAAAGTCAGACATTATCACCATCAAGGTAGCCGGTGGACAGAAGCTTCTTAACCCTGGATAAACCCCGCCTGGAAGAACAGGATGTTATTGGTTTCATCTTGAGAACATCTCCAAGGAAGACGACAGGATTATATGGTATTCTTTTTAAGATCAGGTAAGGCTTCTGATTGATCTGACATGATAGATAGATAACATATTCTCCGTTTTCCCAGAGCGGAGAGGGGGGGCGGAAAGTGTAGACCTTTTTTTTCTTGACGTTGGTAAAATATTAAAGTGGCATGCCCTGACTTTGTTCAGATAGCTTATCACGTTCTGTGTAAGACAGAAACATACGGAAAGAGAAAGAGAGAGAGAGAGAGAGAGAGAGAGAGAGTAAAAGGTCTACGTGCATAGATGATGGTGTGTGTACCCGTTTCCTAACTCTATAATGGTTGAAAATCATTTTTTGTAAGCACCCATTCAGGACGCCTCCGGGTACCGACGATCGTTGTTATGTCCTTGTCAAATCTTGTGGGGCTTCTTTGCCCGTGCGGGAGCGCGAGCGTCTCTCATGATATCTATACCGTACGTCGCTTCCTGATCTGAAAAGAAAAGCCGAATTATGCCCAGTAACGTGTTGAGTGGCTCGCAGGGAAGGGTTCTCTTGTGCACCGGGACACTGTAGGCCCGCCTTCCCTGCGGGGTGGAATAAAGAAACGGTCGCTATTGAAGCAGCAGCCGCGCGAACGCCAGGTAAAGTGCCAAGTGGGTTGACTCAGAATATTGATTAGATAAGAGTCCAGCGTTGAGAGAGGTGCATTGTGATCGAATGCGGTGACAGCCGGAGCATTCTTGACCTATGAGGTTTGGGCAGTCCCGCGTCATCAACATCATGGGGCCTTGGACGATTTAGCCGATAGGACCGCCTTGGACATCAAAGGGAGGGTGCCATTGTCCTCGTCAAAGAGCGTGACGTCATCTGGGGAAGGACAAAGGGGGGGTCTACGCTAGACAAACGAAGGCACATGAGAATCGATGCAAGGTTAGTGGAAATGAAATCGATGTTCTACGCGTGCTTGGGAAAGTGACGGCGACTTTCTTGACCTTGGTTTTTTTTCTCTTAAGGAGACTGTTTTCAAAAGAGAGAGCCCCACAGTCATGGTTCTCAATGTCATTGATTCCTAGCAATGCAAAGGTTGTAGAGTCTGCCTTTGCTGAGAACCACAGCAGACCACAGCAGACCACAATGGGGTACTTGCGTTGTGGCGCAGGAGCTGGGAAGATCACTGTCACAACTGCCTTTTCGCCATTGGCTGTCGCTAAAATGGTTTCAATTTCCAACACAACCCACGTGATCCCGGCCGGACGGCGTCGCCGATTTACGCCAGAGCACGAGTTCGGGTGCTGTGAGCACTGAGCCTCAGTTAAGTGGTCCTCTAGAACTCAGATATGGGGCGGTGAGGGCTTGTACAAGTCTGCAGCAGCCATGGACGAGAGAGGATGCGGGTGGAGGTAAGACGACCGACGCGCCAAAAGCGGCCAGGAAGACCGCCACTTTCCCAGGATGCTCCTTATTATCTCACAGCCCACTCTCTCTCTCCATTGCCCTCCCCGCTCATGATCTCCTCCCAACTCTCAGACTGCGCCGCGGTGCCTCCAGTCAAAGGCTGCTTGAAGCAACCCTCCCCTGCTCCAAGTCCTGGGCCTGAATGCGTACATGCTCGCAAGTGTGTCGCATTCGAAGCGGACGGTTCCGAGCAAATATTTTTTGCAGACGAATGGGATCGTACTCCTACCGAACCCACCCGGAAGCTATCCTATCAGTGAGTGTACCCTTCCGCTCAGCGTTTTTCTTCGCCTCTGTCTCCATTCTCTTGATCGTGTGAGCTTGACTCACGGAAACTTTTTTTTTCCCCCAGAGACTTGATGGAACTCAAAGAAATCCAACGGTCTCTACCCTTGGCGAATCAACCTCCAGATCCGGTTTCAGGAAGGCCAGGCCGTCATTATCTGTCTGCGGTTCCCATTGCATTGTTACCTTTGCTGCCTCAAACGGACACTGCCGCCCCCAGTCCTCGCACAACGCATCGGACAACGCCTCACGTTAGTCCGACCACCAATTACAACTTGGGCCTTACCTCATTGCTCTTTCAGAGGCACATTACTTCAAGGTCTCCTTCGCCCCAACGAGTGCCTTCTACCAACTCTGGCTTGAAAATCTCAAATCCTCTAGCCCGACGTCGGGCGAACTTTGCGTTTTTACCATTGCTTGATACGCCGGGCTCATCGGACTCGACCCCTCTCCCGTCTAATCTCTCATCCCGTAGTACTTCTCCGGATCTTCCGTCCGACACTGACCAATCTCTTGACCCACCAACTCCCGCTTTGAGTTATGCCTCTTTGGATAGTAGTCCCATGTCTCGTGCATCATCTTCTTCTCCAGAACCTACATTTCTTCAACTTCCTCCCAGACATCTCTCCTCTGGGGATGAACGCTATAAGCACTTCGGACCCAGAGATTCGTATTTTCCGGATATGGATGAAGCTTCCGATCACTCCGTTGATCACCGCCATATCGAGTCAAATTTTCATTCCATTCCCAAACAATCTATCCATGCCCACAATGCTTCACCAGTAGTCAAACCATCTGAACCTCCTACGCGTGCTCGGAAACGGAATGTCATTGTTGTCAATGACGTGGAAATTGAGCTTGACGACGAAGAGAATTCCGGGCCGACTCTAGATCCGGCCTCTACTGTGACGTCTCCTTTGAATGTTGCTGACAATATGGGCTGTCAGTTGCATAATCTTTCCATGAATGGCGCCGAACATCCGGACTGTGCTAAAAACCTGAAACCACCAGAAACGGAAACTAGCACTGAAACAAAGTCCGCCTCTTTAGATAACTGTACCCAGGCGATTGGCGAAGGGGGCTATGGTGGTTTTGGTCTGCATGCACCTCTGCGGTTCAAGCGGCGCAATTCTTCCACAGACACCTCCAGTTTCACTTACACTGGAAGGTCTTAACGTGCCATCTCCCTGTTACCACCTGAATGACGCGCATCACTGTAATGTGCCCCCGCTCTGCCTGTGTTCGTTTTCATCTAGAGCTTTATTTATTGCATGCATCGCATTCTTTAGATCCCTAGATCTTGCTCTGCATTTCCAGGCGAACTACTGCAACTTTCATTCTCTCGTGAAACCTAATAACTCATCTGTCAATCCAAAGCTTTCATCATACGTTGCGCACCATCTTGCATGCTTCCGACTTTTTGTGGAATATATACCTACCATTTTTTGTCTCTACCGATCAAATCATCCACGTCGCACGTCCTCGGTTTGTGTCGTGTAACATCCCTCTTCTCCGTGCTCCTTTTTAGCACCGACCTGTTTCCCTCTCGTTCCACCAATTTTGTTATTTTATTTATTTCTCGCGATGGTATCCCTTCCTTCTTCCCTTCCCGAACCGTGCAAGCGGTTATTCCTGGTTTCGTGCCATCCATAGTAACAGCTGCCTGGTCTCTCCAAATCTCGTATTGCCATGTCTTTGTCCTGCCTCGTGTTGGCCCCGTGCCAGCTACAGCTGGATCGTGAAGAAAGACATGTTCACCCGAACAATGAATCGAATACGGTAGGTGTATCAGGTTTACAACCCGTAAATTGACGCATCAGAGGGACAACGATATCAATATTTGATGGTCTTCCGAACTTGTCTTTTTACTTTCAGCTGTCAACGGTGTATCGAATTGTCAACATGTCAAGAAATATTTCAATGAAGCATTACAGTCTTCAAGTGTGAGACAGACAGAGGCGCCTATGCCCTAAGGATCGCAATGTTATAATAACGAAATTTTCAACGCAGCAAAAAAAAAAAAAAAAACTACTCATGACTCAACACACATAACACGTACGCCAGCACCCGGCTTGAATATTCACTACGCGCGCAGATACACACGGCAAGGGCCGCAGGACAAGTGTTTTTCCTAATTCCAATGCGTAGTTGCACAGATATGTCGCTTAACGACTAGGCGGCACCGCTCTAACCCAGGACAAACTGCCTTACTAACCACGATAGGACTAGGGGGGGATTGGTCGGATATGAGACTGCGACGTATGGAGTTGAAAATACCGCAAGTCGGAACCCGGTATTCTGGCGTGTGTTTTGTTTTGTTTTTCTTGGCATATTTCGTTTCAATTCAATTGGAACCGCACTTCTGACTGACTTCCGCCACACGGCCGATGCCATTGGTCTCTGGACCAGCTGGGAACTGTGTTGTGCCTTGTCCATTTCATTCATTCATTGGGTTTCGATTGCCATTTAAAGTTTCTCCTTTCTCTGACAGTTTTTTTTTTTTTTTTTCTTTTTTTCCTTTTGATATATGCGTTGGTCCCTTGGCCCTTATGGCCCTGATGTTCCTACCTGTTTTTGTTTTTGTTTTTTTTAGTTTTCGTTTTCATTCTCACAGGAGAGAAACTTCTCTTGTGTACGCGTAAGTCGCTCTTCTGTTCTTCGTGATTATCAATACAAAAAAGTTGATAAAGTTGGGCTTTTTTTAGGTTGTCGGATATGCAAGGTGAGGGTGGGAAGGGGGTTTGTTTTGTTTTTGGACCTGTGGCTTAATTGCTACTGGTCGGTCGCTTGGATGGTATGGTAAGTAGGGGTTCGGTAGATCTTTGAATTACCAAAAAAAAACCCTTGCTTCTCTCTCGGTTAGTTTAGTAAACTCGGGTAGAGATATAGTTTTTACTGATCTGCACACACACACTCTCTCTCGCTAAACTTGAAGTGACTGTGGCGCTCTTTGATCAACAACGAGTACCGTTTGTAATCTATTGCTTTGCAAAGCCACCGTAGTGACGTTGAAACATTACCGACTCCGACGAGCTCGGTCTCTTCCCAACCCTTTTTTGTAATAAAAAACAAAACAAACTTACTACGTAGTTGTTCTCAAAATCAATCTATTGGCGAATACCGGGTCTCAACGTATCATCGATCGATAGTCATGCATTCATGACTCACTCTGATCTGCCCTTTTTTGTCCCGTCGCCTTCTCTCCTCCCCCCCCCCCCCCCCCCCCCCCCCCCCCCCACACACACACACGCACACATAATGCATAATGCTTGGCTTCAACGCAACTTTTATGCGATACAATTTCTCCATGGTCGTGACAAACTTCTAGTAGTACTTACTAGTACTAGTAGATTCCAATTGTTTGAATTTGTGGGGTCATTGAAGACGTCCAATGTCCTGTAGCAACCGTGTTATTCGCATTTAATCGTTAGCTGGTAGTAGATCCTTCGTCGATGCTTGCCAAATCCCCCTCCCCTCTCTCTCTTTCTCCCTCGGGATTCTGATGGACGACACTGGAACACATCAAATCTATATACGTGAGTCTTAGTACCTAAATGTCACTGAAAGTACTGAGTTCTTTTATAGTCCACGTCAAGTAACTTAACTTGGTCTCAACCTTTTTTTCTTTTTTTTTTTTTCTATTGTAGACTCGAGGAGGGAAGGGAAACGATCCAGGCCACCACCACCTTTCACAAAGACATTGACTCATGATACTATGCAATAGATTCCTGATTGATTGTAAGCATTCTATGTAATCTGCGTTTTAATGGGGCCTCCGAGATTTGCTTTTTTGTGTTTTTTTTTTTTTTTTTTGCGGAACAGCTCCTCAACGTCAACTCACACGTAATCTGAATATTGCGATGGCACTCGATGATGTAGACCTTGACATTGTCAAACGAAACACATATCCATCATTCGCTTTCACAACTTTTTTTTTTTTTTTTTTTTAGCGTGGACAAATCGGCTTCTCAAACTTGTTTGCGCCCTATGGCTCAGTTGCGAAGCAATCGAACAGACTAGTACTAGTAGTGACCGATGGCCACCTCATCGTCTTTTCAATGTTGCCTACGGTTTTGCCCCTTTCGGAACTGAATATGTTTCGAAATATCGTCACCAACGACGCATATTATCATAATGTGATTGGCGATGAGTCCGATTACTATGATGGTGAGGATGGTGAGGATGGCAGTCATAGGCGATAAGGGTCGTCATGAGGATCACGATGCTGACCAGGCCCCAACTTGGCAATTCAACGAAATCGAACCATCTGTCCATCTGTTGAGCGGAGAAGGGTGCGAGAGTATCGAGAGGAACATCCTGTCAATTTGGTCATTGCATTATGGTTACAAGCTGACGAGGGAGCGCAGATTTCAGGTAGAGGAAATGCATGAAAGCTTTGCTCGCGAAATGTTTATAATATGTGTCATGGAACGTAGTGGAATTCAGTGGCCCCTTGAGCGAGTTGAATGTCGACCTGAAACTCAAACAATCAACGTGAATCCCTAAACTTTTCATTGCTCTGACCGGCGCTCAAGTCGCAATGGTAACCGAATGATAAAAGACGCATGTTTGCATTAGGAATGAATAAAAGGAGCCAGGTCAAGCTGTCCAAGAAAGTGTTCAGGAACATATTGCGTTCGCCAATACTCTTCAGGGAACCGTTGAGTGGGATCAACCTTCACTGCTGGTTCGACGCCATTGACGACTTTTCCACCCATCCAGTCAACTATGTGTGCAGTGATACTCCCATCTTTGTTCTCTTCGAGTGCAAAATTTTTCAAGTTCTCCGTATCGGTACTCCTGGAAAGGAATGAATTAGTAAAGGCAGCATGATGACAGATGCATGGCAGACGCACTCCATCGCATAAGTGTCCCGATACCACTTGATCGCCTCGGCTACGGAAGTATTGATAACATCCCAGGTCACTCCTCTGCGCCGTGCCTCCGCTACTGACATGCCCATGTCCTTCATCAAAACAAAGTAGAGTTTCCATTCTTTCCACTCTTTGAACTCTTTCCACTCTCTTACATCTGCTATCCCGAGCCCGCGATACTGCTGGACCTTTTTCAAAGCCCAGATCTCTTCCATTATGTTGGATGCTGCACTTGGATCGATGGTCTTCTTCATCACCTTCACCACCACTTTTTCACCATTAAAACGCTCCTTTAGTCGATACACGCGGCCAGTAGATCCAGCGGCGAAGAAATCCTCCACGGTGATGCTCTCCACCGCTTGCTGGACAGGACCTGGCAACCGGCGCCAGGACAGCGATGATTGGAACGCTCCTCTCTAACCAACATAGTAGTTTCAGAGGTAGGATAGCCCAACTGGTAGTTAATACATTTACCGGTAATAACTTGTGATGCAGACGAGCCGGCGCCGCCCAAGCGATAGCAAATAGTAAAAAGATGGGCCAAAAATGATGCCAACTGAAAGCGAGTTGCATTATGGAGCGCTTATTATGAAGGAAAGTGAGGACCAGCCTTGCAAGGATTTTTAATTGCGTAACGTGATCATTATATTTCTGGGGTAATGGCGACAAATTAAAAAATCCGTGGAGATCAAGGAGGGCTTTTGATGGAAACTGATCAAAGGTCACAGCCTGGAGTCACAGCCTGGAGTCAAGGGCCTTGAATTTTGTTTCAGAAACTGCCAGATGATGTACTGTCAATGGGTTTTCAAGTGAGATATCTTCAAAAATAGAGTATCATTGTTTCCATCTTGTGTTCAACAACCAAATGACGTGTGACGTGTGACGTGTAAATGTGACGTCCCACACCGCAAATACTTTTGATGGCCGCACATAGCTTATGCTTCGCCGAGAATGGGTCGTAATGTGCAAGCTTCTGACCTGTGCACCCTCTCTCAAGAACTCCAAAGCGTGAAATGTTCCTCCATTCTGGAATTTTTGCGTTCGCCGTTTTCGGCGCTCTCCAGCTGACTGCCACAGCACAAGATCTAGGAGTTCCTTTGTCATGGAGGGTGCGCTCTCTCTTTCTCTCTCTGCATGAACTGCACACACACACACACACGGTAGTATTAACGACGTTCACCATTTGTTTTACAAAGGAATTCTTCAACAAATACCCACTTTCTAAACGTGTTTCCATCTCTCAAAGCGCAATCAACACCATTTTGACACAGCTCACTCCATCCAATGGTCAATTCAATGGCACGTGTCAAGCGCTTAGACACAACTCGCCATTTACTGAATGTTTGACACATAACAGGAATCGGCTGGTGGCAGTCTGGTAATGCCTGGTCGGCCATAGCAAACCATGACCACTATGCGGAGACGAGGACGTACGAGACGCAGGTCATCAACAATATCCGGACGGCATGGAACCTCCATATCAACTTTGACCCATATCAGTAAATACACTCACTCATCTCTTTGGTTACCGAAATTGACCCATCCCATTATTATTTTTTTTTTTCAGGGCAAGCAATTCTTCATGCCAACGTGTCTGTCTACACATTATAAAATACTAACTGAACTTGTTGCAGTACAACGATGATGCTATGTGAGTATGGAGCAGATCAAGAGAAACGGTTTGAATCATGAAGAATGCAGGTGGTGGGCGACGGCGGCCGTATACGCTTACAGAACGTACAAAGACCCTACTATGCTGACGTATGCCGTTGATACGTGGGACCACGTTTCAAACTAGTGAGTTTTCTTCCTCCTGGATAGCCTCGCTAGTCAAACCGTTCTATTTTTATTTTTTTTACAATGGAATAGCGTGATTACTCCGGCAGAGGCTGCATCGGGCTCTATCCCGACAAAGAATTTTCCCATTGCAAAAACCTGTTTTGGAAGTACGTATACTTACAACATTTGGAAAAGTTGTTGAAAAGAGACAATTTGTTATTGTATTTAGAGACCATGGCTGGAGGCGTTTTCTGGGTACGTATCTGGATCGTATTCATTTGGGCGGATATTGACAGATCTAAAATTTACAATTCAGCGCTCTGTTTCTACCGACAAGAATGTCAATTCTGTAACGACTGGGTACGTTCGATTGGCATATCCCATATCTATGGAGACCATTCGCTAACATTGTTTTTGGGAAGATTGTACATGACGTAAGTCGCGCGCTCACTGTCATATGGTGTCATTAATCATTCATATATCACACGTTTCGCGCGATAAACAGCCTCTCTGCGTACCTTGCTGAGATTTCCGACGATCCAAAATACACCAATGCCGCCATTCTCAGCGCTAATTGGATCAAGAATCTCAATTTGAACTCTAATGATATCGTTTTAGACACCGTCAATGGTGCTGACTGTTCACGCTCGCCATCGACATGGCTGTTCACGTATAACAGTGGAAAGTACGTGGAAGGGTTGAGCGTGCTCGCTAGCGTAACGAAGGACCCTTCATGGACCAGTCTGTCAGTGGACAATACAAGTTAAAGAGAGAATATTTCTGGCTGATCACAGACGGTAAAATAGGATGGCGTTTGTAGTGGCGAATACCACCAAGTCATTGGCTTGGGAGGGAAAAGATGGGATCATCACGGAAGGATCGAGTACCTCAATGGATAATGACGGTGTCGGGTTCAAAGGTCTGTAATGGATCCCCGCTAATACGGTGATAAACAGCCTAACCTTGAGCCTCCCCAAGCTGTTTTCATACGCGGCCTGTGCGAGGCGTTTGTGAGGAACGAGCACTACACCGAGTTTGCTACTTTGATTCACAGCTACGTGGACGTTCAAGTAAGATTACCACATTGGAGTGTGGATGTTTTTTTTTTTAATTTTGACATATCACAGTACAATGCCCTCTTGGAACTTGCCGCGAACGGATCTTCATATTCTGCCAACTGGCATGGTCCGCCCATGCGTTTTACCACTTGGGGACAACTAGCAGCGTTGGATGTGATGGTTTCCGCTATTCCAACCACTACTTAGCCCCTGTCATGTCGACTTTGTTTAATGTTTGTCGCATACACGTAATTTTGCCACCAGACAGTTCGTGATCCGATAACATCGTGGTTTCCGAGTTCATCAAAGTTCGTCACAAGCTTAGTGGTTCGGCCATTCTCATAGTAGTGGAATGCTTGCCCAGTCTGGACTTTTCGTGTTCGTCATCCTCGGCGCTCTCAGTCAGCTGATTTTAGCACAAAATCTGAGAGTTCCATCCTCATGGAGGGTGCGTCACGCCACACACGTTCAGGCTGCTGTTAATTTTTGATTTCTAAAGGATGCCTCCAACAAACACTCACTTTCTGAACGTATATCTATCTCTCGGGGCGCGGTCAACACCATTTTGACACAAGTCACTTCTCCATCCAATGCCCAATTCAATGGCACGTGTTCAATATTGGCCATTGACTGAGACACATGAGTCGGGCTGAACAAAGAATTTTTCAATAAAACAGGCATTGGATGGTGGCAATCTGGGAACGTCTGGTCTGCCATGGCAAACCATGACCACTACGCCAAGACGAGGACGTACGAGACCCAGGTCATTAACAATATTCAGACGGCGTGGGAGCTTTATACCAACTTTGGCCAAGCTGAGTAAGCACCAACGCTAATTGAAGACGGTTATACTTATCAATCATTGGCACAGGGCAAGTTTTTCTCCATGTCACAACATCCAAATACATAAGCAGACTAAGTCCAACTGTATTACAGTACAATGATGATGCTTTGTAAGTGATTTCGAGGGCAGGTTCAAAGAGCACCAATGAATCTATGGCTGGTAGGTGGTGGGCGACAGCGGCTATATACGCCTATAGAACGTATGAAGACTCTACCATGTTGACGTATGCGATTGATACGTGGAAAGTGGTTTCGAACTAGTGAGTGATTTCAGCCTCTCTCTGTGCAGCCTTTTTTTAATATAACGAACTCCAAAAAAAAAACATAGCGCGATTACTCCGGCAGAGGCTGCGTCCGGCTCTATCCCGACAAAGAATTTTACCATTGCAAAAACTTGTTATGGAGGTGAGTGAACTGCCTTTTTTCTCCCTGTTTTGTTGTTGTGAATGTTGGGTTCTATTTTAGAGACTATGGCTGGAGGAGTTTTCTGGGTGCGCGTCCAGATCGTCCTTGTTTGGGCACCGATGTCTGATTGATGCGGATCCAAGCGCCCTGAATCTAGTAGCACAGACGTCAATTCTATAACGACTGGGTACGTCCGATTGGTATATATCTATCTATCAAGACCGTTTGCTTGATATGTCAAGGACAGATTGTACATGACGTAAGTCGTGCCTACCATTCATATTATATTTGCCCGTCATGGAATAAATTAAAACAGTCTCTCTGCATACCTCGCTGAGATTACCGGCGATCGAAAATATACCGATGCGGCCATTCTTAGTGCAAAATGGATCAAGAACCTCAATTTGGACTCTAATCATATTGTTCTGGACACCATTCATGCTGCCAACTGTTCACGCTCGCCATCGACATGGATGTTCACGTATAACGGTGGAAAGTATGTGGAAGGGTTGAGCGTGTTGGCGAGTGTGACAAAGGATCATTCATGGACCAACTTGTAAGTGCAAGATCTAGTCGGAGATAGATGGCTACTTTTATGCCAGTAAAAAAAAAATAGGATGGCGTTTGTAGTGGCGAATAGTGTCAAGTCATCCTTTTGGGAGGGTAAAGATGGGATAATCACTGAAGGATCGAGTACTTCAAGCGATAATGACCGTGTTGGGTTCAAAGGTCCGTGATTGAATATCCGCTTAGAGAGTGTGTGAGAAAGACTGGAACTCCCCTCAAGCCGTCTTCATACGTGGCCTGTGCGAGGCGTTTGTGAGGAACAAAAACTACACCGACTTTGCTATTTTGATTCGCAGCTACGTGGACGTTCAGGTAAGATTACAACATTCCAGGCTGTTGATAAGCATCATCATCACGTTTTATTTATTTGTTTTATACATGAACAGTACAATGCCCTTTTGGAACTTGCCGCGAATGGGTCATCTTATTCGGCCAACTGGCATGGTCCGCCCATGCCGTTTACTACTTGGGGACAGCTGGCAGCGTTGGATGTTATGGTTTCTGCTATTGCGACTAATACGTAGCCCTTGATATGTAATTTCTACGTCTATGTTTGATCCACTGAAGAAAGATGGTGGGGGGACCTGACAGCACGTTTGCCAAATTACATATCACTCCACTACGATAATTGAGTACCCCATACAATCAGTATTACGTCCTCATCATCCTCAATTTAGATGAAGATACGCATCTCGTTGGCCAGCTGCCTCGTTTTCTGTCTGCCCTCAGTGTTATAAGGGCTGCACTTTTCAAATGACATCGATCACTCTTCGACGATGCCTCTCTCACTAATGCCTGGTAAGCAACTTCATTAATACAAGATAGTGGTTGTCTGAGTTCATGTGTGCTGGAGCAGTGATCGCTACCTCAGTACACCTTGTTGCAATCGGGATGACGGTCTTCCGGCTCAGATATCGCTATAGATCGAAGCTATGTTATTGGGATGACTTTTGGGCCACGTGTTGCCTTGTATCGGATCTGGGGCTCCTCGCCATGATATGGCTATGGTCAATAAGACAGAGTATGCTTCGTGGGTTGAATTTCGGAACTGTTATACATATCTTACCATTGCCCCCGGCTTCGAATTACCCAGTTCCAACCGATGCTGATGTCATAACCGACATGGGGAACTCGCAAATCTGGCTTTCTCAACTTGTACTACCCTGCGCTGTCTGGTAAGCATCCTAATTAATACGTCTGAAACCAGACTCGTATGCTTTTTTTTTGCTTCGTGATAGGACGTCCCGCATCAGTGTTGCATTTTCGGTGTATAGAATTGCAGAAGTCGATATCTTGAAAATCCGCCTACTGACCGCGCTCATCTGTGCACTTATTCTCATATGGATTGCTACTATGATGAGTGGCATTCTGATCCATTTCCTGCACCCAACCTGGGATGCGGACTTTGCGATCTCGTCTGGCATACCACGTGCCATGACAATTTTGTTCTTTGTCTGTACGTTTCTCCAGTCACATCATGGCAGTCCGGGATCATTTGACCTTCTTTGACTAAGAAAGTGGCCGTCGCTGCAGACGTTTGTCTTATTACCATTCCACTTCACTTGTTAAGAGACCTCAGGTTGTCCAAAGCTGACCGGCTGCTCGTCCGCCTGGTCTTCAGTTCTTCTATCCTATCTTCCATTGCCGTCGTCATCCGCACTGTATTTGACTTGGGCCAATTCGGCGAAGGCATTGCCGTACATGAATTGATCTATCAGATCAGGGTAGGTACAGAAGTTCTTGTTCATGGCATCGAATCCGTTATACTGACTAGGAATGGCGTGTATTAAACAGGGTGCAGTGGCCCTCATCGTCTGCAACCTGAATGTCGTGTTACCATGTCTATATCGCCTTTTCAGAAAGACCAGACAGCAGACCTTGATGATGCCTATATCGATTGACAATTTGGACCTTGCGTCAATTAGGATTTCAATCCCTTCTCTGGGCCGAGCTGGACGAAGTAGTACCATTCGACATTCACAAGATCGGTTATTGGCTCCCCGGGTCTCTTCGGGATGGATATATGGGTCAGAGATTCCACTATCTGAACCACAGTCACTGGAGCCCTCGTATGCCTTAGTATAACCCATTATTCAAGTCCGTATTAGGCTTTCGAGAACCAAAAAATTGTGTTTTAGCTATTCATATTTGAACTTTTTCAACGGTTCCACATCGCGTTCGTGGACGTGGACGTATTTAAGTGCATCGAGGCATTCAAGAGCAAAAATATCCTGCGCTTTTCCCCCGCGATCCAAGTTAAGGAGACACTGCATAAGATCATTATTGCCAGGATCTGACTTGATCTCGTAAGAGCTTCTTCCCAGCGATCCGGTCTCGTTCTAGCACGAATTATCGTCTGAGTTTTCGTCTTGTGCATTTGAGTGTTGTCGCCCACTGTAAGCGGATAATTCAAGCATCTCTTTCAAGACACCTCGTGTAGTGACATTCAAGTTCGATGATGTGAAACCCAAAAAGGAAAGCTTGTAAGCCGAACCACCACCACGTGCGCTCGCCACCCACAACGGCGCCGCGACGATGAGCGCCATGGCGCGCTCAGTAGACCTCGTCATAGCTTTCACCGCAACAAAAAAGACAACACTCTCATCTTCACAAATGCGCAAAGAGGCTCAACGCGCCCAAGCGCAATACGCTCGTCTCATCGAAATTCTCACTTTCAATCGCCTGCTTGCTGTTGGGAGACGCGGAGAGTCTTTAGGACATCTTCTGCTGTTCGTCTCATGCTCGAGCAGCGTGCTTGACACGCTCGTCAGAAGAGAACGGTGAGTATCTACTTTTTCGGTTCCCCCGCTTCCTTGTGTCGCTGAGTGTGCCCATCCGCCCGCGCGTAGCCATTCTGACTTTTTGTCTGGGCTCCCTGTTGCGCCAGTCCCAGAGGGAGCCACCATTGGCCCTCTGTCGCCCGCAGATCGGATCCGCCTCATACATTCATACATTACCTCCATGCCCATCGACGGAGGCTTGGGAATCACACCCCAGTCGCCAGAATGGGACTGCATCGAGTCCATATTCCCCTTACATGACCGAGAGTTCGATGAAGCCTGGATACGGTGGAACTCCAAACGACTTGTATCCGCGTCCATTGGCACCATCCGTGAAGAGGTCAGGATTTTTCTCGTCATCCTAGCCCTCCTTTCGATAACTCCCGCTGACACCAACTGTACCAGTATGGCGATTGTGTAGCATACTACTATGCGTTTTTATCCGCATACACTTATTTCCTCATATTTCCAGCCGCTCTCGGCCTAATTGCCTACTTCTTTTTTGAACCATACTCACCGATATACTCCATCTTGATTTGCATATGGTCCATCGTCTTTGTCGAATGGTGGCGCATCCATGAACGTATTCTTTCTCTCCGCTTTGGAACACGTGGTTCTGCTCGCGTTGAAAAACGACGGGTGCAATATAGGCCGGGCATGAAATGGTGGAATAAGGATCTCCGCGTTTTTGCAAGTGTGCCCCTGATCACGCTCTTCGCCACTATCCTGGGGGTCCTGTTAACAGGAATATTCGTCCTGGAAGCATTTGTCACGCAACTATACGAAGGACCTGGGAAACAGATCATTGTCAGTAGTTCCCCCAACATTCATTCATCCTTCTCAATAACTGATTTTAATTTTTGCCAGTCATTTGCACCTACCATCATATTCACAGCCCTCGTCCCACGCGTCCTTGCCGTCTACCACACCCTCGCAAAGCAGTTCACAACATGGGAAAACCACGCCCACCAATCCTCTCATACAGCATCTCTAACCCTCAAAACGTTCGCACTCAGCGCTATCGTGGCCTACCTCGGTCTAGGTCTCAATGCCTTCATCTACGTTCCTTTCGGGGAGGGCCTGATGCAGCGGGTCCAGCTCTGGCTGTTCACGGAGACAAAGAATGGTCGATGGGACTCGGGTAGCAAGAAACTGTGGACGCGTATGTCGTCGACTATTGCGAGTACCGTTACTGCGGCTGCCTCTACTGCCGGCGGCACTGTCGGGATCATGAGTTCCATTCCCACCGGAGAGCACGTTTCGAGTCCTTCAAGCGGGTTCTGGGACATGGACGTCCGGCGTGCAAGCCAAAAGCTTGATCCTTCGAGATTGAAAGACCAGATGTTCGCGAACATGGTCACTAACCAGGTCGTGGATACCTTGATGGAAGTGGGCATGCCCTTTGTGGTTCGTGCCTACAATCAATTTCGGAAGAATAACAGAAAAGAGAAGAAGGTTCCTCTTTCTGGTACTGGTACTGGTACTGGTGTCCAATCAAAAAGTGCGGCGGCGGCGGCGACCCTAGTAGCTCCTGTTTCACTCAGTCCGAGTATTAGCAGCGGTGCAGGAAGCTCAAGTGGAAGTCCGAGTCTCAAGAAACGTGTCGTATTTGAGGACGAACAAGAGAAGGGAGGATTGGAGGAACGAGAATTTTTGGATAAAGTTCGGGCGGAGGCAGCTTTACCTGAATACGACTTGTTCGAGGACTACAGTGAAATGGCGACCCAATTTGGTTATGTCGCGGTTTGGTCAGCTATCTGGCCTCTCGCTTCGGGTGAGTGATTTTATTATCATTATTGATATTGGGATTACATGAGGAACTCACGAGTTTTGGGAAGTTATGGCCTTGGTAAACAACTTTTTCGAAATGCGATCTGACGCGTTCAAGATGACCGTCCACTTCCGTCGTCCTATCCCTACCAGAGCAGACACCCTCGGTCCCTGGCTTGATACTCTATCTTTCCTGACATGGCTCGCGGCACTGATCAATTCAGCACTCGTCTACCTCTTCTCACCGACGTCGCAGAGGTTGCTCTCTTCCTCAATATCACGAGCACACGAGAAACTGTTTACATCAGCAAAGTCCAGTTTGGAGGGAGAGCAGCATATAGGTAAGTAAACCGTCCGAGTTTTGTTTTTGTTTTTGTTTCCCCCCCCCCCCCCCCCTCGTTCATCAAACTGACATACATAACATATAATGTCATTCAGCTATGGACGAGAGCACTACGACTGAGATGGAAAGCCTCTTGATGCGCACGCTTCTGATTGCCCTCGTCGCATCGCATGGTTACATCTTGGTCCGCTTCGTTGTACGGCGCATTGCGGAACAGGTGTGGTGGAGAGAAAGGGCTGAAGTCAAGCACCGCGAATGGGAGGTGAAGAATGTACGGGAAAGGTTCTTGAAGGGGCTCGGGGTGAGAAAGACGGATATTGAAATATGGCGAGAGAGGGAGGTGAATAAGACCCGGAGTGAGAGCTGGTGTGAGGATGACTTTGATGGTGGGGAGGAGTCGCGGCCGACGAGAAGCCCAGTTGTGGAGTTGGATGCTAGCAGCAGCTTGAGTGGGTTTTGGGATCATGACGATGGAAGTGAGGAGATTGAGAGAATATCAAAGGATTCTTGAGATTGATGTAGAAAATATTTAATAAAAAATATCGCGATATTTACTAATATTTTCATTTTATTTTATTTTATTTTTTGTTGAGAGCGATGCTAAGATGCTAATGTCACTTGCACCGCGACAGCTATTAGTAGCGAGGAGGAACGCACAATGTGCGTTCAACAAGGCCGAATTCATCACCTCTGCTGGCTCTCCTGAAAGCATACCGAGGCTACAAGGCTTGCCAGAAGTCATCGTCACCGGACGTGCAAACTGTGGCAAGTCTAGCTTATTCAACGCCGTTCTGGGACGCCGCTCGTTATTGGCTTCTAGCAAGAAACCGGTGCGAGTCATCATCATACAATATGTGGCATACGCTCATCAAATTCAAATTCAAATCTCATCTCATCTCATCTCATCTCATTGATACATCCTTCGTCTAGGGCCGAACGCGTACTCTTAACTTTTTCCGAGTCGGGGCTGAACCGGGAAACCTCGTTCTCGTCGATGCGCCCGGTTATGGCGCCAGAGGGAGACCCGAATGGGGAGAGTTGTTTGATAGATACCTCGAGTCTCGACACGAGTCAGTGCCAGCTGTTTTTTTGTTTTTTTGTTTTTTTTTGAGCTTTTCCGTTTTCATATATATTTACACAATTACAGACTAAAACGAGTCTACATCCTCTTCAACGCCAAGCATCCTCTCAACTCATACGACACAGCGATGCTCTCGCACCTCTCTAAAATCCTCGTAGAGCAGAGGGAACGGTTCACGCTACAGGCCGTCATCACTAAAATAGATTGTCTACCTCTGTCCGAGGTGGAAGCTACCATTGGACGGATACGCAAGGACATCAGACAAGTCGCTCCATTGTGTCTACCACCCGTAGTGACGAGTGCAGGTGTACAGCAGCAGCATTTTGGTATCGAAATGATGAGAAAGAATATCCAGATAGGTTGTGGGTTGTGGGCAGAAGAGCCTGAGACTGGCAAGTCGAGTCCGTCTGTAGACGCGTTTTGACAAAATCCTTGAACGGGGAAATCACAATGTCGACTCGTGCATCACCAACTGATGGACATGAACTATGAGCGGCCAAGCGTCCTCCACTGCATTCTCACTTGTACCCCGCTGCAACAGGAAACAATGGTCAACCGACCTGCGGGACTGGTTGGCCAAGTCCAACACGCTGGGCTCTTGCGCATCCTTCGTCGTCATGACGCTCCGAACGTAAAGCCAAATACACTGGTCCAACCTCTCGCTCCAAAATTCTACATCGACCTCTTTGTCCCCATCCTTGTCCAGCTTTTGCGTAGAGTGGGTCCACCCAAGGGCACGCAAAAACGTAGATATTTGATCATGTCCGTGGGCACTACGTAGTGGAAATTGACTTGTTTTGGCTCCAGTGGGCAAGGGTTCGGAGATGCGGTATATCAACTTCGCATCAGGGGCATAAGCCGAGATTAATCGAGCACGGTCCGCTTCGTACACCATCATGTACCTTTTTTGATTGCAACAGTGAATCAGTCAGCCAAAGATCTCCCAGAGTAGCAGCATGCAAAAGGCCTCACTTGGTCAGAAAATCGCGTGAAAGATCATGCCAGACCGTATCCGCCATCAATTCATTACTAGCTGGGACTAGCACTTCTGGCAACACCTTCTCCGTCATTGTCGGGTGGGGTCCATCAAGAACGGCCGAGTTCTCCTCCACCTCATTGAGCTCGTCACCACTCTCGTCTTTGGTACCCATCTTGGCGGCGTTTGCAGCCTCCATCAGCTGGTCCGCCTCATCCTCAACCAACTGCTCGTGCTCTTCCTCTACCCCTTCATCAACCTCATTGTTCCGATCGGGACCTGCAACGTCCTGGATGACGGTCCACCCAGAAGCCTCTCCTACATCCAACGCTCCTACATCCAACGCCGCGGGTGATCCATCCTTCCTTTCTTCTTCTTCTTCTTCTTCTTCTTCTTCTTCTTCTTCTTCTTCTTCTTCTTCTTCTTCTTCTTCTCTTCCTCCTCTACTACCCGCCTCCACCACCTCCACCTCGTCTTCTACGACGTGCGTCCCACGCGCCAACCCAGAGGAAGGAACCATCGGCGGTACCCTGGTCGGCGTATCATATGCAGCAAGCCTGGACAGCGATGGGGAGGACGCAGATGACAGTCGCTTTGCTAATGCCGTAGCAGCAGAAACAAGACTGTCAGTGCTGTTTCTCCCAGACGAAGAAGACGAAAGCGAAGGCGACGACTGCCCTCGAAAAGGCGGCGGTCGCGGCGATGCATTGTCACGCTGCGACAACCGGATCGCTGTCGCAAGGTCCAGATCACCACGTGGGATATGCTCTGTTTTGGGTTTGTTGGACTTTTGCTGTGATTTGGAAGGAGTCTGCGGTGAGGGAGAAGCAAGTGGTGAGAAGGTTGCAGGTGGCTTGGGCGACGCAGAAGACGTTGTCGTCGGTGCAGGAGAGGGTGGTATAATGGGATTGTTATAAGCAAGATGAGGAGTTGGTTTGTGATGAGATGCTAATATGGCTGATGGTTGACTTGTGGACTCTCTAGATTGAAAGATTGAAGGCGTTGATGCTGGGATAGAACCATCAAATGGGAACGCAAGACTTGGCCTAATCAGATGGTGAGGAGTGTTGAATGAATGAAAGAAAAAAGGTTCCATTTTTATACTCACCATTCAACGGAAATATCGTCACCACTTTAATACGAGCAATGCAATAAGGGATATACCGATATTCTAATAATGATAAAAAGGACACTTACCGTACAACGTAATTCCGACCTTGGAATTTGAGTTCCCGGTCCGGAAAAGTCTGACGCTCCGCAGAGGGTAGGAGCGGAGGGCTCGTCGGCTCGTTTTTGACCTTGACAGGAAAAAACGGCTGAGTACCTCGAGGTGACTTGTTTGTGATAATGCTTGCACGTGTGACGTTAGACGAGAGGAGACTGAGATGGTCAGGCGTGGCATGATGATCCAACTTTCTTCGCTTCGCCGATAGACTGCGGTCGATGGTCCCTGTTGAGACCGTCTCAAGCTCAAGACTCCCTGACAACGGCGCCGCCATGGACTTGAAAGTTGGAAATGTGTCTCCGCCTGTCGTCGTCGTCCTCCCCGCGTCACCAGCAGCACCGACTTGGAACGAGGCCGCTGCGAACCTGGACGACGACGAGGGAGGAGGAAGAGGTATTGGCCGAGGTCGAGGTCGGGCGGGGCGCTGGTGGTGGACGTTATCCAATAAAGGGGGCTCACGTCGTTCATCGCCATTCCGCTGAGCGTCCCAAGGCCTCTCTGCCAGAGAAGACTCGTGTTGGTGATGGACCGACTCCAAAGCGGCTCGCCCGTGTACGGGACGCCGCCGAGACGACCGACGCGAACTTCCTCTGTGCGCTGTTTGCGATAGCACTGCGCTTGTCCTCCTCGGCTGCTGCAAATCCTCTGGTACTGACTTTTTTGCGGATGCAGCTTGGGCTTGGGCAGCCAGGCGCGCCAACCCGTTCATTTTTTTATCGGGGGATGTGTGACACATGTGACGTGACGTATCACAGCCACAGTGTGACAGTGCATCAGTTAAATTAACACACACACATACGCAGGGTACAGAAACTACTAAGGTAACGCTATGTGCGTTGTAAAGTAGACATACGCGCCAACGAGAACAAGTCATGATAAGGAAATAACAGGTCATCGTCGTACGCATCGATTGCGCTGGCGACGCCGACCCTCAGCCAGAGGCGGTCCGTCAGGATAATTGCTTTTCCTCTTCCTAGGCTTGTGACCGTGTTCTCCAACCATGTGTCTGTGGAGGCTCGAAGGATCGTTGAAGTACAGATCACACTTTTTTTTGCACCGATATGGCCTTTCACCAGTACTATAGACCCCAATGTCAGGGAACCCTTGTCCAAAAGAAAAAACGAACACCGAGTTCAAACACACTGTGTCCGTATGTGAACATTAAATGTCGATTTCTGGAAAAAAAAAAAAAACAACACCAACAACAACAACAACAACAAAAATACCCAATGTTCTAGCTCAGGACAAGCTCTTGCGTTCAAGTAGTACGCACCTGCCCATAACGCTGATTACAGCCATCCCATAAACAAACGTATCTTCTGTTAAAGACCCAGGTATGATGAGCCTGCCCTAGATCGATATGACAGAACAAGCCACTGGCAACCCTACCTGAAATTCATATGCTTATTTTCGACGTGCCGTTGTACAAGCTGGCGCTTCGCCTGATAACCGCATACACCCAAAGTCGACTCCGATAAAGGCCATACACACCTCAACTGTGTCCTTCCATTCACAATTTTGACACGCTCGGCCCATACGTCCCAGTGCGAGTCCGTACGGTCGATTTTGCAGATCGTTCCTCTTGCCACTGAGACCAACAACGGGTATATAAGTTAAAGTTGAACTAGGCAAGCACGACGAAAGGGAAAAAAAGCATACTTGTTGGAGTGGACGAGTCTGGTGGTGGTGGTGGAGGCCTGTCTTGCATCCCAGTACTCGGATGCTGCTTTGTGTCCCCTGAGCCAGAACCATATGCAACCCCATCAAACGGTCTAGAATTGCGGAGTGGACTATCGTCACCCTTAGGGGTACACGTGTGTGGGACATTTCGCATAGGTCCAGAAGCGGTATTACACCAGTCAAATACGGGCCTAAGACGAGCTTCGTGGTGTTCCGGAGTTAACCTTATCCCTACTGTGCTAGAGGGCAAAGAAGAATTTGATAAACAAGAAGATGGCGTCGAGATAATATCTTGGGAATTCTGGAGAGCTGTTGAAGGCGAAGAAATGGACAAACTGTTTTCTATCGGCGGAGGTGCAGCCGCATGTTGGTCCAATATTAGGCGAAGAGCGCCTGGACTCTTGTGGGCATCAGTAGGGTGCTCTAAAATTGGCAGACACAAAGGACGCGATGGGTGGTCCCTGCAAGAGCCGAGGACGTGGTCCAGAACTTGGAATGAAGGAAGACGCATGCGAAAAAGTGTATTTCTCGGTGCTGAGTGGCCATAGTAATGCCGTGTATAAATGGCAGAAGAATCTAAACTTGTAAGCGGTGCATTATTCCAGTGGCCTCTTGAAAAAAACAAAAAAAACCATCACAACGTTTCTCGGCATAGCCAAAGGACCAACCTGTCTGCAACGCTAGAGATCACGTCAAAGGAAGGAAGAACTATCGTCGGGTCTTTTTGCCTTGGACTGCAATCATTCATGTCAATCAGAAATGGAGTGCTGGGGGCGTAGGAGATGGGAGTGGAGAGGGAAGAAGGTAAACTGACTGCGTGCATATTGTCTTGATGAAAGCAACCTTGGGCGCCAGATAGCGTACTTATCAAACAACGACCCGTGATTCCAAATAGTACGCCAAGAGATGGATGTATATCGCGCGTCCCAAGTTGCGGCCGCACTTGCAACGAACGTCCACTAAGTTCTCCGGCCAAGCCAACCTTTATGGGGTACAAAGCAGTTGCGCTAAATAAAAAAAAACCTGGCGAACGGAAAAAGGGAAGGATTGAATGAGTGTTTTTTTTTTGGCGTTAGGTATTTTGAAAGTTATTATGCTATTTACGTTTTTTGTGGGCACGATGGGGCTCACCTTGTAAGTGAAGGCAATATTCCGTAACACAATTCAAACGTACGCGACTCGTTGAATATTGAATGATAAGAATGAAATGAATTTCACCGGTGATTTCACGCCGACGACGCCGACGCTGACTAAGCATTATGCCCTCTTGGCCTTCCCTCTACGACCCCTCCATCGAGCTCCTCAACATCCCACACAACTCCGCCCTCCAGCCTGCCGCAGCCTACCTCAGTCACCCGCTGGACGTCTTCAGGTTTACTCTCTACTGGTTTCTCATCTTTTACTGCCCCCTTTTCTTCCTCTGTGGCGTCTATGCCTTCTGGAACATCAACTTTCCTCCTGCACCGCGCCCGTTCGCCCTCCGCCCCGTACCCGACGCTCCTTTCCACCACCACCACCACCACCACCACCACGAGCCCGACACGTACCCTCTTACTCCTCTCTCTCTCCCCGCCGCAATCCCTGATGCTCCTCCTGCTTCCCCTTCCATCCACAAACGCAAGTACAAGTACAAGGACCGCGAGCGCCGATCGCGCTTCACATTTGCCCTCCTCGTCTTGCTCGCCTTCCTTACCGCGAGCCTCGCAGGTGCCGTCATGGCCTCGGCCATCGTCGGCTTCGTCGCCGCGGCATTCTACACATCCGTCCATTTCAACATGTCAACATGGATCCCATTCTTATTGGCCCTCATCACCGTCCTTGTTGGCTTTCTGAGGTGCTTTTCTGCCCCCTCCCTTTTTTTTCTTTCCTTCTTCTCTTCATCGTTGACCTGACCATGTGGCTGACTTGTGGTGCATGACAGTTTGTGGCCCTCCATTATCGATATCATCTAAGGGCTAAATCTTTCCTCTTTTTTTTCTTTCTCTCTCTCTCTCTCTCTCTTCTTTTGCTGCAATTATTGTATATTTAGTCACCACACCCACATCATGCATCATGCTGGATGATATTAAATTATCTTCATTGCATTTTATTTATTTATTTTTATTTTTTCTATGTCTGCTGCTGCTCCCCAACACCCTCAGCAACAACACCCTGATGAACTTTCAGAACCCCCTCCGTCTCAAGACCACACTCGGACGGATCTCTAAATATCCGCAACACAATCCCTTCTGGTATCTCCGACCTAGCACGCCACACCCGCTCTTGCAACTCGGACCTCTTCCGCTCCGGTTCCGTCTGCGTTACGCGCGAAAGAGAAAGAGAAAGGGACAACATCGAGGGAGACGTCAGTGGCGTACCCGCGCCCGAGCCCGAGCCCGAACCCGCTGTCCCCGAACCCGAACCCGAACCCACTGTACCCACTGTGCCTATTGTACCCAAGCCCAAACCAGGCACAAACGGCGGGTTCGTCGCGTTCCGTCTTGGCGTTCGGGGGCGGAAGAACCGAGGTGGTGGTGGTGGTGGTGGTGGTGGTGGTGGCGTTCCAGCGATAACAGTCGGCCCTGCAGCTCCTTCGTCCACCGTTTTGGCGACCGGTTTGCGGTACTTGTGTCCAGCACTAACGCTCCGATGGCTCAGCCTCGGACTCGAAAAATTCTGAGCGCTCCACTGGCTCGTTTTCAAAACGCTCACACGTTCAGGCGACTGCGAGATGGGCATCATTGCGCCCATCTCCTCCGCGAACGCGATCGTCGTTGCCCGTCCGTTTGCCTCTGTCCCTGTCCCTGTCCCTGTCCCTGTCCCTGTTCTTGTCTCTGGTTCTGCCAGGACAGTGTTCGATGTCGTTTGAATCTCGACGCTGTCATCCCGCGCCAGGATGAGTGACGATTCGCGGATCGACATTGGCCCTTCGTTTTGTGAAAGGGGAGAGGACGAGGACAGAGGTGAGGAGGAGATGGGAGATGGGGATGAGGATAGCCAACTCGTTTTTTCATCTGGTGATGATGATGATGATGATGATGATAATGTGATTGGCCTCGCCCTCGCCCTGGAGAGCTGCTCATTCATAGATAAAATCGGCTCAGGCTCAGAGGAGATGGGCGCGGCGGGAAGGTCAGCCTCGGCTATGGGTGACGACGGCGGAAGAGGGACGGACGACAGAGGAGGGGACGGCGAATTCGTCAAACCTATACTATAGGACCAGCTTTTTCCACCCGTGAACCGGCTATTCGTCAACTTGTCCCGAATAGCGTTTGCCAGAATCGAGTTCGACCTGGATGCGCCGCTGCCGTTACCGTTGCTGCTGCTGGTGTTGCTCCGTACCCGAACGTGTCTCCGCCAATCTTTGCCAGTAGGGTCTGGTATCGGGCTCGCATGAGCCTCGACGTCTCTGACAAAGATGGCAAGTATTCTGTTGCGATATGGACTGCTGGCACTGGCTAGCCTGTCATTGTTGACAAGAGAATGCCTCAGTCCGAATTACCGAAATGACGAGTTGAAAAGACCTCTTACGCACTGGGTATACAGCTCCAGATCCTGTTCCCCCGTGTCGCCGACCAATATGAACTTGGATTCTGGGAACGCGTTTAGAATGTCAGTCAGACCTTCGCGTTTGCGGTCAGCAGGTGCCGTAAGAAGGTTGTTGAAAATAGAACGAGCGCCGTATGATTTTAGCTTGATGGAGCCTATTGATGAAAAAAGAGGATTTTAGAAGAGGGTAAGCCAAGTGTAGACTAATCAATATATTACCATGTGGCAACCGGGATATATGTAGAAACTGGATAATGACGGGGAGAAGTTGTATTGGACCATTAGACTGCGGGAGGTGTGAAAACAAGAAATAGTAAAAGTGATTGATGAAACAGACCACATAATGAAATCTCACACCCCTATCCCACATGGTGGTATACCACTTTCCCATGCCTGGTATCCTCGTGTCTTCTAAATCGTGCACAAAGACGTTTCTGAAGATAGCGCGCGCACCGCCCAGGATGTTACTCATCTTGACCGTGTCATCAATATCGGATATAACACGGATCGGCGCATGTGTCAGAGTGACCACGACATTGCATTCTGGAATAGATCGAGCGACGGAAGACAATGGAAGCAGTTTTGCGCAGACGACCAGCTTGTGTTCTTTCATGTGTTCGTCGCCACTGAAGCTGGGGTGATGGCGGAGATGGTCCCAGTCGATGATAAAACGGTGTTGAAACGCTCCATCGGCACAGGTTTGCACCTCGCATTGACCGATTCTATCGGTATCTAGTGGATGGCTGTTGTCGGCGGAGGTATCTCCCTGATGATGATGATGATGCTGGGAAACGAAGAGTTCCAGACGCACAACGCGGCAGGAGAGCATCGTGGGCCAGAACAGCTGCATGCGGGACTCCAGATTGCCTTGCCAGCGCTGCAGGATATCAGAGGTGTCTGGATAGATATCGTTTGTGGAGGGTTGTTGTTGTTGTTCATCGTCGGATGGCAGTACATCGTTGGGATCCACTGTGTCCAATGTTTCACGGACCTCGTTGTAGCTTTCATCGAGCTTGTCAATGCAGTCGTTCTCCTTCGAGTCGTCCGTTGAGAATGGGCTGGCGGTTGTCGGACCTGAGACGGGTACAGATTTGATACACTGGGCTTCGGCAAGCTTGTTCATCCCAGCAAAACCTATGTCGCGTGGACATATATGGGTTTAGTATATATGTTACGGTAAAAAAACAGATGCTTGGAATCACCTTTGGCCAGCCGCATGAATGTGCGTTGTGTACGAGATTGAAGTGAACGTTGGGTGGTAGCGTACCCAGATACGTAGACATAAAGTTCAAATCGGCATCTATCTGTACGTGCCATAACGCAAGGGGTGGGTTGCCAACTACGCGCGCTCGCATGTATGGTCACTCACCATTGTCGACGTATCGTCTTGTTGCCCACCCAGGGAACAAATGTACTGATTCTGTGAGATTGGCGCCCTTCTGCTGAGGTGGTGGTGGTTTAGCTGGTCTTGAACTGGCAGCGGGCGCGGTAGTGGCGGGGTCTACATTAGTCGAGACATAAGACTTGATGAAGCGGTAGCTTGATTTGACAGAAGAGAGATAACGGTTTGCTCTGTGCAAGTCTTGGGCCATGATGGATTTGATGCCTCGCGAGGGGGGGGGGGGGCGTCTGAGAGAGAGAGGAGGGCGCGCAGGCGTAGTTCTATTAATAAACCCCTGAGATCTTCGCCAAATAGGGTGCTTTCCTAATTTGGACAGCGCATGTTCGCTCGCCTCGTCATGGCTGAACAAGTCTCCGTCTCCACCAAGCGCCTGCCGGCTGAAAACCGCCTCACTCGTCTGTCAAAAACAATGACATGGCTGCTTCGACATGGCGCAGAACAGCATCAACTCCCGATGCGTAAGGATGGCTATGTCTGCGTACAGGACTTGGTGAGAAATTATCCAACACGTTTATCGTTTTACATGTGGACTGGGGTTTTTCTAAACCGCCGTCAACCGATAAGCTACACCATCCAAAATTGCGTGGTGTCACTTTCCTGACGCTGGAAGAGATCGTGAAGCAGGATCAGAAACAGAGATTTCACCTTATGCACGAACCGACGGAGCTCGGATCATCATCAGCGCATTTAGGTTCATGGTGGATACGTGCTAATCAAGGACATTCATTACGAGTGAGAACAGGCTGGATTGTTATTGTTATTGTCACTCATCCGGCACAGAGCGTAGAAGTAGATCTGAAGCGGATTTTGCAAGCAGACGAGGTACCCATGGCTGTCCATGGCACGACGCTGAAAGCTTGGGGTTTGATTGGTACGGGCCGTTCATATCCATCCATTGAATACTATACGATCAACTTGGGGGTTGTTAGAACAACAAGGACTCTCGCGGATGACGAGAAATCACATTCACCTCGCCCAGGGAAAGCCGGGAGCCAATGTCATAAGCGGTGCGTGCCATCAGCACATGCCGTCGTTACACGCCGCAACTTATCAATACTGACTCTCACCATCATATATATATATATATATATCATAAAGGAATGCGCAACTCGTCCCAAGTCCTGATTTACATCGACGTGGCAAAGGCGATGCAGGCTGGCATCAAGTTCTATCTCTCTGCAAATGGCGTTGTACTCACAGAAGGCAATGAATATGGAATTCTCGAGCCATGTTACTTTGAAAAGGTCGAGATGATCAACATAAAGGCCGATCAAATCACAGTCCCTGCGCCACAAGTGGAGGAAGAAGGCGCTCAGGGCACGTTGTGAACGTGCGGATGGTGATGATCGATTATCGAGGAGAACTGGGCACCTGGTATCCATGTCTTATAGCTTAAAGCCCTGTCCCCCACACACCTGATTTTGTCAGGCTCGCTGCCAGAAAATCTTCCCTCCTCATTGGTGTGTCTGTATCAACGTCTTATCGATCATATCGACACATGGCTCGCTTTATTCCAAACATGACTGAACCGGGCAATGGAGTGATTCCCACCCGGATTTTCCTTGACCCGTATCGTATCCGAGTCATTATTAAACCTTGTTGTCTCGATGACCACCGTAACTCCAGGTCAAACGATGTGCTAAGAATCCGTTGAACGCAGGGTATCCATATACTGGGAGCCAATCTTCTGGTTGGTTTACGTGGCTACCAGTTAGACCGCAAGCGAGACGTAATAGACCCCAACGACGGCCCGCGTCTGGTAAGCACGTCATGTCAATGCCAACTTGACCCATCCGCGTTAGTGAGCGCTAAGGTTAAGCTTTTCGGCAGCAAGTGATTTATTGGATATCGCCGTTGACGTGAATAGGTGAGCATCGCATCGATGGCGGACATTCCTGTTTGCATATCCATAGCGACGCCGCCACTCATGTGCTCGAGGATTAATTCGCTCTCGATCTAGGTCGTCAAACGACGTGACAGTGGGATTTCTCCAATCGAATTCACGAATTTGTACTACTTACCTCAACTTGGCTTCAACCGCCTGGCTTCAGAATCGTTATAACGTCGCTCTAGTATTTGAAATGTATCATTGCCGTCGAACTGTATGATGAGTCTCCTTCTCAAACTACACCTAGTATTCGTCCATATCAAACAACACTTGATCATCTTTGCACAACATCGTGAGTCATATTACAATAATGTTTCAAACAACGCTATTAACAGGCACGAGCCAGTGTTACACTTTACCATAGTACACGAGCGTTCAATCGCTCTTATTCTATTAATTTTCTCACTCGTGTGCGGTTTCCCATTTCTCCTCCTCATGATTTTGAGCTGCCTAGGGTTTACTGCAAAAGGAGTACGACTAGGTACGTGGCAAAGTCTTCTACCCTGCGCGCTTGTATCAATTATCAGTAGCTCACATCTTATTCAGGTAGCCTGGCCACCTGCTGCCAGTCGAGGATGTTCGGGGACTCTACCCCCGCCGGTAGCCTCTTCTCCAGGATGCAGTCAATATCCATGCGCAGATTTTGTATTCCAGGCTTGATATGTTTGGCTCCCCTTGGCTTGGTTATGATGGCTCCGGCGATTGCTTTCTTTGTGGATTACTTACACGGACAATACGCACTGAGGCATGCCCTCAATGTCCTCTCAGGACACAAGCGCTAAATAATAAAAATAAAAAACCTCCTTGGTTGCTACAGATACTGTACATAGTCAGTAACTGCTTCTGGTATACATTTGCATAACAATGAAACACAGGTTGTATAAGATTCAATGGCCACTGTGACACCATTACCACACCTCGAAAAAATATCAGGAAGTAATTTGAGGGGACGGCAAAAAGGAAATTGAGGTCGAGACGCGCTCAAAGTGAAATTTTATGTAAGTACTAAAGTACTAACGTTAGAGAATGTAATTCAGCGTCAATGTTTGCAAAAAGAATTAGTTCCTTTTGCGTTAGCGCGTTCAACGGTTCCATAACATTTTTTAACGTTTAACCTTTGCACAAGAAGGCCCGGAGAGACTAGTGACCATCCTAATTGTGCGATCTTTCTGATCTCTGATGCTCGCTAAGGTTGTTAACTTATGAAAAGGGCGTGAAAAAAAACGGCACGAAATAAAACTTGAAACTTATGAAAGGGGAAGAAGACTTAAATCATATGGACATAATCTATGGCAGCGATCATTAAGTATGTATACCCTTTGATGGATCCAAACATCGTCGCATCGACATGATGGCTTAAGCCATAGCGTCCAATCTGCGCAAACGTTACCACTAACGTGTTAGTCGTGAAACAGGAGTAGCGGCTCACCATCGATTACGGTAGCATTGTTTGAATCCCATGTGGGTGTAGCTGTCAATTATCATAGTGTGTGTTTGGAGAAGCAGAACCGTTTCTAACCCGATAGGCGGAATTCAAGGACACACACAGACACAGGGACGAGATTGCAAAATCCAGTCCGGCTGTATTTTACAAGGGAGGAGAAAGGGCTGCCCTTTATCCCTGCGGAGCTTGCAATCGCATGTTGTAATATTAAATTTTATATTGTGATTGTTGAGCTGGACCGTTCACATTTACCAAACTGGAACGGAAAAGGTAAGACCAACAGTTCTGTTCATACTAAACTGATGTCAGTTGACGAAAAGAACTTCTTGGTGTTTCCGAAAATATCGGAGCTTTCGCTATATGGACCCTGTGATCAGAGGGTTCTAAGTTCTAGGACATCGGAGGATTGGATTCGCAGTGCCTTTTTGGAATTCTCTGGCCCAAGGACGAGCCGCTACGCGATGACGGTTCAAAGAAGGTGATTGTGAGTGTAATAAATACACTCCTGCTCACCGTTCTTCTAGTTCCACCATTTTTCAACCAGAAAATTTTTATCTGATAAGATTAGAATACTATCACTGGTTCGGAATTTGTTCGGACAAGCTAAATCAGTGAGTTCGTGCACGAGTTAGGAGACAGATCACCTAAAAAAAAAGCGATACGTAGAGTACGCAACGATAAATCCTCTCTGATGGAGATATAAAAGGGTAATGCCACCTGTTTAAATGCATCGTCACAATGCAACTTCAAGAATAATGCTGCATCCGAATTCAATACTTAGAGCCTTCCAAGATTGAATTCAATGTGCTTCGAGTTGGGGATACTTTCCGACATGAAGAATGTATTGAAATGGCCATTAAGTTGCCGGGTACTCCGAGTGAGGCTTTTTAGTAGAAAGAACAATGGAGATGGGCTAGAACGGACAGAGTGAGGGGCGAACCGAGCCATCTGCATCTGTGCACAGACTCCTCATGGCACCCAAGCCAGCTTTCTATTGCATTCGACCTCCTCCCTATCGCCACGCCTTGCCATCGGCACCCTGGCCTTGGATAGATATTCACGACAGTCAGCTGTGGCCTGTTTTTCAACTGTGTTTCATTAGCTCACTTTGATACTTGAAGCCATTCATCAACTTGAAGAGAAGACCGGGCCCACTCTTCAAGCTGTACCGTCTGACTGCGACCACGACTCATGCGATGGGGAATGCTGGAAAGGCTACCCGTACTCTCGGTTTCCCAACTGGACAAGGGCGCAAATCGAGAAATGCAAGATTCGCATGGCGATCGACGACTATGACCCAACCTCGTCATGCTCGGTTGCTATACTCGACATTACTCAGCGAAGCATCTTTAAGAATGCTGGCGAACTGGTTATAAACTATGACCAACTTGAAAGACAGTGGAACTGGTTCAAAGGCCATAAGGTGTGCCTCAAACATTCCCCCGCCGCTTAGTCCGCTAACAAGGAACACCAGCAAGAATCAGATGTTAGAATTAGAGTGCTATTTGTCAAGAATATGAGCGGGCCCGTCCTCAAAATGCTGGGTGGCAAGTGGGATACTCCTTTCGCTACACTTCATCACAAGGACTGACCGCATACTCTGCCAGATACAACATTGAACCCTTCTTTTTCTCTTCTTCGCTGAACTGGATCCCTACTTGGTTTCAAGAAGATCTGCGCGAAAACATAGGTGATCGTGCGTATCCAGCCAATTATACGTTCTCGCGCCTAACGCATCCGAGACCGCAGATATCACCATCACATTGCCATACATTCAACTATTCCCGGGTCATCTATTCTCATCGAACGTCGGTCACCAGAGGCGTTCCGAAAGTAAAAGTTATCGTTTCCATCTTCATAGCTTTAGAAAAGCTCATCCTTTTTCATCTAGCTACCCCAAGAATTAATACCCAGCTTCCACTCAGGGTCAGTATCAAACGCCCTCGGCCACGTTCCACGAAAACGATGCACTCGAAGGACGAATACGCGCTCGCATTAAACCTTATATCGCTCCATCTTATCCGCAATATAGACGGAAACACTCTTATCTCTTATCACGCCAACACGGGTTTTCCAACGACGACGGCCGGCTATCTACATGAACGTATACGGCTCGCAGGTGATGGCCTCTAATGATAGCACGAATGTCGTCATTTAATTTCTTTCAAGGTCAAAGTGTTTACTGGCAGAGGATGCTCGAGGATGCCGAAGATCCTACAATATTGCTACTCATATTTATTTGGCAAGCCGCGTACGCATGGGATGAAGCTCTCCAACATTTGAATAAATACATCATTCAATTGGTAATGCTACATATATCCACCCCATCTGCTTTGCTATTGTAAAACTGAGAAAACAAAAAAAAAAAAATTACAGGAGAGCGAGATGATGTACGCATTGACGTTGAAGCTAACTCGACAGCTTCATACCGTTCGCGCCCATCACCTACACTATTGCACTCTCCTACTCTCATTCAACAAGATCGTCCGGTTTGTGCGCGATACCCGTAACCCATCCCTGACAGAACAACAGCTCGCTACAAGTCAATACTTCATACAAAGGGAATGCAACATCCTACTCAAGGAAATCGAACGCTTGGATTCGGAATGCACCAAACAAGAAAATCGATTGAAGAACGTCATGGATTTGGTGAGCATTGCTCCCACTTTACTGGTTAAGTGATTGAGCGAGCGGAGTCGGCAGGTGGTCAAAAAAGTGACCATTCATGACGGGGAAGTTATGAAAAAATTAACAGCGGGCACCATCAGGAATAGCGCAGGTAAGTCTCTCTCTCTTTCTACGTTTTCTCTCTTCTTACTGAGGGAAACTGATCGACTTTATTATTATTATTATTGTAACTTAGCCGTGCGTAAACTCATTTCCTTTCTTTTCTTTTTATAGAGCAGCAGGGAAAAAAACTGATCAACAACTTTAGATGAAACAAATCTCATTCCTTGCCGTCATCTTCTTGCCTGCGTCACTCGTTACGGTAAGGTTTCGAAACCATTCCCCTGGGTTTTCTGCATGCTTATGAGAGGTCACCGGTCACCACTAGAGCATCTTTGGCATGAATATACAGCTGTTTGCTCAAACAACCCAATCCTATCCCGGCTCAACTTCACACTTTATTGTGACCATGACAGTTCTGGTGGTGTCCGCGATCCTGTTTCTCTTCCTCCTGGAGAAGAAATCGTCATCATGATTATTGATTATATGAACGCTGAACATATCGCAGGCATTTATTGTCATCAGTTGAACCTGTTTTTGTCATAAATTTTAGTCGTTTTTATTACTATGCGGGGATGGGTTACACAGTTTACTACGTATACTACATATACAGCATCAGTTAAGGGTATATGATATCATAATACAGGTCATAGCTTCATGAATGAAAATATGCCTCCAAGATCTACCCAACGACGTCCACTGTGGTCAAGATATCGATCGGTACAGCCCTTGAGATCTTGCAACAGCTTCCAGTTCTGATTGACAAGGGCAGTAACTTTATCTGAAAATCGAGTCAAATACTATTGACTATGTCGAAACTGCATCTCCCAACGAACCTAGATCAGACGCCCTGGCTGACTTCTTCGCCTTTTCACCATCAAATAGGTAGGAAAAGTATCGCAGCTGGTTGAACAGTTGCACGTCGCTATACTGTAAGTAGGAAGGTAGGAAGGTATCAGTCAGTTGTAGATGAATCAATGATCACGCAATGGGTCTTGCACTGACTTCAAACTGGACGGTGCCCTTGCAGCCTGCTTGCAAACATCGTCGACCATAGACGCTCATGGCTCGTGTCCTATTGCCACACATAGGATCGTCGCAAGCAGTCCACCCCTCGTAGTATTTGGCGATCCAAGTTCGTATTTGCACCTCCAACTGGATAAGCAGACTCCCAGCTGTTATCTCCTTTTGGCATGACGGGCAAGCCATGCCCTTGGGAGTAAGTGCATTGGACTGCGAGGGATGACAGTCAGACGCCTGGGCATCACAACGTTGAAATGCATTTACCGGATCGTGGATACCCACAAAGCCGAATTCACCTTGACAGCTTCGGCAACGGACGGTCAACGGCGCAGCATCCTTGAATCTGTCTGCGTCCGATATTTGAGAGTCAAACGTTGCAAAAATAAGTTCGTTCGACCCAGCAGAAGCAGAGTTGCGATAGCGTTGAGGGTCCAGTCCTATTTTATTGTGAACGAATGCAAATTTGATAGTTCGAGCCGCCTACCGAGGCATTCCGCAAGCCTTGATCGTTCAGTGCCCTCTATTGGATCACACAATCGCTCAATCGGCGGTAGGACTTGCTGTGACAAATAGTGTTCATAATCTATAATGATATACTTAAATTTCGTTCATCTTCGTCACCGGAAGACGTAACGCACCAATTTGCAGATCCCCCCTTCGAACTTCTTCCGGATGTTTGGCTCTGTCAGCTTGAAAAGCCTTCGCGGAGTCTTCCTCTTCTTTACAAAAGATGTAAGGAATAACATCCCCCTTCTTTGCTGTACCACCCTTGGCTTTCATTCGAAGCCCGACTTGTACATGAGGCTGGCTCTTGGCATCAGGGTAGTCCTCCGGATTCTTGCTCAAGCGCTTTGATCATACGTATTAGCAACGGAATAATGTGTGGAATGGGTCACAGACTTTGTAAATAATGAAATCATCCAATTTTATCTTTCCCGAACGAACATCGTTGCCAACCGTCGTCAGATACTCATGGATATTCTCAATGACCACCTCAATAGAATCTCCTGATAAGATTTGTTCCAGCACATATCTACCAAAGTAATTCAGCTTCACATTGTTGAGTAGAATATCTAATTGACTCACTGTGACACATTCTTGGACAGCGTACAATACTCTCGTCGTTTCATGTCGAGACCTTTGATTTCTACAGACGTTCTAGTGCCATCTTCGACCTTGATAGCGGCATATTTCTTCTTTTGGAGCAACAGCAACCGTTGGAAGATTCCATCGAGGTCAATTTCTAATAGTCTATATCTATCGTTGACGACCTTCTTGAACTCGGAAGATATTCGCAGAGCTTCCGATAGCTCAACTACACCCGAATTGATAAAAACAGAATCGGTGTCACCATACACAACCTATGGACAGATGAGATGACTGAAAAAATGGCTGTGGTTGATGAAACTTGCCTCTAATCCGAGACTCTCCGCTAGCTCCCTTGTATTCGTGAGAATTTCACGACCCTTGAACGTAGTCAAGGCAGCAAGAGGCATAGCGTAGAATCGCGAATACTCAAAGCCAAGACACCCATACATACTGTTTGCGGTGAGTTTGAGGGCTTGCTGTTTGATATCGTACTGTTGTTCGTCAGATTAAGATAAACAATGATCCCGAGATGGAAGTAGACTCACTTGAAGGAGTTTCGCATGAGGTTGCGTTTTATCTTTCATCAACGCTTTGACCTGACGACGCCGGCCCACAAGAGTAGCAATGAGTCGGGGCAGAACACCTTGAGGAACTTCCGGCGCAGGAGGATCAGGGAGCTTCTTTTCGCCGTTCTATCGTAAATGTTGAGAGATATCATTAATGGGTTCATTTAACTACTTACCTCGTCCTCTTCGTCAATTGATTCAACTGTCGTAAAGTCGATATTCCACTCTTGGATGATACTTGGATATAGTGAGTTAAAATCCATGACTAGGATGTATTTGTCATGCAGCTTTCTTTTTGGGTCAAGGACGAGGCCTCCTTTGTACTTATCACGTTTCGCCTTCGTTGACTTTTCAGCCTTTCCAGTTTTTCCATCTTCTCCATCATTGTCATCTGCTTTTTCCGTTACAACAGGCTTCTTTCCCCACGTCTTGTCGGGACATATATATTTCAGTCTATGAAACTCGTGGAGAAGAATGTATTCATTACGCTCCGCACGACCACCATTCAGAGTCTTGTTCCTGCATGAAATGTCATCAAGTCAAATAATGCATTTCATTCGGAATACCACTCACCAAGAATTTCCAGCAAGATTTGTTAATTGTCTCGTTAATGGCAAAATTTGCACTTTAGCTGCGATAGCCATCTGCAGATGGGCGTCAAGCTCACAATGCCGTACAAACGTCAGTAAATGATCTGCGCTGCTGAGGCCACTGTCAAAGTACGTGACGGTATCGTCAGGCTCGATATCCTGACGCTCAATCTTGAGATGAGTCTTGCACATTTCTGTAAGGCTCCATGTTGTTGACGATATCATGCTCTACAAAGAAAGGATTACGTTTGGTTCTGATGACGCTTAAAAGTTGCAACCTACCTTTGCACCGTCACTAGCTAAATCGCAAAGCAGACGACCAGCGAGAAATTTGATATTTGTGCCTTGCTTGCCTATCATGGGCCATTTAGAACGCCTGAATCTACTTAAACGGGACCAATGGTCTGTCTTAAGATCTCTCATACGATGCAGCAAGACATCGAGCGAGACGTTTAGAAACTCGTGACCAACGATAACATCAGGGTCAGCCTTGAAGATTGAAACTGGAAGTGAAAAAAAATGTCTTAGGGTTGAGACGATGGATAAGTAGATAAGCGACAATCTTACTCAGCAACGTGTTAAGCAACATCCGCTCGTTCTTCGCTGGGGATATCGAGCCTTTCCCATTTGCTTTAGCCCGAGCTTCAAAGTTCGGAGGGAACTGGTCCAGCGGTCGTACACAAGTCTGCACCATGCAAGGCAGCTGATCGGGGGGTGTGGGATCGTCGATGCTCACTATTGTCCAACTAAGTGACTACGGTCGATACAGCCATCGCAGCACATACTATTGTGCCAAATTCTGGAAGTTAAGCACACAACTTCCCGTTGATTTTCTTTATGATTGATGATTGTCCGAACACTCAAACTCATGATCGTCAACGGCGGCAAGTCTTTTGGTGCCACAGGATCAGTTTCAGAGAATGGGTTGACGTCCTTGGGATCAGAGACGACGGCCTCTACTTTGCACCATGATATCTAAACCAATATTTTAGTTAGCATCCTTCAAGAGCGCGTGAGTCGGAGCCTGGATTACCCCTTGATTCTCAATCTTGGGTTTCTTGACTTGAAGCCAACAGGGTCCCATGATTTTTCGCTTTAGTACTAATAGCTCAAACGCGCTCGTATTTGCCCCGAAAATATGCGCAATCGACGAACTGCACGCGCCCGTCGGTAATTGGGGCTCTGTTTGAAGTCGATGTCAGACTGAGCAAACTAAGGACACACAAGACTAACCATTGAATCCATAAACCACTTTAAGCCACTGTGATTCGCCTCTGGGTACGTCCTTTTCTCCAAAGGCGTATTTGCGCTTGACAAACTTCCCTTTCCAGGACTTGATATTCAGCTGCTTTCGGATCATATCAAAGTCTTCGTAAACGTCTTTCTGAGTGATCGCGATGCCTGTGTCCTCGTAGTTAGCCTCGGCCATTTCCATTCGCGTCTCGCGAGGAAGCGCGAAAAGATTCCGTTGCAGTCCTTCAATGGTGACGCAGCAGGATAGCCATGAACCGGTAACTTTATCGCGGAGTTTGCCAATAAAGTAGACCTTTCCATCTAACTCGAGGTAATCCAGCCAAAAGAAGCGCAGGGAACCATCAGGTTCGAGAATGGAGGATTCTTTAACTGTAGTAGAAGTGCTCGCTGACGCTAGCGGCTCGAGAGCGTCCGAGGTGGTTGTCGACAGTGAATCATAGACGGCAAGCCAAGCGGGTGTACCTTTTTCTTCCAATTTCGTCCGACTTGCTGCACTGCCAACGAAGCCTTTTTTTTTAATTTTTGATTCAACTGGCTCTTTTTTGATGGTTGGCTTAACGGGTTCGACATCGACATCCATGAGGTCGTCAATATCAATATTGTCATAAGCAAACTCGTCAAAAGAGATGTCAGCGTCCTCAGGACCACTATCAAAGTCCAAATGTGCAAGCTTTTCTGTGGCAGGGGTTGCAGCTCCGCTGTCAACTCTCATCTTTTTCTTTGGACTGAATGAGTAATCATCGCTTGAGAGTGCCAAAAGCTCCTCAGCATCGGAGGATCTATCTTCATACGAAGGCCCTATGCGAAACGAACTGTAATCCACAGGCGCAGGAGATGAACCACCGGATTCTGTGTCCGGCAAGGGCGAAGGCTTGCGCTTGCGCGATCCAATAGCTTTGAGTGCGATTGTTGGCATAGAATCAATTTCCCCTAATAAATTTGACATGAAATCTTTTTCTTTTTCGACGGAGACTTTGGGTCTGTAGGCATTGATTGAGGGCGCGACAGACGGTTCGGGCTTGGGTTTTGCTTTTGCTTTTGCTTTGCCTTTGGATGTCGCGCTCTTACCCTTCTTTGCTGGAACTACATGAGCCTCTTACATGAGCTTTTCAAGTACAAACACACCTTTCGGGTTTCTATCGTATTCTTCCTCGGAATCATTCTGCTGATCCTCATGCATCCAATCGTCCATGCCATTGTCCATATATCCATCCACACCATCATCTTCAATAAAATCGTCTTTTTGCAAACGTCCCTTGACGATGCTTTTGTACTGGTCTTCTGTAACTTCATCGTAAATATCGGCATCTTGCTCCTGTACTAGCAGGTCAGTAAATGAGCACGCTGAACGTGCCGCTACTTTCGCACCTTGATAATCCGACTACCGCCTGCTCGTATACGTTTGTATTCAGCTATTGTATCCGTCTTGTCCGTCTTTTTGCCATTGCGGCGCGGACGTCCAGACATTTTCGGTTCAGAAACGCGGTGACACGTGATCGTGCAGCTATCAGAGAACGCCGCTATGTGGCTGTGTCGCTGTATTCAATATTCAAATTTCAAATTTGAATTGCGATTATTGGTCCGACCATTACAAACGGTAGTGTATCTACCGTAAACTACATAATTTTCTCCTCCTCATATATCAAAAAGATCATCCTTCACCGCTTGGCATAACGAAGGAAGCGTGACGCAACTAGGTGACATGCTAGTCAGATATTTGTTCAATCAAGCATCATTCATGAATGACTCACGGATCGTAAGAATCAAATTGAAAACTGTGACATCGTGTACCA
The DNA here is from genome assembly GCA_023014395.1 of Amanita rimosa. Taxonomy (NCBI): domain Eukaryota; kingdom Fungi; phylum Basidiomycota; class Agaricomycetes; order Agaricales; family Amanitaceae; genus Amanita; species Amanita rimosa. The sequence goes on along the minus strand of JAEBUO010000037.1, from coordinate 18,131 downwards.
TAATAAATCAGGGGGACAGAGCCATGAATCCTATTGAGAGACTCACTGAAAAATGCAAAGACTATCCATACATCTCTCCACCGGTTCTCGTATTTGATGTTCAAAGGAACAAAGAACTCATCGCCGACTTTGTATTGACAGTATTGGCAATTGCTTGTCGCATTCAGATTCTGAATGTAACCACCGAACGCATCAACAAAAGGTTGCGCCCATTGACCGCAAGTCTCTCCAGCAGGAGGATTAAAGATTGCAAATTCGTCGGGTTTGCAGGTGATCGCAAGCCCACTACGCAAGTGTTTGTTAGCTGCAGGTCACACAAAACACTCCTCGACTCACTGAAGCTCAGTTGATACTGCAGCCGCTATCGACCGAGTGAAGGGGTCAAATGGGTACATCCAACTCCTCCAGAAATGGATCATAGTCGGATAAGGAATCGTAACTCCACAGAACGTATTCAACGTCCAACTTAGGAAAGGATTGAAGAGAACCGCGACCTAGAATATATTATTAAACGTGAACGATTTCAAATGATGGGAGCTTATACCGACCTGCACACTGGGTGAAATAGCGGATATCAACTGACCGAGAGAGACACCGAAGAGCATCATGATTATAACAACGAGCAATTGGAACCCAGTTCCGTTAATGCCAGCAGCTCCTTTTCCAAAGCCCATAGGATACACCTGCAAAATGGTCAACCCGCATTTTACAACCCAAACGATACCCAGATTTACCATAAGGACCCAATAGACCAGGGAACAAAGAACGTTATAGGGAATTTCTCCGAGCAATTGTCCAATGGCAAAGACGTAAGGAGAATACATGCGACTCGCCGATTCTGTCCATTAAGTAAGAATCCCTGTTTACAGAACGAAGAAGGGAGCCGTACCTCTGATGAAAACACCTACCCAAAGGATATCAGCACCTCATCTACTCCTAAAGAAATAGAGACAGGAAGAAACATACCTCTATTCATTATGAAAAGCGGTTCAATTTGGGTCATGATAATGATGGGTAACACGACAAGCCAGAAGCTGGAACGACCCATTAAGTCAAAAGCACGCGATTAGACATAGGTAGGTAGACTTACACTGCAAAGACACGATACTGTAAATCACGCACGCTGTGACCCAGTTGCAAGAAGGTCAATGACACGAAAAGAGATATGGCACCGCAGATGAAAATGCGAGTGAAAATGTACTGAGGTGACCTCCAAAGAGCAAGATTATTGCGCTTCACAACTTCCTGGAGCTGGAACCAGAACGGTGTCGCGTCTGCCCATTAATAGTAAGAAAGAGAATAACAACACATGTAACGGAAAGAAAGAAAAAACACTTACAGGTCGTGATCTTTCTCTTCTCGTCGGCCGGTTTTGCTAGCCCGGCTTCTTTGATTTCCTGAATTTCCTCCTTAACCTTTTGGAACTCGGGCGACTCCAGCCAAACATCCTTCCAGTCTCTGTCGCCCACTCTCGGCGTGACACCCGCCCCGATGGCCTCGAGCATATATTCAGCAGGGTTCACATTAGGAGGACATTTCGCGCCATGTCGTGCAAAGTATTCGCGAAGATGGACAGAGTCAGGGCCGATATCACCAAAGTAGACGGTTTCTCCACCTTGCTCCAGGAGGAGCAGGCGATCAAAGCTCTCGAACAGAAGCGACGAAGGTTGATGGATGGTGCAGAGGATAGCTTGACCTTGATTGGCTAGTTTCCGCAAAAATCGGACAAGATTCCAGGCACTGCGAAATCAGTCGTTCGTCAACAAAACGGGCGCTTCTATATCAAATAAGAAAATCAATTACCTCTGCGCGTCCAAACCGGACGTTGGTTCGTCCAGGAACAGAAGCAACTCGGGCTTGCTCGCAAGCTCAACCCCAATCGTAAGTCGTTTACGAGCCTCGACACTAAGACTGAAAACCAGGGCTTCGGTAAGATTCTGAAGCTCCAAAAGCGCGATAATCTCTTCAACATAAGCATCTTTTTCTTTCCTTGAGACACTGGCAGGCTGGCGTAGGTAAGCCGAGAAACGCAGTGCTTCTCGGACAGTGGCGGTAGGTTCATGAACATCCATTTGCTCCGCTTAAAGAGTGCAAATATAATAAGGTGCATGAGCGAGACAAGAAAACAACAAATGCCACTTACCATAAGCCGTTCCACGAGCAAAGTCAGAGCTCAGATGCCGACCGTCGACGAGAATATTACCAGAGACAACACCTATATTCTTCCTCTGTGCAAGGACGTCAAGACATGTTGTTTTACCTAAGATACGTAAAATCCAGTTTTTTTATTAGCTTCCTTAACAAAGACAGATACAAAAAGAACGTACCGGCACCACTGGCGCCCATTAAAGCAGTCAGTGTACCAGGCTTGACGTAGCCAAAAACATCATGCAGCAACCGAATGGGTCCATTAGGCCCAGGGACATGGTAATTAAGATTTTCCCAGGTGAATGTTTTGTGATGCGCCATGTCAATGTCGCTGAGCATAATAGTACAGTGGTCAAAAAACAAAAAAATCATCGAGCGAATATAAACAGTAACTCACTGACTCTCTCCTTCCTCCTGGTCAATTTTTTCCGCTCTCCGGCCATCCCTCTCCAGTTGTGCCTCATTAAGCTTCCTCGTTTCAGCACTATCTTTTGTAAAAATATTGATGGAAACGTTAAACCCATATTGCTAAGTGGTTCCCGTGAGCATAGATATAACATCCGATGGTGAAGAGTCGCCTACGGGATATAATTCAATAGCCAAAACTTGTGTCAGCTGGAATACAATAAAAATTCCAAGCAGAACCAAGTAATTCCGACGCCACAAATCTTCTACATTGAGAGAATAGCCTACGCGCAAATAATCGGTCCCGCGGATGACATTGCTCCCACCAACGGCACCGAATAGGGTGCATGCTTGGTTGGGCCCCAGTGTGTTTCTGTAGGAAGTATTTTTATAAAAAGAGTCCGAGGATTAACCAATTGACTCCACAACTCACGGATATATGTTCATTCCTGGTCCATTACGAGGTACGACGGAATTTCCATCACATGTAAGCTATATTCATCATTGCACATAAGCGTTAGAGAGTCCAAAGAAAGAAAAAAAAACTGACTGAAATCCTTTTGAATTCATTCTCCATGCAAGCTTGAAACGCTAGATAAAAAGGAAACGTCACGTGAATGAAGTTGCAAATAATATATTATCTGACATACCATAAGAAACGGGATTGATGTAGAACTACGATTCACAATTAGTAAATCAAAAAAAAAAGAAAAAAAAAAGTAAGCTTAAATTTTACTCACAATCCAAAAGAGCCAACGTTTCATTTTTTGTACTGGAATCATGTAACCTGCGTATAACACACTACACCACCGTTTAAAGATCAGCAATCCATACAAATGTCAAATAGGACGCGCACAAGTTGGGAATGATGACGGTTGCAAGGCGGAACGCAGATTCGAGATCGAAGCATAAAAGCCCCAGCGTTCGGAAAAGCCCTTGCAATGCGAGAAACGCGGTATAGACAACGATGTGGTAGGTCCAGAAGGCAGCACCGGATCGATGCAGTCCAGTGAGAAAATAGATGATAATGTTGAAAATAAAGATTCTGCTCGCTGAGAAGGGGATATCGGCTAAAGTCTTGGCGATAGCATGAGCCGCGGGTCGGTATAAGCTATAGCTTGTTTGCTTCTGCAAGATGGGGCGACCAATCATTTGCAATGGCATCTGAACGGAGGGGGTCATTAACGAGAGTATACACGACGGTTACAAATCAGAAATCACCTCAGAGAAGGCGTCTAAAGATGGCAAAAGCACTGCCGCAAAGATGACACTGGGGAAATAAAGTCATCAATATACATATATCGCAGCGGGCAAGTATAAAGCCATTTGAACTCACCTGCCACGCGTAAAAGCACCGTTGGATGTCAAGGGCTGCTTGTAGTATGCTGCCCCAATGACAAACGCCATTACCTAGGGAAAACTAAGTTGAATACGTTTGGATAGGCAAACGTTGTCAACTCACTATGGATATCGAATAACTGGTGTATATTTGAAACTTGTCTTGTATCTTGGTTTGGAATTGTCGCTTCGTCAAGGCACGAACTTGACCCATAAACCCGATGGTATAAGGACTTTCCTTGGACACGCCTCGCCTTTTATCAGCTGCAACAGCTGCTCGGAAGGCTTCCTGGTCCACCTTTTCCGTTTGCATACGAAGCTTGTACTTTTGGAGATCAATATCGTTGTCCGCGTAAAATGGCGAATCATGGTACGCCTGGTCAAGTTCCTCTGGTGTCGAAGGAACATCATCTTTAGAGCGCCCAAGGGCAAACTGCCGCTCGTTAGCGTCCGTGCAGCCCGTGAGGTAATCAGCAGTCGTTTGACGTGGAAGCGAATTGTAGCCTAGTTTTTCAAAGTACGCACGTGCCCGCTTGGGCGGACCACAAAACACTTGATGGCCCTGATCTAGGACGAGGACCTTATCAAAGAGATCGTAAATTCCTTCACCAGCTTGGTATAGTGTGACAAAAGTGGCCTGCCCAAGGACGTCGGTCATGATCCTCAGAGACTTGACGAAGTCCAGTGCCGTAGACGCATCGAGGCCTCTAGTGGAATTGTCCCAACATTGCACACGTGCGCGTGTTGCCATCATCTCTGCGATACTGACGCGCTTCCTCTCTCCGCCAGAGACCCCACGCACAAAAGCGTCGCCCACGAGAGTCTGCTTCGTATGAGAGATGTTCAGCATTCGCAACACAGTGTCAAGAATCTCATCATTGAATTGCTTTTTTGATATACCAGGTAGACGGCCGTGTTGACCGGGCGTTTTACTATACTAATAGTCAGGGCCAAGTCTAATAGTGAAATATATATGACGCACGTGGAGAGAACAAACGCTAAAGTCTGGGCGACTGTCAATGTAGCGATGTGGATATCGTCTGGCACCTTCGTGAGCCAAGGAGCCAACTTCAAGCACTGTTCCCTCGCTCGTACCTTCCATGTTATAGACCACTTCTCCCTTGTAATGTTTTTCCATTTCGTTCGCATCAATGCCGGCATAAAGAACCTCTCCAGAAACGAAAAGACCGTCACGCTTATTTGCAATGGTTTTCAGAAATGTGGAACAGCCGGCCCCCGGGCATCCGAGGACAAGGCACATTTCTCCCGGTTTCAAAACACCCGATGACCTATGTATGATTAGTGGTTAGTTTATAATTCGTAGATATGAATTTGTTCTATGATCTCTTACTTGTGCAAGACCGTCCTAGTGGCACCTTGCTTCTTAGGAAGAAGGCGAGAAACAGGATTCCATATCCAAAAGAGAGGCGTAAGGAAGAAAAATATAATAGCCCCACCGAGGGTACCAGCATAGAACTGAAAAGAAATGAATGAGTAAAACTGATTGTCTTAATCAAATGGATCTGCCTAGTACTTTGGAATCTATACCTCCGGCCACATCGACTTGCAAGTCTTCCCATGTTACTCCTACATGCTATGGGAGGGGGAAACCAGGATGATAATTAAATCTATGGAAATGCTGATGTGTCTCACCTTGTGTTTGATTCCAGCCTTTTGGTTGGCATCATTCGAAGAGGAGAGGTATTCGCGCAGATCAAATACGTCTGGTTCATGGTGAGCTTTTTCTGCGTCATGGCCTGTCTTTGTTGACAATGACGATTTAGAGGCCTTTTCATCCCCGCGAGCAGTGAGTTGACGAGAGAGAGCATAAAATTCTTCTTCAGCTCTGGCGATGTCGACCTGGTCAATCCGATCGGACTGCCGAGACGCAAGACTGCGACGGTCGGTAATCGACTCGGACTTTGGCGCTAACGCGTCTGCAGCAGCAGAAGCAAGCATAGCTGACGCGGTAACGAGAGAGTTAGTATGGGTACTTATGGGTTCGCCTCGGTAGAGTACCGAGGCACTAGTTGCTCAGTCAGCATGGGACTCGTGATAAGAATGACGAAACGGGGAAACGGGCTTCATCATGTCATGATGTGATTCAAATCCGAAGACTGAGCCATCACAATGTGGGGTTTTTTCTCAGCATTCCATCAATAGAAATCTTACAGCAATGTCAGCCCAAAACATAATGGTCGATAGGGTAAGCCTTGTGGAATTGCCGTTGGTGCCGTCGTTCGTGATGCCATATGGGACTGGACTGGGTGATCGGAAAAAGACAAGTTCCTGACATGTGGGAATGTCGGTCTTCTGCTTCTGCTTCTCTGCTCCTTCACATTTCTGTCTGGCAGGCAGTAGTAAGGATCTACTTTCATTGCTAAGTGGTCATACGAGGGGAAGAATTCTGCTTTACTTTCTGCAGCAGCAACGGGTCGGTAGTGGCTCTATAATTTTAAAAAATTGGCCGGAAAGGAACCGCTGTGGAAACTGCCGAACGCAACGTGACTTCATTTTGATCAGGTACCTGATGATCAGGATCGATCACCCGCCAGCTGCCGCGTCAGGGTCAACTTCTCAAGATCTTACTGCCGAGCACCCTCTTCCATATGCCGACGAGGACGGATACTAACTTCCAACAGTATATCTGATCTGTATAACTTGATAACTTGACATAGCTGGAGGACTACTGACATCCAGTGAGAAAATACATGATAAAAATCAGCAACTTCCCCGCACCCACCAACAATAATATATACACCAAGGGGCACGAACTCTTGTCTCAGCTATACGTAGCGAATCATTGTCAGTGACAGATTTGTGCAAAATTGATTCTTCAAATATGCGGTATACCTTTCAACTTGGCTTCAAGTCGGAGATCTTGTCCATCAACAACTTCACCTTCAAAATGGGGTTATCTCTGCGGCTACGCAAAGATGATGCGATGCTGATGATATGTCATATCCACGGGTTTCATCCTTTTCTTTGTCATGAATCTCAGATTATCCAAAGCACGAACTTTCGTGAAAATACTCGCTAAGGATGTGTGCAATTGTGACGCGTGACTGCGGAACTGACGCGGTGACCACGGTCATCCAGCCGCGGACGGTGTCACCATAACCACGTGGACTACGTTCGGCATCTCGGCCTTCTCTCCCCTATCGAAAGCTCGCAACGACTTTGCTGGAAGTAGTCGGGACATGGCATGTAATAGCAGAGAACAGGCCAGCAATTAAGTCCTAGTCCTGAGAGCTACCATCACACTTGTACAGTTGAAGTGGAAAACTCAGTCACATTATGTCTCTCAGTGAATATTACATAATTGCTTCCATTTCACCGATGATCTGCCCAGTACTTGATACTCAAGTACTTACCCTCTGCTTCCAACAGCTGCCGAGCGATGGCCTCTCGCTCACCCTCTTCAAATTGTGGAATGAGCTTGGGATCCATACCCTTGTACCATCCGAACCATGCAGACGGAGTAATAATCATATACTCAGCGCATATGACCTCGCCAACACCCTCGAAGTTTGCACGATAGGGATTTAGTTTGTTTTGAATGACCCTGTGGATGGTGGGGTTGTTATAGGGTAGACGAAGTTCTTTTCCGGTTATTTTTGACGCCCATGCCAGAACTCCCCGCGCTCAAGACAAAGCGTCCCAACCGTAAACGGCGAGCGTAGTGTGGCGCTGCAAGGGACGTATTTGTCCCAAAAACTGCACGCGTTTTTGTGAATCAGCTGACGTATCGGTTTAAACACTAAAACAATCCACTTTGGGTTTCACCTCAAGTTACACATCTAAACACTCCACTGCTAAAAAAAAATGTTGGCAGAATCCATTTCCAGGTAGCTCTGCAAACCTTTGGCAAGCTGTCACGTATCACAAGCAAAGTTAAGCTTGCTGTTGGCTTGCTTATAAACCAGACCGCCTCGCCTCAAAGTTTCCTAGTAAACGTAAACCTAAGAGCGCCAGTTATCGCCACAAGTTATTCCAGCGAAATCCGAAAGATGACTTCTATCGCCTGCCCGTAAATAGAAAAACGCCTTTATCCACGGCGGATGTGTCGTGCAAGGGATAAAGGCGGAGTATTCAACTCTTATCGCCAGCGCTTCTCACTACGAATTAATAGCACCGACTCGTCTGTCCCTACGATGGTGGTACGTGTCTTTGACGAACATTCTGACTACACTGACTAGGAGATGAATCACGCCTTTCACAGAGTTTATTAATTATAAATCAAAGTTTTGCTTACTGAACGGATCAGAGACACTTTAATTCATTTTTTTAAAATAGATATGATAACATTCATAATGGGCTTTTGGTTTCAGTCTGCGAGCAGATTCATCATGAAATACAAGGTGGACCCGCAAAAGCGCGGCTTAGGACCTCAGGTGGCGCTTCAGGCTGAATGACATCGCAACCGGCGTCAAACCGCCTTCTGAGGGAAAAAAAGAAGCAATACGTAAAACCAGCCAGAAAAAAAAAAAAGCTTACAATGACCTTCTCAACGGCAAAACCAAAAGGTTCTTAAAGCCTAGGAACGAAGAGACCGTTACTCTCTCTTTCTCTATCGGTCCTTGTGCCTTTAATCATACCAGCTCCCGCCGTAAGGCGCATCGCAATGCCAATCGAATACGCGTCGTACAACGCCATGTTGGACAGGATCAGGCGACACAGAAGCGTCATGACGAGAGAAACTCGCCAAACGTGTAATAAGACGAGAACCTTTGAGAGCTTCATGGCGTACGGTCTCGGCTCTGGCATTAATGGCACGACCTTATCGACGCTCCCCTGCGCAAACGCAACCGGCCGCGGACAAGCTTTGAAGCTGTGCCCTAACGCGGGTCTCTTGACTTGTTCAAAGGTTGGTTGGTAGACGCTCCCGTTGCCACGCTCCGACTGAATTGAGATACTCGCGTTGTAGTGTTCATTAGTCAAGGTAAACCGTTCCGCACTCCCCCCCCCCCCTCCTCCCCCAAGATGGTTAAATTGATTGTTGCTCAATATTATTCATCACATTTTAGTACTGCTCGCCACGATGCCAGATCCAGCACTGGCCTGTCCATCGCACCGTATGTCAAAGCGTGGTCCTGGACGGCGATTGGAAACGACATTGTACCGTCAACTCGGCCTCTCTCCATCACAAAACGATCCAAATCCAATTGTCCATCAAACACGCCCTTTGGAGTTCCTCTCCCGCGTTTGACTGCATTCAGCTCAACTTCAACGAAGGACTAGACGCCAAAGACCTTCATTTCCGCCTGTGCTTTGCCGGTACGTCGTTTTGACCCACCGCACTATCTTCTTCAATCACAATAACACGACCATGTCTGTATGCATTCCCCCCCCCCCCCCAAAAAAAAAAAAAAACAAAAAAAGATTCGCCCGACATCTTGAACCTAGTCCGAACCGTTAACAGCCTCCCTCGACATTACCGCGGCAAATGCGACATCCTGATCAACAACGTCGATGCCGTGGTCACCAACCGGAACCTCCTCATCCTTTACGCGCTTCTGAGCCCAGGCCCATCTATCGAAGAAGCAGCCGAGCTCACGACACACCTCATGTATTCCACCATGCTCCCTGCAACGGGCGGGGCCTACCTGCGGCGCTGTGTCCGCGCGGCATACGGCCAGAGCCCTAAACCGGGCCAGCTGTCGTTTCAGAGCTGCTCGGGCACACGGGGCAAGGGGAAGTTGTACTGCATGCAGCTGGCGACGGCGATTAAGCGGCCGCTCGAGATGTTCTTCTCGTCCTACGACGTGGATAGGGCATCAAAGAGTGTTCAACGTACCCTGTGGGCCCCACATCGAGCAGAGGAGCGTGTCCGATTCCTGTCGAGTCTTCGGCCTGGGCATCGACTGGCGTTCATCCGATTCTGGGAAACAGGCATCTTGGCCCCGTTCTCCTTTGACCTTGGCGAGTTTAATCATCCAAACAGGCACGTTTTTTTTCTTTCCAAAGCAAAAAGTAATAAGTTCAGGATAATATGACTAAAGCTAAGAAATCACTGTGTATATTTTATAGGCTGGCCTTCTCCTCTCAAGGCGAATGGCTGGGCCAATCCGAGTTCAACCCCCTTAGAAGCTTTGATGTGTCAAGAGTGTTGGATTCGGGCGCGAAGCACAAGGTAGAATCGGCTGATATCATGGGGTGTCTGTTCTTTCACCTAAAAGACGAGCTGGCGGAGTTTGCGTCCAGAATCAAACTGCTCCACATCAACATCCACCTCACGCAATTCGATCCCAAGGTGCTCAGCAGAGGGCTAGCGATCGGCGCTCTGCCCGCGTTCGAGAAGGGCGAGTTTGACAGGATAGACTTGTCCACGATGATGGACAGTGTCGGAATTCAAGACAGCCTCGTGACTTGGGCGCCGCTGCTGAACAAGCAGAGCCACCACGCGTGCATCATCATGCGTTCGGAGACATGGTACGCCACTCAACCACGTGCCACGGCTCGAACGAATCCGCGCATTGTTGATCTTCTTCGTCGCAAATGTCAGAGTATGTCCCTAAAGGTGCGCATGCCACTGGGGTTGGTTAATAATTAATATTATTCACATCTGACCAATTGCGGTTGGACAGCATACGACGTTACGAAGGATTCTCACGCAGGACCATCGTTCACCTGTACTTTCCCGGCTGGTGCATTCGTTGGACGCGTTCCTGGACCATGAAAGGTCGTTTCAAGAGTTCTTGACTGAACAAGGTATGCAGCTTGCCCTAGACAAGTCGGGCCTACGGTTGCGGAGCACGCATAGGGTACATCCAAAGGCAGGTACACCTTAACATATGTATTATGAATGATCCATACCAACCTTTTGTTGCTGCTGCTGTTGTTGTTGTTGTGCAGAGGTACGGCGTTTCCATGGACAAAAAGCTGCCGGAGCTTTCAAAGGACGAATTCTATAGCATCTGTAAGCCCAATTTTTCATTGCCTGTCTCAGGTGCTCATGGGAGTGTAATTTATTAATGACATGCGCAAGTTACTGTGGGAGCCGCCGATTTTCCGGTGCGGTTTGTTGAATTTGAGAATGATGAACGGGCAGCAGCGGAACAGGCAGTCCATGCGACTGGTCGACCGTTGTACGTAGTTCACGAATAGGAGGGGGGAGCGGGGGATGATGACTTTTTCGGAAATTACTTTTGAACTTCATTTACTTCATGTCTATATTATGACTTGGCTTCTTTTTTCTATATTCAAGTAGACGTGCGTTTGGGTATAGGCAGTACGGTTGTGTAACGGCGATGGTGATAGAGAAGGGGTTGTTTAGAGCCGTCCATCTTTTCGACACGCGTCACCTGAGCAATGAACAGCTCTGATGCAGCGTCTTCCCCGACTTGTACCGGGCCTGGAGCTCCCTTTCCAAACCGTGGCCCATCTTTGAGATATTCCAAATCATGTAGGGGCAACGCGGTTGAGATCAATTTGCATGACATGGCACCGAGCGAACCAGTAATGACGGGCAAACCGTCTTCCGTAAGGGCATAGGGCACGGTGGTAAACGGGTGGGGGTGGAGGTCAGGTCTTGAGAACGCGATTGCGACTGGGCTTTGTTCGGCGGAGAGAAGGTTGACGACCATATGTGATGGCTGCTCGAGACGGGTGGATTTCAATGCTGCTACCATGCGCGAAGGGATACGGAGAGCGAAGGCGACCAAGGGGTAAGGGTGCATGGCTATTGAGGTGAATGAGGAAAGCGTGGCGCCATGGTATGTTGGGAGTGAGGAGGAGGAGGAGGAGGGCGGGATGAGGGAGGTGACGACGGCAACGGGCTGGGCGGTATTGCGGAGCAACGCGCGCAGGTGGCGGGTTAAGTTTTGATGCGCAACGGTCGAGCACTGCTGCCAATGGTGCTTCAAGCCATGCTGAACAACCCTCGCGCTGGTGGCTGTTGTCAACATCAGCCACATCGCTGAATTCCGACTCCTTCAAACGTTCAACCATCCACAGTCAACTCTCTCATAATTTCATGTCTATAGGTCGCCATATGTTCCTAGATTCTGTGGGACTTCAACGTCTCATTATTTTCGTACGTGAAGCACCACAGCCTGAGGTCTTCAAAACCAGAAAAAAAGGGATTTTGGGGTGAGAAAGGTTATTGTAATTAGTACTGGCCACACAAGTAAGTAACTCCGGATCCCTCAGTGAGGTACTAATCCTGATTGCTTGCGTTTCATGGTGTCACCCGGGTGTCGGCGATTCGCTCGCTACTCCTCAAGACCCCCTGTATCAAGCCGCCAGGAATGTCTCTGTGAAACTGGTAGCAACTTGTTATAAGACGCCGTCGACTGTTGAGAGGCTCTCTTTCAACAGCGTCATGGACTTCAAAGCTCCAGGTATTGAAATAGTCGTCGCCCAGTGCACATCGCAGTCGGATATTAGCGATGAGACAATAACAAAGGGAAAGGTACCCGGGCCGGACGTGATATATGTTAGTCAGTTTCCTGCTTGACAGTTCGGATCCCTCATGTTATCCTCTAGGTTGATTTCAAGGAAGGCGACAAAAGGAACCCTATCAATTTCACCAAAAGTCAGAAATGGGTCACCACGGCCATCGCTTGCTACACTACTCTATTAGCATGTATGGATGTTCTCGAGGGACATGAATCGCCTCTGATTTCCAGGTCCACACAGCGAGTGTAGCATCATCATACCCTTTGGGATTCCAGTCGATGATGAGTGACCTCCATTGCACAAATATGCAAGCTATCACTGGCCTAGGCGTCTATGCGTTGGGCTTTGGAATACTTCCGCTCGTGACTGCACCGCTCAGTGAAGAATTTGGCCGAAAGCCACTCTATGTTTTTTCAATGTTTATATTCATTATCATGTTCGTGATGATCGCCTTGTAGGTTTATAATCTCCTCTCTTGAAACACGCATTTACGTGATAGAGCAAAAAACATCCAAACCGTCATCGTCGCTCGGTTCATTCAAGGAGCTGCTGGCTCGATTGGATCAGCGATGGTAGGTGGGACTATTGCGGATATATGGTCGCCTCAAGAGTATGGGACGCAATAACAACTTTTTCTCTGCTTCTCATGACGTTTTGTAGACGAGGAATTCCGATGGCTATGTTCTCGATGTCGGGATGTGCAACAGCCATTGGCCCTATGATGGCCGGATGGGTCGAGATGAATCCTCGTTTGCAATGGCGCTGGATACAATGGATACAAATGGCGTATGGATTCGGTGATCCAATTCAGAGTGTCTGGCTGACAATAGGATAGCTACAGCGGCGTCTGTTTCATCCTCACCTTGGTCATGAAAGAAACGCGATCCGAGGTGCTGTTGGTGCGCCTTGCCAAGAAGAAGCGAAAAGAGACGGGAGATATACGTTATCGAGGTAGGGTCGAAGACGAAAGGGCGAATTTAACTAGGCTCATACTCCTCTCTTGCACACGGCCACTTTGTATGTTCATCTCAGCCATACCTCCTTATTTCTTTTGACATACTTCAGACTTGACATTCACAGAACCAATTGTCGCCGCCTTCAGTGTATGTATGCGCTCCTTTTTTTCACATTTAAATCTAAAGAGCTGGCAGCTTTGGATCGGTTTTGCATGGGGTGTCGTTTATAGCTTTATAGCGTACATCCACTTATTTCTCTACAGAAATTTATGACTCACACCACTCAGAGCTATCCCTCTAGTTTTTGAAACAGTGGATCACTTTAGCATCGGTCTCGCGGGAACGACTTTCGTGTCAATGATGTATGCATTAGTTTATCCTCCTCCCTTCTTCCACTGCTCATCTTGACAGAATTGGATCCATTTTTGGATTACTGACCTCATTTTGGCAGGATTATATGTACCGGTGCGCACAGCATACTGTGCTTGCGTCACTATGGTTACGACTTTTACAGGAAAAACTATACCACGCGCGGACCGGAAGCCCGACTATACGCAGCATGCTTCGCAGGGGCACTGCTCCCTGCTGGACTATTCATCTTCGCTTGGTACACGCTCTCCCCAGTTTACTGGATCGGGCTCAACGTCGGTATAGTCGTACGTGATTAGTGACTCTTTACTGTCGCATGACCATGACACAGTGATTCTGTAGTGCTTTCTATGGTCAATCTATATCATATACCAGACCGTCTTTGCCTACTTGTCCGATTGGTCAGTTCAGTTTTTTTTCTTGTCTAAATACATCCCATTGACAGTTTCATTAAAGCTATGGAACGTGGGCGTCCTCCGCATCTGCTGGACAGGGTTTAGCACGTAAGTACCTTATACGTACTACCTTCCATCCTTCCCTTGTTCACTCTCAAGGCAGGAAATCTTGTCGCCACCGCATTTCCACTGTTCACTGTACAAATGTTCGACAAGCTCACGTTCAAATGGGGCTGCACGCTCTTCGCGTGTATAGCGGCGCTCATGATGCCTATTCCTTTTGTGAGTGTACCTACGGGGTCTTCATTGCTAGACTGGTCTGATGCCAGCCGAAACAGGTCCTGTTCCGCTGGGGTCCTGCCCTCCGTAGGCGAAGCAAAGTATCCAGAAAGCTTGCCCAGGTGTAGATTCAACCTTTTTTATCATTATTCACATCACTATGTACGAAGTCCGAAAAAACTAACTTGTACCGTGACGCGTGATGTGTGCCACTTGAACTGCCAAATGATTTTGGTCACTGCTCTCCTCTCCTCACTCGGAAGTGGTGACTGTGTCACCAACAAACCTTGCTTGTTACACAGTATTACTTGAGTCACTTGGAAAAATCTAATAGTTTGGTTCTATTATGTAGATGTAGCAGCACTGGTTGGTGCACTGGTTGGTGTTTGTTGAACATTTCATTTCCCCTTTAGGTAGTCTCATTGTTACATTTCTCTTTTCCCTTTGTTAATGGACTACATTTACTTGTTACAAACCTATAGTTATGCTTGGACATTATCTCCTTCTGTAGCTACCTTTGCTTTTCCTTTCTTAGATAGCTATGCACTTTCCCCTTTAGTTTCCATTGTTCTCCAAATGTATATAAACCCCTCTCATGTACCATAGTTCTTTAGTTCCAACTTAGTTGAATCATATCCATAACTCAAACAATCTTTGCTTGTCACCTCAACCACTCCCCTTGCTCTCCTTCTAAGCCTTTGTTGTCATCAGACTTAGTGCCTAGAACCCTTGTCCAGTGGCTGGGAACAGACCAAAACTCTGTTTGTTGCTGTAGACTTGGACACTGAATGATGTTGTGGACATCAACCATAACATAAGTTGGAACTCAGGACTAGCTCAGGGTATCACCCCTAGCTGACACCATGGAGACCTGCAGCTCTCAGGAACGACCCCCAAACAGATCCATCACCTATAAGGGGAAATACTATCTTGGACAACAAGAAGTTTTTCTCTACCAACAAACCTGGTACTTTGTTACAGAAGGATGGAAATGAAATGAACCAGTCCCAGACAGATACTTTTCAGGAGCCTTTTACTCAGGAGCCTTTGAACACAATTTACCCAATCAAATCTACCTAGACTGGGGTAGTGAAGTACAAGGAGAACTGCTCTACCTTGTTTTAGAACCAGAAGACAAATTAGGAAAGACTCTTTACAGAAACTTCTTTGGAACTAGTGACAGATTTACAACAAATTGAACAAGTCAAGATTGAGGAAAACCTGTTTGATACAGACTATTCAAAACAGGGACTGCCCCCATCTCCAAAACAGAAAACCCTGAGTAGAACCCCTACTCCAGAACTGCCCCCATCTCTGAAACAGAAACCAACTGCTCCTAAACCAAGAATGGCATCTGAAAACAATGCTAGCTCTAAAGGAGATGTCAAACCACAGCCTATATGACCTTTTACAAACAAATCAAAGCAAGATCATTTCTAGGACAACTTGAGGACTACTTTACCCTCAACAAACAGAACTATGAAGGAAAAGATGAGAAAAAGGTCAGGTATGTGCTTGCATGCATGGGACCAGAATTAGATGATTGGAAAACCATTATCTGAAGTGAATTAAATGACAACAAGGACAGAGCCACAGCCATGTTCAGATGGAACAACTACAAGGCCTTTGAAACATGTTTCATCAATGACTGGGGAGAAGTTAACAGTGCCTGTTATGGTTGATGTCCACAACATTGTTCAGTGTCCAAGTCTACAGCAACAAACAGAGTCTTGGTCTGTTCCCAGCCACTGGACAAGGGTTCTAGGCACCAAGTCTGATAATGACAAAGGCTATAGAGAGAGCAAGGAGAGCAGTTGAGGTGATGGGCAAAAGAGCATTCAAGTTGTAGATATGATTCAACTAAGTTGGAACTAAAGAACTATGTATGGTACATGAGAGGGGTTTATATACATTTAGAGAACAATGGGAACTAAAGGGGAAAAGGCATAGCTATCTGAGAAAGGAAAGGTGAAGGTAGCTATGAAAAGGAGATAACATCCAAAGCATAACTATGGGTTTGTAACAAGTAAATGTAGTCCAATGACAAAGGGAAAAGAGAACTGTAACATTACCCCCTTTGTATGTGAGAAGTCACTGACTTCTACCAGCCAGAGGTAGTCCACCCATGGTCCATTCTGGACTCTGCCCACTTGACAGCATTGTTGAGTTCCTTTGTCAACATCTCCACTTTCCATTTAAGTGCCCAGTGGCATGGTGCAGGTTCTGTGCATTCCACAAGAATGAATTGCGCTCCTTGTAGGTCATCTCATGCATGTCAATGGTGAGGGTGAGAGCAGCGAAGTTATCAGTGGTGGACATGAGATTGGTGATGGAGCAGGTGGCAGCAGCAAGGGTGTTGGCAACAACAGTGAGCACAGTGTTTTGTTTGACAAACTGGGCAAAGTGGGGAAGATGGTGGTCGTTGGGGTGCACTTGGGGAAGTAGGTCACTTGGGTGAATGTGAAGGTTGTCATCCTCAAAGTGGATGACAGTGGTATATTTGATAAAGACCTTGAGTGGGAGGTCAGGGATGGTGAGAAAGGGTGAGAGGGCAGCGGCAGTTTTGTCAATGTGCCAGTGAGCACAAGAGATGAGGAGGAGGGTGGTGAAGTATGCAACAATGGCAAAGAAGGTGAACATGTTTAGTATGGGATTGTTTGTTGGACATTGGATAGCCCTTGCTCTTTTTATAGGTTGTCTTTATCAAAGTCCAGGTCTAGGTCCAAATCAGTCGCCTCTATTTCATTCAGGATGTCAGGGTTTGAGAGAAGTTTGTGATCCTCCCTGATGAACATTTCCAAAGCCATGAACTGATAAGTGCTGAGGTTGGTGATGGGTTTGGAGGGGAATTTCCTGATCTGTCTGACAATATTGAGTACTATGTTTTTTCATTTGTTGAGCAGGTAGCAGTGGTCGTCAGTGTAATTGTCCATGGATAGTGTTATGGTCAATGTCCACAACGTCGTTCAGCGTCCAAGTCTATAGTAACAAACAGAGTCTTGGTCTGTTCCCAGTCACTAGACAAGGGTTCTGGGCACTAAGTCTGGCGATGACAAAGGCTAGTGAGAGAGCGAGGAGAGCGGTTGAGGCAATGAGCAAAAGATTGTTCAAGTTATGGATAGGATTTGACTAAGTTGGAACTAAAGAACTACAGTACATGAGAGGGGTTTATATACATTGAGAGAACAATAGAAACTAAAGGGGAAAGAGCATAGCTATCTAGGAAAGGAAAGGTGAAGGTAGCTATAAAAGGAGACAACGTCCGAGCATAACTATGGGTTTGTAACAAGTAAATGTAGGCTGTTAACAAAGGGAAAGGAAATTGTAACAGATAGGATTGGTCTCCCTGGCAGTGTGATTCCTTGATGGGATAGCCAGATCTGTGCACCGATTTCTTGTGCCTTTTTGGAGATCTTGTTGAGTTTCTCATATTCTGCTGGGCATAGCAGTCTGCTGTGGCTTGTGTTGTAAACATCAGTTTTCTTTATTGCTAGATTCTGGTAGATCAGTGGGTGCATATTATAGAATGGTAAGTCATTGACTGAGAATCATAACTGGTAGAATCCAGGGAGGTATTTTTGTACTGCCTGGCAGGGGATCTCCATTGTTCCTGATGGATTCTTCTGATGGTCGTGATTAAGTTGGGGAATGCAATAATACTGTGTGACCATTGCCACTGTTTGGGTAAGTTTTTCTGATAGATTCAGTGCTTTGGGGGCATGTTGGAAGGGAAGGTACTGTATGTGGGTGTGGATGGTTTTTTCTTTAAGGGCTATAGTATATCGAGAGAGTGTTGAGCAGTTTTGTTTCATGTAATAATAGTTTTGCTTTAGGATATGAT